>JASVEL010000944.1:0-119727 GCA_032618575.1 Nicotiana noctiflora
AAAGCGAGGTAGTAGCAACAGCCATAAAACAATAAAGGAAGCAAAGAAAACATCAGGTAATAATATCGATATAAAAAAGGGAAAAAATCTCCCCATATATTGTACATTACATTTGGAGGAAACACTTCTAAATTATTATGCAGCAAGATTTCAATGCCCCAGCAGAATCTAAAAAAGATATATGCCCTTTCAAGACATATGGTTTGGCTTCCTCCACTTTCGAAAATTCAGATACCATATCTTTCATTTTGTGATCCTAATACAAAGTTAAATTCACTAAGCCAATAAAAGATAGCATCTTCCTTGATAAAGATATGTATCTATCTGCATATCAAAAATTACAGATCATGATCAGTCGCTACTCCATGTTCCGATATAACACAAACTTTTACAGACACTTGACATGAACAGATTTTTCTTGACAGCAAGACTTCTAAGACCATTATACATATAAAATTTCTTAAAGTTACGCCAAAAGATAGATGCACACCTAAACATTTATGATTAGTACCATCAACATTATCTTTGGGGTCAAAGGAATCAATCAATCAACTATGTTGTAAATTACCAAATATTGTCTTTGACATACGCGTCAAAAAAGAAATTCCGCTAGATGAATATGAATGGATAAGCAATACAGGCATGTGCCAACAAACATCATAGATATTAGAACATGCAAATTGGTCACATTATAGAGACTGCAGATACTCACGTGTTTAATTGAAAGGCAGCTCCTTAGAGTAAGTAGCTCCAAATGCGAATTTTTCCTTGATACTCATCTCATGTACTCAAACTTAACGTACAGCGATTGAACAAGGACAGCATGGATGTGTTGTTCTTTTCAGTTCCACTGTTCTGCTGCTATATCTGAACCACTTTGGCAGATCCCGTCAAAAAAGAAATTCGCAGGTTGTGGCTGAATGAATATGATGGTATGCAATACAGGCATGTGCCAACAAATGTCACAGATAGTGGTTATGATACGAATGGTTCAACAAGTGGAAGCAAAGCAGAGGTCGAATATTGGTTCAAGGCAGGGTCAGATCTAGCTGCAACGAATTTGATGGTGATGAAGATTTTTAATCGAAGTGCTACTCAATGTGGAGATAAATTTTCAATCATATTCAACATTAGAACATGCGTATTGGTTCCATTACAGGACTGCAGTTGCTTACAAGTTTAATGTCCGTTGAGCTTTTCCAAACACAAAGATGACAGAGCACAATGTCTCTCTGATACTCATCCCATGTACTCCAACTTAACATACAGCAATGAGACAGGGACTCGTGTAGGCACTTTTGTTTCACTCCCATCATCTCGCTGCTATTTCTGTATGACTGTCTCCCTTAGTTGATTCACAAGATTGATGGTGGCATTGATCCAGTAATCTACATAGGTGCTCCAAGGGTCCACCTCATTCCGAAAAGACAATGTTTTTGTACTTGTTATATACAGGAAATGCCGGCTGAAAATATTAGTTACATCTGTTGCTGACATTCTAGCTCCCACTTATCTATCTCTAACAACAACAATAAACCCAATGTAATCCCACGTAGCGGGGGATCTAGGAGGGTAGAGGGTAGGCAGATCACAACAAACACAGTGTAATCTCCCATAGTGGGGTCTAGGGAAGGTAGAGTGTAAGTAGACCTTAACCCTACCTTGTGAAGGTAGAGATGTTGTATCCAATAGACCCCCGGCTCAACCCACTTATCTATCTCCATATGACTTAATTCTTCTTCTTCCATGTTCATGCATATAAAGAAGCAAATTCCAAATTGTAGGCCATCCGTATATGGGGATGTTCCTGCATTTAGTAGTGAGCGCATTAAGAACAAGTGAGTATTGCCATAAAGCCAGCATGCCAATTGGTGTTGGGACATGTAGATTCTAACATATAAGAAAGATTTCAATTCACAAAAGCATGGTTTGGTAAAGAAAGACAAAATATAGCAACTAAAACATGAGTGCCAAAGTCCAACTAATTGTATATTTGATAACATAATAACAGGAGTGCCAAATTGCAACCAATTATAATTTATACATATGATGTTGTAAAGAAGCATAAAAACAACTGAATCAATGCCTAAATATTATCAAATGGGCTGTTTATTAAAATAATGAATACTAAACCAAAGGTGTGGCCTAGCTAGGGTTGAAAGCAGAATCAATTTCATTCCATCAGCTTAAGCTTTGGTGGACCGAGTTAGCAACAGTTGTGATGGTTGGAGGTAAAAGGTACAGTGTGCAATAATCGAGATGCGCCACAAGCTGGCCTGGACACTACTGTTACTTAAACAAGAAAAAGAAGAATGAAACTAAAAGTGAACTGATGAGCAGTGAAGAACAAGTGAATCTGCCTTACAAAGCCAAGATAGACTTAACTTGCAAAAAGCTTGTAAGTACATTTATTAACTTCAACCATGTTTGATCTGAAGTAATTAACTAATGCATACACACTTCAACCTACCTTGACTTTTCTTACAACATCTTCCACAATAACAAATCAATCTTTCTCTACAAACTCTTGAACAACAAATCTCACGATCAAGTGCCTTTCTTCGTGTGCATGCTTTTTAACCTCCCTCATTACCCCCTATTGTACAAAAATAAAAACAATACAACAATTTCAGACTAAATAGGCCTGTAGTTAAGTAATAAAGTACAAGATATGTTGTAGTTAAGCAAAACAATATGAAAAACTTCAGACTAAACAGGCTTGTAGTTTAGCAAAAACAGTACACAACTTCAGCTCTAACAATACTTAAGTTCAGCAAATACAGAACAAAAACTTCAGGTTATGAAAGTATAAGAAACTTGTAATTCAAACAATGTTGAACAAAGAACTTCAGACTAAATCCTAACAATACTTAGTCTCATGGACTGCAAGTTCTACCAAATCCTAAAAGAAGGAAGCCATCCAGTTCTACTAAAGTTTTGCTTAACAACAATGATATCCCCAACTTCAATCCATCTTCATTTTCACTTAGTAGCATAAAAGATACTATTTCAGAAGGCAATTCTGATGTTGTTGGCAGTGTTTTGGAGAGCGCAAAGCGCAAAAAAGCGACAAGGGCTCGCCTCGCTTCAAAAGCGAAGCGCAAAGCGAAGCGCACGCTTTATTAAAGTGAAGCGCAATTCTTAAAAAACATAATGTAAAATTATAAATAATCAAAAACATTAATTTAAATACTTAAAAGTGGGTAATAGGTACCACCAAATCATTCACAAACCATCCACAAACCATAGGACAAGCAAAATCAAAGCTACTAAATTACTAGAAGTCAATCAACATCTTATTCTTCTACTCCTCTTCTCCTACAACAAGATTGTCAAAATCTTGAATTCCTCTATCATCTTCATATTGCTCGTCATCTTCTTCTTCCCCTCATCTTCATGATCACTTTCATCTTCATCAATTAGGGATAGGGATCGACTTGTAGTAGCCACACTTTTTCCCTTCCTAATAGAGCTTGAACTTGGAGTATATCTCCTAAAACCATAAGGATCCTCCCCAACTCCACTACCAACCGCAACATCACCCCAAGTGAAATCGGAGTCGCCTTCAAATACTTCTTCATCTTCACAATTTTCGGGGACTCCGGTTAGCTACTCATTAGCCTCATCAATGTTGTCTAAAAGAATTGGATCAATTATATTGCGGTGGTTGTAGCGACGTCTCAATGCTCTATTGTATTTTATAAACACTAGATTATGGAGGCGCTTCAAGGTTAGTCGATTCCTTTTCTTTGTATGAATCTGCAAAAATGATGTGTTAATTAATTAGTAGGAGTTTAGACAATTGAGATATAATTTACTTTATCTCAAAACATGAAATAATTCTTTTTATTTCTCACGTGTTCAAAAACACTCCAGTTCCTTTCACATCCGGATGAGCTACAAGTTAAGCTTAAAACTTTGATAGCGAAAGTCTGTAACTCCGGAGTCTCTGCACCATATTGGTCCCACCATTCAACTATAGAAGTCAAAAAAAGATATATTCAAGAGTTAATAAGTATAAAAAATACATCGAAGTTAGAGTTATAAAATATAGAAACACTTGGTCACCTGGCGACTTTTTCGTTCTTTGTTTGATAGCAAGTCGAAGCTTAAAAAGTCCTTCAGCTGCCTTGTAAATAGCAAGCCGATCTACTATCTTCTCTTGCAAGTCTTCATCTGGGTTCAACTTGATAACAACCTGATGGAATCTTGTCCATACTTCTTTAGCCAATGAATTCTTCTCATACTGCTCATAAAGAGTGAGGGGTTCAGAATAAGTCCAGCTGCATGCAAAGGTCTATGAAGTTGCTCATCCCATCTTGCATCAATAATCTGAAAGACCTTTGCATATTTCTGCTCATCAGTGAATGATGCTTGAATAGCCTCCTTGGCCCTATCCATAGCTTCATAGAGGTAGCCCATTGATGGTTTTTGCTCTCCATCCACCAAACGGAGTACTTTAATCAAAGGGCCACCAATTTTAAGAGCATGAAGGACATTATTCCAATAAGAACAAGAAAGAATAATGCGTGCAACCTCTTTTCCTGCACTTTCCCTTGCAAATTTACTCCTGCTCCAATCCTCTGATGTGACCATCTGTCTCAAATTGTCTTTTTGTTTGTGGAGACTACGCAAAGTCAAGAAAGCGTGGCGAACCTTGTCTTGCCCGGTTTCACCAAACTTTTTTGCATGGTGAATCTTCTCATCATATTCAATAACAATGGCCGCTGGGAAATATAAGAATATAACCTAACACCCTGGCCAAAAACTGTAGAGAAGGGCCTTTCCTTGAAAATGTCCCCGAACATCAAGTTGATGCAATGAGCCGCACATGGAGTCCAATAGACATTCTTGTAGGCTCCTTCAATCATGCCACCTGCTTTCACATTTTCACTTGCATTATCAGTGACCACTTGAACAACTTTGCTTGGACCAATCTTTTCGATGGTGTTTTGAAACAAAGTGAACATTTTGATGTGGTCGGTGGATGAGTCGCTAGCATCAATGGACTCGAGAAACAAACTTCTCCAAGTTCTAACGCTTCTTTGGAATATGTGTTAGGAGTGTTTATGTCCACTTATCCATCATAATGGAGCAGTCGTACTTGTTCCAAACAACTTTATGCTCTTCAACGATTTTGTTAGTCTCCTCCACTTCCTTATTAAGATAAGGACCTCTTATTTCATGGTAAGTGGGAGGCTTCATTCCAGGCTCGTATTGACCAACAACCTCAATAAAGTCTCCAAAAGTGTCATAATTGACACAATTGAAGGGGAGCCCAGCATCATAGACCCATCGTGCAAAAGCTCTAATTGCACGCTCCCTTAAAATGTCTCTAGCAATTTTCTGTACATCTTTCCCACTGGCCTTTGTTCCCTGCTTCTTTGAAAAGTAGCAATCCATAGGACCTTTAGTCGTTGAACCATGGCTTGAGCCATCTCTTCCCCGTTTTGTTGGAAGTGATAATTCTTCAATATCATCGTCGTCATCATCATCATCATCAAGATTGGTCACCATTGGTTGATGAACCATTTGATTTTTTAGCTCCTTCTTCTTCTCAACAAAATTTTTTATTTCTTCCCTCACCTCCGGTGGACATTTTGGACAACTTGTGACGTTTCTATCGCCACCAATTAGATGGTATTTAAACCGATAAATTCCATCGGTTGTAATCTTGTTGCAAAAGATACATAAAACATTCGTATTCTTCTCGTTAACTCTCTCGCCATATCGCCAAGCCGGGTCTTTCTCTTTCGAACTTTGAGACATTTTAATATCCCTATTAAGATATAAACGAAAACATAATCAATAAAAGATAAACTTTGTTCACTGTGAAATGTAAAGGGAAATTGTTCACTGAAATATAAAGAATATAAAGTATCAATAAACTACTGAATAAGAAAGCAAAAAAAAAGAAAAAGAGAGAAAGAAATTGTAACTGGAAGCAGAGAGAGCAGAGACCGACGAAAAGGAAAAAAAAATTTTTTTTCCTTCCCCTGTTCTAAGTCGAAACAGAGAGACAAAGAAAGAAGAAGAAGAAAATTGAGGAAGAAGAAGAAGAGAGGTGCGACTGGAGAAGAAGAGAGGTGCGACTGTACAAAAAACAGAGAAGAAAGGAGAAGAAAATACCTGGGTTGGTCTTCGTTGAGCGACTGAAGAAGAAGAAGCAGTGGAAGCGCCTCTGTTTTCGACTGAAGAAGAAGAACCCTAGCTTTTTTTGTTCCAAGATTGACTGAAGAAGAAGCGCCTCTGTTTTCGACTGAAGAAGAAGACCCAATTCGATTTAGGGCATATTTGTTTCAACTGAAGAAGAAGACCCAAAGTTTTTTTTCTTTTTAAAAAGGCCCCTGCGCTTTTTTCAATTAAGCGCGCGCCTCAGTCGCCTCCGTCGCTTCGTCGCTTCGCGCTTTTCACTGTTGAAGCGTGCGCTTCTGCAGATCGCATCGCTTCGACAGCATTAAATCGACCCTGCATCGCCTCGCTTCGCTTTGCGCTTAAAGCGACGAAGCGAGCGCTTCTTTAAACACTGGTTGTTGGTGGTGGTGAAGTGAGACAAGAAGATTATAAACAGCAGGGAGTTGGAGAAGGATCTATTCCAATGGCTGTGGATTTTGCAGCTCATGTAACCATGACAGTTAGTTGCGACCGGGAAACAGGAGCAGCAAGTAAAAGGAAACGCATCTAAAGTAGGGAAAAGGAATCGCATGGCTAGTATATCTCCTTATGTGATTCTTAAATAAAGGGTAAGTGGACAAGATTGGAAAGCAGAAAAGATTACTCGTTTAGGCTGAAGTTTCTTATGAGTCTATATTAGCCTGAAACAACTTCACGCTATATAAGCATGAAATTTAGCTTATGTAGGTTTGAAGCGTCAGACTTTTTAGGTTGAAGTTTTCTGGAAAACACTACCAGTTATTTTTTAAATTTCCACAGTCTGAAGTTATCTTTAAGACAGAATACCTGGAGTGCAAGTTTAGCGCCGAGTCGAGCAAAGTAGGCAGGGACGTGAAGCTTGAAGCTCAGGTCATCCCCAAGAGGGACAGTTTCAAATATCTTGGGTCGGTGATTCAGGGGGACGGAGAGATCGACGAGGATGTTACCCATCGTATAGGGGCGGGGTGGACGAAATGGAGACTTGCATCAGAAGTCTTGTGTGACAAGAAAGTACCACCGAAACTCAAGGGGAAGTTTTATAGAGCTGTGGTTAGACATATTATATTGTACGGGGTGGAGTGCTGGCCGGTTAGGAACTCTCACGTCCAGAGAGTGAAGGTTGTGGAGATGAGGATGCTCAGGTGGATGTGCCGACACACCAGGTTAGATAAGATTAAGAATGAAGCTATTCGGGAGAAGGTGGAGGTGGCCCCAGTGGATGAGAAGATGCGGGAAGCGAGGCTCAGGTGGTTCGGGCATGTGCGGCAGAGGAGCCCTGATGCCCCAGTGAGAAGTTGTGAGCGGCTGGCGGTGGTTGGCGCGAGGCGAGGCAGAGGAAGGCCTAAGAAGTATTGGGGAGAGGTGATTAGGCAGGACATGGCAAAATTGCGGGTCTCCGAGGACATAACCTTGGATAGAAAAGTCTGGAGGTCTAGTATTAGGGTTGTAGGATAGAAATTCTAGAACTTTCGTACTTCATTCCCGGGGCTAGGTGGGGTTTGGTAGGGCCCTCCGTAGTTGTCTTGCGTATTGTATTGTGCCCTCTTATGGTAGCTACTGGTAGATATTATTGCATGTCTTGTAATTTATGGTTTTATGTTTAGCTAATTATTTATGCGATTTCTGCTGGAGTCACTAATGTTTTCTTTTTTCCTCCTCTTTTTCTTCTCTTTCTCCTAAGCCGAGGGTCGAGTGGAAACAGCCTCTCTGCCCTTTCGGGTAGGGGTAAGGCCTGTGTACGTATTACCCTCCCCATACCCCACTTGGTGGGACTATACTGGGTAGTTGTTGTTGTTGTTGAAGTTATCTTATATATACCTGAAGTTCGCTTTCTATATCTTTAAAACTTCAGACTTTTTAGGCTTAAGTTTTCTAGAAACACTTCTTTCAAGATTCCAACAAGTTTAATATATTAAATGTGAAGTTTTCAAAAGTTTTTGAAGATCTCTAAGCGAAGACAATTAAATATGATTTGTAAATTAGTTAAGTAGCATAAAATTATTAAATTTTTCTATAGGCGTAAATTGAAATGAAGTTTAACAGTTAAAAAGCACTACGAATTATGAAAATAATTGCAGAAACATGTATCATGAAACTGAATTAGTTGCAGAAACTAATGGGAAATCTAAAGTACTTAATGAAAGCTCGAAGAATTGCAGAAACATATGTAGGAAAGGTACTTACAATGTAGCTGTAATTTCGAATCCGTTGTTTCTTTTTTTTCATTTTGATTTGGCACCGGGTGTCCGAGTCTCTTCGAGGCCCGACTAATCCCGGGGGTGCATAGGCCCTCGGCAAGGAGCTTCCCGCAAGTGCACCACCGTCAATTCAGGTTTTATCCAGTCCGATGGCCCTCAGAAATTGTTTGCACCTAGTGCGTTTCGAACTTGAGACCTTGAAAGGGAGCAAACCCCAAGGCTCAAGTCAATTGCCACCAGGCCAACCCCTGAGGGTTCGAATCCGTTGTTTCTGATGAATCTAGTTCAAGTTTCTAGTTTTCTGATGAAGTTGTTGCGATGAAAAACTTGAGAACTTTGACGAGGGATGGAGGAGATTTTTGACGAGTTAGGTAGCAGATCACGCGATCAATGCCTTATTCAGGTTTTATATCGCTGGTCAGGGGTATTATTGTCATATTGTTACTTATTTTTTAGCAACTGGCTATCAATTCAATAATTTGTAAAAATAGGGTACAGATTAAAAGGTGGTACAAATATAGGGTATGGCTGCAAATCCCGGATATTACCTCTTTTACGATAATACTCCCTCTGTTTCAATTTATGTGAACCTATTTCCTTTTTAGTCCGTGCCAAAAAGAATGACCCATTTCCTTATTTGGAAACAATTACCTTTATGCAATGATTTATAGCCACACAAAATAAAGGTGCCTCATTTTACACCACAAGATCAAAAGTCTTTTCTCTTTTCTTAAACTCCGTGCCCAGTCAAATGGGTTCACATAAATTGAAACGGAGGGAGTATAAGATAAGTTACCTGAGGGTGCCATATTTTAGTTGATTGCAAGAACTGTTGAATCAACAATCAAAAGCATAAGTTTAAGCGCAAAGCATATGAGAAGAATCAATGACGGATAGTAACTAATATGAGTGATAATCCCATCCAACAATTTTAGGTGTCTCGGAGTTATATTAAAAATAAGTTGACACTTCCGAATAATCTTCTACAATAAAGGTTTTTAAAGTAACAGAAGGGGTCAGCATCTTTAAGTATATCTCAGACTTCATCAGAATCGGGGAAAAGGTCGGACTTCAGAGTTTGTGAGTTGAGTGTCACTATCACACCACCCTATATCGTACTTCCAGTTTCAACAAAAAGAAGAAAGAGCTAACGCAAGCAAGATGATTTTTCAGATTCTCTTACTGAAAAAAAGAACCAATTAACTTTACCTCTTTATTTGCTTGTTAGCACTCCATAAAGTGGCAGATATGCATTGTTTTGTCAAATGGCATGTTCATTGCTTATTTGATCACATCATTGATTTCGCCTTACATTAACCAAGTAGGAACGTTATAACCATCATTGCGTTACCAACACGCTCCCTGCATGTGTCAAAACTAGTTAAGAGAACCTCAGAAAACAAACTTTGTTTTAATATTGGAGCTAAGTTCTATTTTGAGATTACTCATCTAAATGAAAGTTTTATTGTAAGACTATTAATTGGTTTAAATACTATGCTAGTGTTATAAGGAATCTCAGAAAGCAAAATGCATCTAAAGGGTCCAAGAAGGAAAACACACTAGATCAGTATGGATAAATTAGCAGATACAAACACTCCTTTTCCACTTTGTCACATTTCGATTGGGTAAAAAAGAGCAGAGTATATAATTGACTTGAAGTACTTCATAGGCAGGCGGGGTAGAAACTCTTCTTCCAAAAAAGAGACAGACCAAAGATGAGAGAAGAAGGTATTCGGTTATTTTGGTAGTTGAGCAGAGTATATACTTTTTTTGGCAAAAGAGTAACTAAGAAAAACATAGTTTTAAAGAGTATAACTTATAGCTATAAGAATTATATAACTGCAGCTCTTTTAATTAGCTAAGACATAATCTGAAAAGGTGTAAATTTCATGACTAACCCAAAAGGCCGAGGAAAAGAATAAAAGGAAGGTTGAAGGAAAAGTGGCAATGCATGTATATTAACTTTCTATATAAATTCTATAAAGTCACTTTCTAATTTTGTAACCAACCATGATAGTAGCACAATAACATTCTTGAATGTCCTAATAGTAAACCCGCTATCCAGCTTTAGCCTCAGCTTTCCACCAGCACCCTGAACTTCACTCTCCTTTTAATACTACCCTGCCTGTCGTATCCAATGCCAATCTTACTATGCATCAGCTTCACTGCCATATCAGCATTCCCTGTCTTTCTCAAGGCATTAATCAAGACGGTACGAACTTTTCCAGGAATTTCTCGACCTCTATCCACAATCCCATCAGCTAATTTGCAAGCCTGTTTTATACGACCTGCCTTGCACAGAACATTAATCATATCTTCAAAAGCTGTCTCAAGGATAACACCCATTGGTGCAAGCTCATCCAATATCTTACACGCTCTTGCCACCTTTCCAGAAAGACAAAGCCCAGTTGAAAGGGCTCGAAAAGAAGCGGCATTTGGAGTTATACCCTTATCAATCATCATATGCCACAATTTCAACGCGTCTTCATTTTGATGCTCTTTAAACAAGCCACTGATCAATATTGTATATGTATACACTGTTTGATCACAACCTTCCTCTTCCATTCTCTTAAAAAGCACCAAAGCTTCATCGATTTTCCCATTTTTGGCCAAGGCATCAATAAGCGCATTATAACAATAAGAGTCACGCGTACATCCCTGCTCGGCCATCTCCTCAAAGAGTTTTCTGGCCTCGTCAACTCTCTCTGCCTTTCCTAGACCATCAATAAGACTTGAATAAAACATGGCATTGATAGCTACATTGTTATTTTGACAGTACTCGAGCCACTGCATTGCCTCGTCCAACCTCCCACTCTTGCATAAACCATTTACAATAACCCCAAATGTTACCTCATCTGGTTCAAATCCTTCATTCTTCAGTCTGTCGAAAACTCTCATCGCCTCATCCAAGTTTCCAAATTTCATGTATGAATCAATCAAAGCAGTATAAATCGAAAGATTAGGTTTAAAACCCTTCTTGATCATATTCTCGAAAACGGTTAACCCTTCCAAAACCTTCCCAGTTTTACAAAACCCTCCAATCACTAACGTATAAACGTGTGGTGGAATATCCAAGTCCTTTTCCTCCATTTCATGATAAAGTCCCAAACAAGAATCAAAATCCTCCTCCGAATAACATGCTTGCATCAGGGTCATGTACGTAATCTTGTCAGCCTCCACTTTCCTAACCTCCATATCTCTAAATTTCTCCATTGCCTTTTGAAGCTTCCCCGATCTACAATACCCTTTAATCATAGTATTATACGTAACAATATCCGGATTAACTTTCCCGCTTTCCATAACCTCAAAAACGCGTTCAGCCGATTCAATAAACATAGAATTAACCAATCCATTCATCAAAAAGTTATAGGTATACAAACTAGGCTCAATACCATTTTCTTTCATTCGACGCCACACAAATAACAATTCTTCAACCATTCCAAGTTCTCCAAAACTCCTAATCAAAGAATTAACCGCCCTGACATTCATCAACAAACCACTACCTTTATGCTTAAATTCACTAAACACATGCTTAATTCTATCCAATTCGCGCGAAGCAGATAAAATCTGAATTAAAAACACATAGCATTCTACATTATGAGCATACCCTTTTTGCTTACCAGCCCAATAAAAGAAACGAAACGCGATATCAGGCTTACCAACAAGGTCAGCTGACTTCAACACATATGCAACAAAACTGGGAGACAATTTGATCAAAAATTTGCAACAATAAGCATCTAAATTCTGCTCCATTGAGCATGAATTGTCTAAAAGATTCAAAATTTGTGGGACCCATGGTGATATTTTGAGATCTTTAGGGTCTGTAACTAAATCAGAAAGATCAATGAAGGGATTTACCCATTCTGGAGGTGGGATGTTAAGAGTAGAAAACAGCCGCTTGGGTTTTGAAGTGAAATTTAAGTAAAGATTGAATCTTTTTGATTTGGGTAATTGGGAAAATGGAAAATATGAAGAAAATGGGTCTGAATAACATGGACCTGTTTGGAACTTAGACGTATTTGATTGATTCATTGGTAGTTTGAAGGAGAAAAATTGGTTTATGCCATTGGTGAGGGTATTGTTGTTGGATTTGGAGGTTGCAGAAATGGAACAAAGGGGTTTTTTCAGGGTTTTTCTCATCTGGGGTTTTTAGTTGAAGATTTGGAGGAGGTTCAGTTCAAATGTCTTCAGGTTTTTGCCACTTTTGGCTCTTGAATTGATGCAAAACTTCTGTTTAAGTTTTCCAATCGTCTACATATAATGTCTTGCAAAGCCGTAAAAGCAAAATGGTTCTATGGTCTAGCGGTTAGGACATTGGACTCTGAATCCAGTAACCCGAGTTCAATTCTCGGTAGAACCTCTTTACTATTTTTTTTCCCTACACAAAATTCTACGGCACTATAGAAATAAATGTACATAAATATTCGAAGAGTTAATCAGCTTTTTTATTGTGATATTTTTATATGTTTTTTAATATATTGAATTGTGTTATAAAACAATAAAAGTAAAAGAATAATATTGCAAAGAAAGAGAAATAGAAAATTCTTATTGAATTTTGGGATGATTTACAATAGGTAAGACCTCTCTATTTATTTATAGAATATAGGGAGAGAGTGACTTAGCCACCAAGTAATAAACCCTAGAATCTCTCTAAATATAGACATTCACCATAAATAAAATTATATTTATAACACTACTGCTTGAATGTCTATTCAACAGATAATGTGCTTCGTTAAAACTTCAATTAAATAAAACTCACTGGGAAAAAATTATAAAGAAGGAAAAAGAGTACACATATCTAACAATACGCCTTTTGGTTGCTTCGTTAAAAACCTTGCAAGGAAAACCTAGTGAGACAAAACTTTGTAAGGAAAAAAAAGTACAACGCGTATTAACTCCACCTGATGAGAGCATCAATTTACATCTTAAGCACTTTTACATTTCAATCTTATGCACCATCTTCAAAAGATCTTTGGTAGAGATTCAATAAACAAATCATCCATATTAACTTGAGCGTATTTGTTTCACCTTGAAATCATCATCCCTAATAGATGTATTGTCTTCATATGATATTATTGGAATCTTCACTTCAATATCTTCGTATAGAAGTGAAAACTCTTGTTATCATATTATCATTCATATAGTTATAGCTAGATACATGTGTGCACAAATTGCACTGAGGAAGTAGTACTTCAAGATCAAGAATTGTATATGCTTCAAGCAACTTAACCCCTTCATGGATTGTCACATAAGTTAAGTCATATAAGCCATATAGTAGACTTTATATGCATATCAAGTTTTCATGTCATGCTAAACATATAAGATATCGAAAATTGATTGCACATACCATTGACTTTATACTTTCAAGTATTTGAACTACATGTCATTTATATAAAATCAATTTTATTCAAAATTATTTCTTCAAACTTAAGATCCTCATATATATTTAGTGTTATCATAGATGTCGTCGACGAACGTTTATATCGGTTCCAGCCTCCTTATTTTTCATAAAAACATAACATAGATATCTCTTCATTTATATATTCAAGTACATTAATCTCTCTTGAGATTTTATGAAGTGTTATGTCATGTGATCTTCTATATCACTTGCCTCCTTTATTGTGATTATTTGATCATTTGCTCGTCTTCTTTATCAAAAAGTTGATTTGAAATCGATTAGTCTATATGCCTTAAGTGTACCACAGATTTTGTCCTTCTATGACTTAATAGGAGCATTTGCAATGAGAATATAGTTACTTTCTTTAGGTCAGCAAATACGTCTGGCATGCTTTGCATATTACAAATAAATTATCCTTTTATGAACTTCAACTTCATATTATCTTACTCGAGGATCTAGATGTGTTAATGATAATTCATTCTACGTAACTTTTTCTCAATTATTTATCATGTTTTCCCCTCATGTTAGAAAAACTAACTCGTTACCTCAACTTTGAGAATCCACCTTTGTGTGTTATGGTGTTAATCAAAATATACACCACACATCAATAATAATAATAATAAAATTAGTTGGTTCCTGACCCTGAACCACTTGTGAGGGGAGAAAATAATATACTTTCGTATATAATGTATATCAAACCGACATATAAACTTTGTTCTTATACGAAATAATTTAACTATTAATTGGAGGTACTCAATAAATTATTTTGTTAAACCAGTTGTGATGTAAACCAACTTATCACGATAAACTTGCTTGAATAAATAATCTGTAAATTATGATCTAAATTAAATTATTGAGCAAGTTACCTCGTAAACACTATGTTTCGGGTTAATAATAATCGCACATGTAATCATCTCATAGATGCATCTTATGTAGTATACATGGCGAATGAATGAGCCCATTAACTCTCTCTAGATTCGACTCTAGGCAGAATACTCAAGTTATATTTGCAACATCCACATTGTCCTTTTTAGAAGACATGGTTGGGCGTGATCACTTAGCCTTCGTAGAGGTTGTTTTTGTCATTCGTCAAACTGTCGTGCTGTTGTTCGAACGCGGTCGAACTGGTGTCGATGGCCTTAGCCATTAGGATGTTACTTTGACTGTCGTCGAAATGGTATCCATCGTGGTTTGAACAAGGTCGAATGGCATCGATGGCCTTAGCCATTAGGATGTTACTTCGACTATCATCGAAGTAGTATCCATCGTGGTTTGAACGAGGTCGAACTGGTGTCAATGGGCTTAGACATTAGGATGTTACTTTGACTGTCGTTGAAGTAGTATCCGTTGTGGCTCGAACGAGGTCGAACTGGTGTCGATGATCTTAGCTATTAGGATGTTACTTCGACTATCGTCAAAGTATTTGTCTTGGTTCGAACGAGGTCGAACTGTTATCGATCGCCTTAACCATTAGGATGTTACTTCGACCGTCGTCGAAGTAGTATCCGTCGTGGTTCAAATAAGGTCGAACTAGTGTCAATGGCCTTGGCCATTAGGATGTTACTTTGATTGTTGCCGAGGTAGTATCCGTCATGGTTCAAACAAGGTTGAACTGGTGTTGATGGCCTTAGCCATTAGGATGTTACTTTGACTATCGTCGAAGTAGTATTCGTCGTGGTTCGAACGATATCGAACTGGTGTCGATGGCCTTAGCCATTAGGATGTTACTTTGACTGTCGTCGAGGTAGTATCCATCATAGAATGTTGATTAACTCTTGTTCGTGTAATAGAGATCTCGTTCAATCAATAGAGAATTCGGTTCGTATGGTGGAGAATAATGGAGAGTTATGTTCATACAATGGAGAATTTTGTTCATACAATGGAGAATTCTGTTCATACAATGGAGAATTATGTTTATACAACAAAGAATTCTGTTCATACAATGGAGAATTATGTTCATACAGTGGAGAATAATGGAGAGTTATATAGTGTAATCCCTTTACCATGTTGGCCTACAGACCGTGTCAATTGGCCAATATGGTGAACTTGCGCTCCTGTTTCGGCGGGTATCCCCTTTGCTGCCTTGCTAAAAACCTTTCTGAGAAAACTAATTGGGACAAAACTCGAGCGAGGGGAATAGAGTACGACTTGGGAGATGCCTTTCATAAGTGGAAGTATTTGAGATGGGCGATGTTCCAATTGTTTTGGAGTGGTTTTCCCTCCATCATTTCTAGTAGGAACGCTCATTTGTTTGTTGCTGCTGTAATTTTATACGGTACGTCCTAGTTAGTCTCTAACTTTCCTTCGTTTGGGTCTTTCGATGCCAGTATTTTGGCCTTGAGGACGTAGTCGCCTACTTTGAGCGGTCTTACTCTGGCTTTCTTGTTGTAATATATTTCTGCCTGCTGTTTTTGGGTCGTCATTCTTTAATGGGCCATGTCTTTTCATTCTTCGGTTCAGTCTAAGTCTTGTAACCTACTTTCGTCATTGTCTGCTATGCTGGTATGGGAGTACCTCAAGCTTGGTTTTCCGATCTCAATGGGTATGACTGCATCGGTCCTGTAGACTAGTAAGTATGGTGTTTCCCCCATAATGGTCTTGGGCATAGTTCAGTATGCCCACAATACTTCGGGTAGTCATTTGGGCCATAGCCCCTTGGCTTCTTTGAGCTTCTTTTTTAGTATGTTCAATATTATTTTATTGGAAGACTCGGCTTGGCCGTTAGCGGCAGGACGATACGGGGTGGAAAGTATCCGCTTGATGTGCATATAATATTTTTCCATATGAAGGTGATGACCTCTTGCTCGCATATTTCGCGTACCACCTGCTTCCACCCATTTAGAAAAATAATCAGTTAAAACTAAAAGAAAGCGTAGCTTTCCTCGTCCTGCCGATATGGCACCAACTATATCCACCCATTTTATGAACGACCACGGTGAGGTGACTGAATGGAGGAGTTTCCTCGCCTGCTGTATCATGGGGCGTACTTTTGACACTGTTCATATCTTCGGACATAATTCACTGCCTCTTTCTTCATGGTGGGCCAATAGTAGCCGATGCGGATGAGGCATCAGAGAAGGGTGTGGTTCCTTATATGGGTGCCACAATGGCCTTCATGCACCTCTTCTAATACTTGCTGTCACACCTCCTTTTGGCGCGCCCACTACCCGGGAAGTAGAGGCGTAAGGGGAGTTTTTCCAACTTAAGTGACAATATTCGAAACGGGATTATTCTATTTATTTCAGAGTCGCCACTTGGAATAAATTATGGTGTCCCAAGTCACCGATTTATTCATATCCCGAATCGAGGAAATTTTGACTTTCCAAATGAAGTCTGCGAACCAGAAATTCTGAGTAAGGAATTCTGTTGACCTGAGGGAAGGTGTTAGGTACCCCCAGATCCCGTGGTTCTAGCACGGTCACTTCAATTATTATAAATGGCTAAAAATTCCTGATTTTATACATGCTTTAACTTATGTGCGACTTTTAACTTTTAAACCGCTTTTAATAATATTATTCATTATTTTAATAATAAAAAAAATTACAACATGGTAAAAATGCATCTTAAATCATGTCACAGTCGATGTACCCGTGATTATCAACACATTTCGACCGCATTGAGATTTGGATTTAGGTCACATAAATGTGCACCCGAATTTAAGAAAATGAAATTATCAATTATGCGCATAAAGAATCAAACGAGTTATTACTTTAGAATACCGTGATAATTCACTAAACAACATGTCCCGCAATCTAAGTATTTTAATATATACAGTCATGAGGGCCGCACAATTTGAGGGCTTAATTGGGCGAGGCTTGTCTCATATTTTAAGTAAATGAGATCCTAAAACGGCTATGGTTTTCTAGTTATTTGTGTCTAAATGAAGAGAAGTCCTAATTAATTACATGAATCAAGGTCAAACAAAGTTAAACTTGTGTAGAATTATTTGAGAAGGATTTGTGTCCAAAGCAAAATCCAACCACTAGTTTAAAGGGCTTATTAATGAACTTTGCAAATAAAGGTAAAACCCGTCAAAACTTATTTGAGTTAACCGCACACGATTCCAATTAGCACATTTACTAGTGAAATATTTAAACTATGAGGATATTAATGATCCTAGTAAATTAATGTTACTCTACTGACAAAGGCGATTCGTTATTGTTATTATCAACCTAGAATCAAATCTGAAGAATTACACAATCTAGTTGTATTCAATTGACTCAATTAAAACAAATCATTAGTTATACCTAAACAATTATGAATTAATACAACAATGAACATTTATCTACCAATTTATAAACTAATCATCCGCCTTTGAGCTTCTGATTTTCGCATACCTATGCTTGAAATACATCACGAATTCTACACTAAAATGAGTCAACCTTACTAAATAAATGAAGCTTATAAAATCAGAAGAAAGAAAATCTAATGAGTTTAACAATCTAATTTGAATTAGTAGTCCAAACAGTTCAAATCATTAGCAACCGTCCTAATTATACAGTCTATATACTTGTTGTTCATGTAATATCAATAAAGGTTAATCAAATAGCTACAAAAACTAGTTCACTACTAGCTACGCTAACAGAATACATTTCAACATATGGATCTGGTGGAAACATCTCTATTTCAACTCCAATTCACAATTACATCAAAGTGAATTCAGAAATGGTACCTGGAAAATGCCAAAGAGAAAGCCAAGACAGTGAGGGAACAACAAACAGTAGCAACCCAGTAAGCAGGAACCAAAGCAAGCAAAAACCAGCTCAATTCAAGCAATGGAACAGTGATTTCAACAAACCAAAACCCAATCTACAACCAAATTCAAACTATTTCTCTACTCCAACAATGTGACTATGGAATTTTCAAGAGTTCTAAATAATAGAAGAATCAGAAATCCAAAAAAGCAGAAATTTTGGTATTTTTCAGCAAAGGAGTGCAGAATTTCAGAAGTTTTCTCAAGGAAACCTCAAAACTGGTGTCCGGATATGAAAAGAAACTTGTTCTTTCAAAGGTGTGTTTGTAAAAAACTGTGTGTTCTCTCTCTATGAGTGTATGTTTTTTCCAGTGAGTGTATCTCTATCTGTGTGTGTGTTTTTTCCAATGAGTGTATCTTTTTTCTAGTAAGTATATTCTCTCTTTTTGTGTGTATCTTTTCAGTTTCAGTGTTCTGCCAGTTTTATAGCCAAACTTAACAGCCCTTTTGCACTTTCCTGAATAATCAAATTCAACCTCTCTCCTTAGCACATGGGCACCTTTAACTTTTGAATCATTTTCCCCATGCTTGTTCTGATTTTCCAGCTTTTAAAACACTTAACAAAGTTAAAAATACTCATTATTATCCTGATATTCTCTGATTATTCCACCCTGATTTGTCTAAAGGTAGACTTTATAATTAATCAAATCCTAAAGGCATAACAGAATTGGAAAACATTGTTGTCCAGCAGGTTTTAAACAACCTATCTCATGTGCAATGCACTCTTTGACTCAGCTTTTCTTTTCCTAATTTGTAATTTGAAATCATTAACAGCTATATCCAAGTATCCCTAATTCAAAATCAACAAACACCCACAGCTTTCAATCTAGGCAGTGGCTCGGGTGAAACTAGGCAATACAAATGACATTTATGTCATATTGATAGGCAATACAAATGACATTTCTGTCATATTGATAACAGCCGAGCCTACGACGATATTTGTTTAATCAATCCTGACCTCTATAGTCGATAACTAACAATCGACATACAAAACACAGCCTACGGGCAGACTAAGTGGTCAACAATTCGATTCAACAATTTGGCGACCTTACACGACTTAAACACACAATGCCAACACAGTAATCACAAACAACCGAACAGACAAAATGGACTGACCAAAAATGAAAAGGTCTGCTAGGGTAGAAGAACAGAGGATTTAATTAAAAGTGGGAAATATCACATAACAAATACAATATAGAACTAGACGAGGCTAGAGGAAATATAGAAAAGAGTACCTTGAAAGATAAGAATCCGGAATTTGAACGGGTCTCGACTCATTCACCCTTGAACCATTGAAGCCGAATGAACCTTAATTGGGGTGTTCTTGATTGAGAACACCCAAACTAAGGTCCAATAGACCTCAATCTCCTATCAATTTTGAACGAAGATCCCATTTTGGGGTTTTAGGGTTCGTGCGGCCGTTTTTGGGGGTCGATCGATTTTGGTAAGATTCGAGCTGGACCAAGGTTGGTAGGGGTATGAGGAAGGTCCGGCGAGGGCATGGCATGCGTTTGGAGCTGTTTGGGATAAAACTTCAAATTCCGGCGAGCTTTGATCTAATATTCGAAGCATTCAAGAAAGATTCGAGACTATCGATGGCCAGATTCGTGTAGAGGGGGCTCGGGAGGTTCTATGGTGTTAATTTGGTTGTGTTTGGCCTACCGGAACCGCCACGAGGCGATTTCCGGCGGGCGGTGGGCGGCGGTTTAACGGTGGCACCTCTTCGCTTCTGAGAGAGACGAGAGAAAGGGTTTGGGCTTGGAATGGGTGATCAGGCTCCTTGGGGTATTAAAATTACCCTTTTAATCTCGACCGTTGGATCATAAAGTTCAACGGTCGTGATCATTCCCCTGTGGGTAGATGGACCGGGTTGTTTGGATCAGGTATATAATTTGGGCTTTTAATCCTGATCCGTTGGATCATTGCAAATGACGGTCCAGATCATTTAAAGGCAAAACTAGATGGGGTTAATTGGACTGGGTGAGGTGGATTTTGGTTTTGGGCTGGTAGAGTTTAGGGCCTGGTCCGGATTCTACTTTTATTTCTTTTCTTGTCTTTTATTTCCCTTTTAACTCCTAATTTAAGAATCAAAATACTAGATTAAATTAAAAACCAAAAATTATCTTTACAAATACAAATTAATTCTTAATAATAACTATCGCACACACAATCAAAGCACCAAAATAAAATCACACAATTGGACACTAAATGCCAAAAATGCAAAAGATACATATTTTTTGTTATCTTTTATTTTCGTAAAACAAACTTAATTACTCTTAAGCGCAAACTTGAATTTCATATACAAATGCAGTATATTTTTGTATTTTTTATTTATTTAAACACGGACACATAAACGCAAACAATAAGAGAAAATTAACATAAAATCCACAAAAATTGCAAACAACAGAGAAGTATTTTATTTTGAATTTTTTAGGAGTAATTCGTGTGAGGCAAAAATCACGTGCTCACACTTGCCTCGTTTGATGTGGCCCGAGACATTTAGCAAGGGGACCACCGAATGTTTTCTTGTAAAGATCATGATTTATCAGGCTGTACCGGGCAGCTTGCACCCAAAGTTTCTTGGCTTCTTTTTTATCGCGTAGGAGTGTTCCGTCCTGCAGGTAGGATACAAAATGGTTGCGCCAGTCCAAAGTGAGGTTTAAATAGAATACCTCGACGTGGTTGACTACCAAATGGAGAAGAGTGACTACATTTCCTTTGTTGATATTTTTGGTGGTTGCAGCTAGTTTGGCTCGGTCATCTGCCTCGACGTTTTGTGCTCTGGGAATTTGCTCGAAGCGATATTCGTCAAACTCAGGCATTATCTTATGGATTTATGACTGATGTTTTTGTATCCTTTGCTCTTTGATCGGGTAAGTCCTAGTGACTTGATTTACGACGAGTTGAGAGTCGCAGTGGAGGATGAGTCGACGAGCTCCGTATTTGATGGCTAGTTTCATTCTTGCAATCACAACATCATACTCGACCTTATTGTTAGTCATCTTGGGGCATCGTATGGATTGGCAAATTACTTTGCCTATGGGGACTTCGAGGACAAGTCCTAGTCCCGATCCCGAGGCATTCATGGCACCATCAGTGTAGAGGATCCAGAGGTTAGTGTGAGCATATGTGTAGAGGGCCTCTTGTTCACCTCTGGCAATATCTCTATGCTGAAGTCGGCAACAAAGTGGGCGAGCACCTACGACTTGATGGCGGTCCTTGGGTGGTAGGTTATGTCATGCTCGCTAAGCTCTATGGCCCATTTGGCGAGTCTACCCGAGAGTTTGGGTTTATGCGGGATGCCCCTCGGGGGAAATGTTGTTATTACCTTTATGAGGTGGAATTGAAAATAAGATCTGAGCTTTCGTGAAGCTATGAATAATGCCAAAGCCAGTTTTTTGAGGTGCGGGTACCTCGTTTCGGCATCTATTAAAGTCTTGCTGATATAGTAAATAGAGGATTGCGTACCTTTGTTTTCGCGAACTAAGATAACACTGATAGCGACTTCGGACACCGCCAGATACACGAGTAGGCATTCACCTGGATCTACTTTGTCGAGCAGTGGTGGCGAAGATAGATATGTCTTCAATTTCCTTAGTGCTTTGATGCATTCCTCCTTCCACTGCAGCCCACGATCTTTCCTCAGCAAACTGAAGAATTTGTGGCATCTATTCAAGGATCGTGAGATGAACCTAGATAAATCGGCTATTCCCCCTGTTAGTCTTTGTGCCCTACTTCTTGCTATTCAGAATCTCGGGTATCGTGTCTATGGCCTTGATTTGGTCTGGGTTGACTTCGATACCTTGCTGTGATATGAGAAAGCCCAAGAATTTTTCTGAGGTCACTCTGAAGGCGCATTTTTCCGGGTTCAACTTCATCACGTACTGCCTTAGTATCTCGAAGGCTTGCTTTAAATGGTCGATATGGTCCTCTTTATTTGTTGACTTCACTAGCATGTCATCTATGTAGACCTCCATTGTTTTACCGAGCTGTTCTTTGAACAACTTGGTGACCAACCTTTGGTACGTTGCGCCCGCATTTTTGAGCTCGAAGGGCATCACCCTGTAGCAGTATGTCCCTTGATGAGTGATGAAAATTGTATTTTCTTGGTCCTTTTCGGCCATCAGGATGTGGTTATAGCCAGAGTAGGCGTCTAAGAAACTTAACAGTTCGTGTCCTGCTATTTCATCTATCAGCTTGTCGATATGAGGCAATGTGAAAGAGTTCTTTGGGCATGCCTTGTTCAGGTCAGTAAAGTCTACACACATTTTCCATTTCCCACTTTTCTTTTTAACCATGACCACGTTGGTGACCCGTTGGGGGTATTTTGATTCTCTTATGGAACCGTTGGCTAGTAATTTATCTACTTCTTCAATCACTGCCTCGTTGATCGCAGCGTTGAATTTCCTCCTTATCCGTCATACGAGCGGATAACATGGGTCGACATTGAGCTTGTGAGTGGCGATATCTTTTAGGATACCAGGTATATCTGAATGGGAGAAGGCAAATTAATCGACATGGTTAGTTAAGAATTCATGGTACTTACCTGGGTCGGAGAGGTTACGCCCGATGTGGGCTCTTTTTGAACTATCGGTATTGTCCAGTTGGACGGGTTAAGATCCCCGACTGTTGCTTTGTAGGATTCTACTATATCTGGGTCCCTAATGCACTCCATTGTCGGGTTGACTTTAGTCCCCGATATGATTGATTGTTATGCTTTTGCGCTTGCTCCTTTTAGCTGATTGGTATAAGTGCAGTCTTGGGTGATCCGGTAACATTCTTGGGCAGTGCTGGCTCAACCCTAATCCTGAATATTTCCCATGGGGTGGGAAACTTGATTACCTGATAGAGACTCGAGGGGATGGCTCGCAAGGCGTGTATCCATGGGTGTCCTATGCTGACGTTGTAAGTCGTTTCCTGGTTCATGATGTGGAATATGGTTTCCAGCATGACTCCTCCAGCCAAAACTGGTAGTGATATCTCTCCGGAGGTTCGCTCTACTGCATTATTAAAACCTGTTAGCGTTATGCAATGCGGTATTACCTTATCCTTGAGCCTCATTTGCATGAGGACCCTCGGGTGGATAATACACGTGACACTTCCGTTATCTACCATGCCTATTTTTACGTCAGTATCAGCAATGCGTAAAGTTATAACTAAAGCATCATAATGAGGGAAAGACAAACCGTCAGCATCAGACTTATCGAAGGTGATACTATCTTCGAAGTCATCATATCGTTCGTGAGCGATCGTGCGCTTCAACTTATGTGTGGTGGTGATATTTACATGATTGATTGTCGAGTTATCGCCACCACCGACGATCATCTATATGCTACGTGCTAGAGAAGGCAGCTTCGGCGGTCCTTGGGACTGATCGCGTCCTCTGGCAAAATTAGCTCTCCTTTTATCGCTGAGCAGCTCTTTCAGGAATCCCTAGTTTAGCATTCTAACAACTTCCTGTCGTAGACCTATGCAATCTTCGGTCTTGTGTCCCCTTTCCTGATGGAATTTGCATAAGATGTTCGACCTCCTCGCACTAGGATCTGATTTCATTTTCTGCGGCCATTGTACCGTCGTGTCCAGCTTCTCCAGTGCATGCACTATTTTTGAAGGCGAGACACAAAAGTTATGAGTGGATAATAATGAAGGCATACCTCTTTCATTTTGAAGCGAGGCGGCATGTCGTTGTTGTGAGCACATGATTTTTGCACTAAGCCTTTAAATTCCAAAATTAAAATAAATATGTTTTTGAGTGCAATTACTTGCTTTGTTTGAAATTAGTTATATTTTTGTGTGTTTGAATAAGTAAGAAATTAGAAAAAATCAAAAAAATAGTAGTAAGTAATTTGTTAGTTTAGTTAATTAGAAAACTAGTAAAATAGCTTAAGTAGTAGAAATTAGGAAAAATAGCAGAAAATTACCAAAAATACCAGGAAATTAGAGTAGGTAGTAAATTAGGATTTATGATTTTTCATAAAAGAAAAGAAAAAAAAGTATAAAAAGAAAATACATAAAAATTGATTAACATCAGAAAAATACAAAAATACATAAGTTTAATAAAATTGGGCCAGTTGAAATTCGTGTGTCTGGCCCAGTGAATTAGCCCGGTAATTTGGCCCGCCGGGTCTTTTAGATGTGTTGATCATGACCGTCCGTCTTGATAGATCCAACGGCCTTAAATAATTGGCCGAGTTATTTAATTAATTAATGCTGAGATTCAATCTCAGCCGTTCATTCATTTTAATCTAACGACCAAAGACCTTAGCCTCTTTAACAATCGAACGACGGCGTTTAAGTAACGCTCATTCAGAGCCGTCGATCTTGATCAAACGAACGGCCGAGATTTCATCGGATATTTGGCCTATAAAAAGGGCTTGTCTGAAGCGGCCATCTCATTTGGCCAATTCAAAACCCTAAAGTCAGCCGCCTCTTCGTCTCCCTCACCTCCTCGTCTTCTTCGTCCAGAAGCCCTAGCCGGCCAATGGCGGCCACCACCTTCCACGGTGGTCGCCGGCTCCCCTTACCACTCCCTTCATCTTCATCTTCTTCTTCTCCGTCTTCTTTACCCAAAACCCCCAGAAAACCCCCCGTTCTTCAAAGTCCCGGTCACCGGAGTTACACCGGTGACCACCAAAGTATGAAGAACCCCATGAAACCAATGCCGTTCCATTCCTCTCCATTAGATCTACCCAACCATACCACTAGCTACCTTCGAATCTCACCAGAACGTTTCGAATATCCCAAAAAGGGTCGTCGGAACCCTAACTCCGGCGACCCCAAGTTCAAACCCCAATCAAGACTTGTTCTTTACCCTCACCCAAACACCCTTCTTCAAGCCGAAATCCAAAAAAGGCTCCCCCTTTGAGCCTAAAAGAAAAATCAGAGAAAAATCGAAGAAAAGAGAGTTCTGGAAAGGAATAAAGAAAAAGAGAAACAAGAAGAAAGCCTGAGAATCTAGGAGAGTCTGAGAGAATGAAAAGGAAAAGAAAAGAGAATAGGAAGCTCGGGGGACAGGCCCCGCAAGCTAAGTCCCCGACCCTAATGTGTTTTCTCTGTGTTTTATTTACCTTCTCTGCTTCTTCATGTTTTACTCGTTTTATTTGCTTGTTTGTTCATGTATTTGATTTCTTTGCCTGTTTGTTCATGTTCTCTTGTCTTTCATCTTATGTTTCTGTATGTCTATTCTATTCTGTAGATTCTCCATATCTTATGTTTCATCTGTTAGTTTAGGTTTAACTTGCTCATCTTTCGTATCTTGTTCCAGTTTGTCTGTTCATCCGCTCTTGTTTCATATTTCTCATCCTGTGTATTCTTGCATGTTTTTCTGTTTCTTATTAGATCCTGAAATCGTATTAGGATTGCTTAACTCGCTCATTTTTATATGTTCGTTCTTCTGTTCGTTGGTTTCAAATTATGGTCTGTTCCTGATAAGTCAAAGTGTTACCTTGATTATCTTCTCTTCATCATCTTGTGAACCATATGGTATCTGGCTCTTATAGTATAGCTTTTCTTCTACTGTCTTGCATGCTTAGTTTTGATATTAGCTTAACTCTTGTTTTCTTTTCATCTTTTAAGTTGATGTCCTGACTGTTCTTCCATACGTATTCTTCATTCTTGGTTTTAGCTAGAGTCCTTTTATTCATTCAGCTTGCAACATTGTTTCTGTTTGTTTAAAGCATAAGTCACTTCTGACTCTTTTCTTGTCTTCACTTTTACTAAATCATATAGTTTTGAATTTGTTCTGATTGCTCTTGTGGCTTTAGCTTGAAAGATATATGATAGAACTAGGTTTCCTGTCCCTCTCATTTTTCCTCATAATGTTCTGTTGCTTTGTTTGTCTCAAGTCATGTTATGTTTCTGATTGAGTCAAAGAGTTACCTTAATTCCACTATAGTCCTTGATTTGTTTAGCTTTCATAGTCTAGTTAACTTTTCTTCTACTATCATGACTGTTCTTCTTTGTGTGCCCCTCACTTTTGGTTATAGCTAGAGTTCTTCTGTTTAGCTTGCAATATTTCATCTGTGAAATTAGATATCTCTTGTGCTCCCCTTCATGATTAGTTTAGTTGTTTTACCCTAATTAGAATCTCTCCTCCTAGTTCAAATGTCCATACTGTTCTATCTTCTTTACATGAATTAGTTTGGTCCTAAGGCCAGTAGTTGGTTCTCATGAATGATATAAGTCATGCTTCATTTCTTCTGGACTGTTTTGTGAGAATTTAGTGTCCATATGCCCATGAATCTTGAGTATGTTAGAATCTTTCAGTGAGTCATTTAACATAAGTTGTTTCTAATTAGTTCTGTTCAATGATTAATTGATATCTTTGCTATATGAACCCGAGCAATGTGAGTTGATTAGTTGAGATTCAACATTATCAAATCCCTTTTCTGAATTTTAATTAGTTGATAAACACTGTTAGGTTTCATATGGTTATGGGTGCAATTACATTTTTGAAATGGCTAAAACTGCAACAGTTCCATGTTAGTTGAACACTGTTGATGCTTTCATGCTTAGGTGAATTGGCTATAGTTGCTAGTGTTAGGTCTCATTAATTAGTTAGTTTTAAATAGGAATTAGCTGAAAATGAACAAAATAGGCTATTAGTTAAATAATTGGCCTAAGAATGGTCAACCTTGCAAAGGGTTGACCAATTCTATAAGCCCTAACACACAGTTCACTGTCAAACAGTGGCTGGTTGTGCAAAGGGGCTATGTTTGCAAATGCAAACTAGCCCAGGCTCTATATTGAGCCCTGAACAGCAAAGTGGCCAAACCTGTAAAGGTTTTGGGCCCAGCTGTTCAGTATATGGCTTTGATAGCCCAAGCTAAGTCTCAACTTGAGACTGGCTAACTTTTAAATAGTTTAAACATAATAACAAAGCAGGCTATGCCTGCAATTAGCTTTAATTAAGAATAAATTGGTCTTAATTGATTGGAATTAGTTTAAAAGTGGCTAAAATTGAAATAGTTCTTAAAAATAAATCTGGCCAGCCCTTAAATACTAATGCCAGGGCTGGCTATTAGTTAAATAGGTTCAAAACTAGCTAAAATCTGCCCTAGGCAAGCTGGTAAATCAGCAGTGCTCTTAGGGGCACAATTGGGTATTGAAAAGGTAAAATAGTAACTAGTAAGAACTTAGGAGGGTAATAGGGACATTCATACTCCTGATTTCTGCAATTTTGCAGAGATTTAGGGGTATAATGGTCTCCTAAAAATGGGAAATCTGTAAAAATCTCAAACCCCTAAGGTCATACTAGTAAAAGGCCATAAAAGAGAATCTTTAGAACCTTCCAGCACATGCTGGAAGGGTTTTGGTAACTGAAAATGGGACTTAAGTGTAGATTTAATAAATTTAGGAGGGGGAGAAGTGGAAAAAAAATCCCATAGCTTTCTCCCCAAGTTTCAGCCTTAGGATAACTATAAATACACCTTCAAAAGAGCTGAAAAGGGGGTTCCAAAATCTGAGTAATATAGGAAATATATCTGGGCTTTAGCAATTCTAGCTGACTTTTAGGAAAGGAAAGTTTCAGAGATTAAAAATAGCAATATAATAGCAAAGGTTTTGGGTTTCTCTCTCGGATTGCTGGGTTATTTGCCTAGGTTTCTGCTTGACTGATTGTTGCTGGATTCTTCATATTGTGGCTGTGTTCTCTTTGCTTATTTGGGAGTCATCTTACTGTTGCATTGCTGATTTGAGTCACTGCTGTTTCTTATCCTTCTCCCTTAGACTCATTGGTTCCTTTTGCTATCCAGGTACACACCCTGTTCAATGAAGCTGTATCGTTGAGATGCTTTAATGGAATGAAGTTTCCTGTTTTAAATCGTTTTGTCTTTTCGTATTAGTAGCTTAATTGTAGTAGAATGTAGTAGTATAAAAACAGATACAAAAATGCTGTAATAATGTAGTACTAGCAGTAGTATAGTAGTAATATAATGTAGGCAGCTTGTCACTTAGTTTAATTAGGAAAACTTAAAACATAAGTTAATTAGTAATACCTGCAACAGTAATAATCTGGTAATGAACTTCATGAAGAAATTAGTAGTGTAATAATAGCATGATTGTAGATCACTTACCATTTAGTGAAATAGGAGTCACGTTGAAAAATCAGATTCAATCAACTCACTTGTGAATGAGTAATGTGATACAAATTAGAAGCAAACGGTAGAAATCCAGTGATAAAACCTCAGTGTACATTTCACAGCCACTTAGTGTATTAATATCGGTACCCATTAGTAAGTTATAAACTATAGATCTCATTTCATACAGTTAATTGATTTCCTAGTTTTAAAAGCTATCAGTGTTAATTCAACCGAGATGAAAGTGAAAGTAGTCAGTAGTATAATTCTTAATAAGCGGTTAATTTAGAAATAATGTTGACATTTAGACTTAATCCTCAATCAATTTGTTTACCCAGAATTAGTATGAACTTCGTTGGTTAGTTTCAAAAGTTAAAAGTAGCTGGTTAAAATCCTTGTGTATAGTTATTAAGTTTAAAGCTAGTGTCTCATGTATTGAATATCTTCTTTCTCTGATTAATAAAATGTTCAAAGCTTTTACCTCTTAATTATGTGTATTATCATACTATTTCTGTTATTGCAAATTCATTTGGTTTGGGTCCAAATATATCGTGGGCCTGAACTATGGTTTTATTCGACCGGGCCGCCCCAAATACAAATCTGAAGACTGCTGGGACACATCTGGTACTAAGCCGAAAACCCAGGCCCAATAACAAAATTCGACGGGCCTGGAATGTTACAAAAAACGAGTAAGGGAAAAACAATGTAGCAAAAAATGTAGTTGAATCAAATAGGACCGGACTTTAAAAAATTAAATTGGGATGAGCCTCGCCCGAATAACACCGGGGCCCCCATTTAGTAATAAGATAATAAAGTAGATTCGGGAAAGCTAATAGCGAACTCCATAGCTTATCCCAAAAGATTTAAAAGCCGATAGACGTTACTTTAAGGCACGATTTTAATATACCTTCCTATGAACGAGTGTGCACTTGGTGCGACTCAAATCCAAATCTCGGCAAAGCCGAAATACACCAAAAGTCATAGGCGTACTGGTTGCGGTATGACTCGAGGCGTGTTTCCGCAATGTCGTAAATTCCTTAAAAATGATATTTAACGTAAAAGCACATTATGTTGTTAAAATTGAGTCAAACAAAAGTCAAGAACGACAGTGGAGCGACCGTGCTAAAACCACGGAATCCGGGAGTGCCTAACACCTTCTCCCGGTTAACAGAGTTCCTTATCCAGACCTCTGCTTCGCAGACATTTTAAGAGTCAAAATTCCTCGGATTCGGGATTAACCGGTGACTTGGGACACCATTGTCATTCCCAAGTGGCGACTCCGATTAATCTCTAATAAAATCCCGAACCGATTGTCCTTAAATTGGAAAAACTCCTTCCCTTACGTTATTTTATCCGTCTCGGGTAATTGAGCGTCGGGGTATACCCTACAAGTGTATTTATACACCTTACGCATGTTGGGGTAGTAAAAAGGGAGGTGTGACAGCTCTGGCGACTCTGCTGGGGAGCCAACCCTGAATTTCGATTTCAGGGTTTAAGAACTCGAACTCCTTAGAACTGCCGTTCGCGTTTTTATTTGACTTCATTATGTGATTTGAATAACATGCTATGTGCTTTATCGCTTTTGATATTACGTGAACTGTATATACAATTATGCCGAAAACCCTTCTCTCTTCTCTCTCGGGGATGTGCTTACTGGTTGAGACTCCCCTTTCTGTTAAAGTCACCTTAAACTAAGAAAACAGAGGGCGGATAAGTTACAAAGCCGATTGACTCCGCGGGTCACCGGTACGTAGCCCCCTCCTCGACTCGAGTTGTCCGCTCGGGTACACGGTCCAGCAATCTATGAAACCGTAAGATTTTGAACATAGGTCTAGGACGATTATTTGCATCATATTTGACTTAGGGGACTCAACACAGGGGTTAGGTCCGTCTAGGACAGGTGACCCGGTATTGAAAAGACCGAGCATGCTATGTGTTGCATTTTATTGTCCTTGATCGTTATGCGGACCGGCAAAAATCCCGAGATTGAAAAAATTGTTGAAAAAGAAAAAAGAAAAGAGAGAGGAAAATAATGTAGAAAATAGGTACATGGAAAATTTTGAAAATTTGGAAAAAATAGGCGGAACATTTTTTAAAATAATTGGTCAAATAATCCGACCGAACTACGCAGGTTTGATTCTCGCCATTAGGTGGGATACGTAGGCAACCCTTAAACGGGTCCAACCACACTTTTAGAAAAAGACCAAAAAGATTTTCTTTTCAAATAATCGAGGTGATTGCTATTTTTGGAAATGGCCGAATGTTCCGAAAGGACGACGGAAGGTCTGTTTTTGCAAAAATGGCCACTTCGAAAATTATTTTCCTTTTCTTTCATTCAAAAATTGAAAACTTGCATCGAAAAAGATTTTTCCTTTTCTAAATAAAATCACCTTAATAAATGTGCAGGACGAGCACGATGATGAATGAACAATTTTCCCTAAATAAAATCCCTTTGGAGCTGAGATTATGGTGGCAGGACATGGGATCCGATGGTCAAGACTGGGTCAAAAGGTACTTGAAAGGCCTTACGGGGTTACTCGAAATAGTTCCTCGAGGCGATGTGGTTAGAGCGTTGGTCTCGTTTTGGGATTCGGCACACAACGTATTTCATTTCCCAGATTTTGAGCTTACCCCGACTTTGGAGGAGATTGCCTTTTACATTGGGAAGACCGAAGTTCCGCTGAAAGGAAAATATCCGGTATCTCCGAGGATGGTGACAGTACATCGCTTCCTTGACTCTTTGAAAATTGCCCGGAATGTTCATAATGAAGATCCGGCCAACGGATTTTGTTCTTTAAGCTTCATCTACAACAGGTTTGGACACGTTGGGGGTTTCAACGACCCAACCAACAAGTTGTGTTGTAAGTCCAACCGGGCAAAATGGGAAGAACACCGGAGGTTCGCATTTTTGGTGGCATTTCTTGGAGTTGTTGTATTCCCGAGGAAAGATGGCCATATCAATATAAAAGTCGCCGGGGTAGCTACCACACTGATAGTGCAGGAAAACTGTACCTTGGCCCCAATGATTGTTGCAGATATCTATCGAGCTCTGACTGCGTGCAAAGCAGGGGCTAGCTTCTTTGAGGGTTGTAACTTGATCTTGCAAATTTGGCTAATCGAGCATCTGTGTCACCACCTTTCATTCTCGAGCTATGGTTCGGTCGATCGGACATGTTTGGAAGAGTTCAATGCGAGGACAAAAGAAGTAAGGTTGCCAGAGGGAGTCCAAGGTTGGATTGGGTATCTTCGATCACTAATTGACGGTCAAATTGATTGGACGTATGACTAGTTACCTCTTGACGAGGTGATATACATGCCAACGGAGGGATCGCCGTTTTTGATCATGGGTTTGAAGAGTATACAACCCTATGCCCCATACAGAGCCCTGCGACAGTTGGGTCGGTGTCAGATTATTCCGAGAGATGGGGATCTCAGTGTGCAGGCCGTGGAGATTGGTCCAGACGGGCAATTCCCGGAAGCAAAAATCCGGCAAATATGGAATGAATGCCAAAATCTGAAGATTGATACTTGTGTGCCGAATAGAGCAAGAAGGGAGATATCACCTGGATACTCCACCTGGTACCGACGAGGGGTTGAACACGAACGTCTTTCAAAGAGACCTCACTTGCAAGACTTAATAGAGCAGTCCGAGGAAAATCTGAAATGGGCGGCCAAGGAAAAGGAATATAAGGCCAAAATCAGTCTGTTGGAGGATAAATTAAGAAATCTTCATTTCGAAAGCGGTTTACAAGCGGCATCCGATGAAGTGGAGAAGAAGCAGTTGAAGAAAGAAAATGAGATGTTGAGAGCTCAAATGGCTCAAATGAAAGTTGCATCCGAGACCCCAATTCGCTCGGCCCGGGATGAAAAGTTAATTGAGATTCTCCGGCAAAAAGTAAATGACTATAGCTTCGATTTGGATAAAGCAGAGAAAGAGTTAGTCATGGCTCGGAAGCAAATGGATAAAGATGTTGAGAAGAGAGCCAAATTGGTTCGACAACTACATGACAAGCACGATGTTGAAATAGCTCAGCTTAGAAAGAAAATGATCTCAGCCATAGTCAAAAGTGACAAGATCATCAAAGATCTTGAAGAAGAAAGAGAGCACTGCTACACGACTATGGCGAGATTAGAATTGAAGCTGCAACAAGTGCAAAAGGACAACCAACACACCTTGGATGCTCGCGCTCAGCAAATAAGCCGTCTATTGCAAGAAAAAGGGGTCATCAGAGAAAAGATTGTTCGCATCGCCCAGTATATCACCCGAAAGACTCAACTTTGTGAAGATATGACTCGGAGGACTTTTGTATCTGCAGTAAAGTTTTTTGTACAACAAGTCATGACCGACCTGGATAGGCTTCAAAGGGGTTTAGCATATAGGCCCGCGGCAAGGCCGAACGATGCCTCGCGGACACTAGGTGCATTAATGTACTCTTAGGTCATGCATCACCTTTTATTTTTCTTTTCTTTGTAATCAAGGTTTTGAATTATCAATGAGAAGACAAAAGTGTTGTTACCAATTCTTTTACTTTATGTCATTTCTTTGAATCCGCTAGGCAAATAAATAGGAACGTAATCATGAAAACGACAATGAAAAGAGAGAGAGAAAGAAAAAGCAAGAAAAAGAAAAAAAAAAGAGGGAAAAGCAAGAAAAGAGAAAAAGCAAAAAAGAAAAGAAAAGAAGAAAAGAAAGAAAACAAAAGAGTGGAAAAGAAAAGATGATTAAAGTAAGCAGCAGCCGGGATGATGCATAACGACTCGAGCAAATGTGTTTGTTTTTAAAGTCGTTATATCTTATTCATGCGCTAACAACTGACAAGTGTTGATGTTTGTGAGTCCAGATTTTCTAGGCAACTGGCATACTGGCTACCCACCCATACAACACCAGGTCCAAAAAGATGACAAAGGCTGTGTCCCAGGAGATCGAGGCAACCATCGTAGACCCTGCTCACGAAGAAGAGATCGTGGATGTGGCAGGGATGAAAGAAGAAATGTACAAGTTGAGGCAACAGATGGCAGAAATGTACCAGGCCTGGTCAAGAGGTCAACCACTACCAGCCTACCCAGCTAACCCTGCATATGTCCCTCCAGCCAATCCTAACCCAGAGCCACCAACGATGAACTCATCCTCCACCTACCCCGACTACCCTCCATACTATGCTTCCACCTCCCAGATGCCACCACCTCCAGCCAAGCAAGCACCACCTCCTATTGCTCCTGTGTATGTAGCACCACCACCCGCTGCTATACACAAATCCTCTAGTGAACCAATGTTTCATATCCAGGATCCTCATTACTACCCTCCGGAGCCTACTTTCAGACAACACGAGTCTCACGCCCCTATGATAGAAGCAAGTGCCGGGCAGGAAGAGATGGCTCGGAAAGTAAAAAGTCTTGAGAATGCTTTCCGCAATATGCAAGGGCTAGGAGGGCAAGTAAGTGTAGCCTACAAAGACCTGTGTTTGTTCCCGGAGGTGCAGCTTCCTGCGGGATTTAAGTTGCCAAAGTTCGACATGTACAACGGACACGGGGATCCGGTAGCTCATCTAAGAGGATACCGTAGCAAGATGAGAGGCGCGGGAGGAAGAGATGAATTGTTGATGGCGTACTTCAGCCAAAGTTTGAGTGGATCAGCTCCTGGAATGGTATACCCGACAGGACCATACAAGATGGTTCGTTTGGGATGACTTGGCGCAAGCTTTCGCTAGTCATTTTCAGTACAATCTGGAGATTATACCCGACAGGTTATCCCTTACCAAGCTGGAGAAAAAGCCAGGAGAGAGCTTTAGAGAATACGGTTTTAGATGGAGGGAACATGCCGCTAGAGTGGATCCGCCAATGAAAGAAGGTGAGATGGTGGATTGTTTTCTTGCAAGCTTTGGAGCCAACGTACTACGGCCATCTAGTGTCGGCAATCGGGAAAAGTTTCAACGAAGTTGTGAAAATGGGAAGTTTTGTAGAAGAGGGTTTGAAGACAAACAAGATTATGAGTTTTTCGGCTATCAAAGCCACCAATCAAGCTATACAGAGTGGAAGTGGAGGAGTGATGGGAAAGAAGAAGAAAGAAGAAGTATCAACCATTGAAAGTAGGTCATGGAGTCGCAACCCACATTATAACCCACCAAGACCCTACCGCCAACACACGCCAAGCCCAGCAACTCCATATAATCCACCACCACCGTCTTACCCGCCAAACCCCTACAACACACCAAGCCCATATAACCCACCACCACCACCATACCCACCTACTGTCCCACATTACCACCACCCTCAAGCACAAGCCTACCCACCACCACCACCCCACGTGTGGAGAGCTCAAGCTCCACACAATGTGTACCATACCCAAAGCACATACCCAACCCCTAGACCTTACCGAAACCAGAATAGACCCAGGCCGGACGCTGATTGGAGAAACAAAGCAAAAAAGACCTTCACTCCTCTCGGAGAGTCATATACCAGTCTTTTCCACAGGTTGAAAGAATTGGGGATGTTGAGACCAATCGCACCAAAAAATCCGAACCCACCCCCGAAAAATCTTGATTCTTCTGTCAGATGTGAATACTGTTCGGGAACATTGGGCCACGATACTGAGAAGTGTTGGCAATTAAAGAATGTCATTCAAGATCTTATCGATGAGAGGAGAATTGAAGTGCAGGCTCCCGAGGCCCCAAACATTACCCAGAATCCATTGCCGAATCACCACGAAACGAATATGATAGAACTGGTGCAGGGTGATGGCAATCAAAAACCATCTCAAGCCGTCATGATGATAAAGTCGAGTGACAAGTTAGAGAAAGAAATTGTGAAAGAGGAAGTAATTGTTGAGAAACCAAAGCCAGTAGTGATGGGAGGTTTAAAGGTGGTAGTTCCAGGTGCAAAGACGATCGTAACTGTGAAAGGAGCAAGTGCAGAGCCAGTAATCATAAAACCAGTAGTGCAAATGCCAGTGGTGAATACAAAGACTGTGCCTTGGAACTATAACAACGTAACAGTAGTCTACAAGGGAAAAGAGATTTCTGGCGAAATTAACGAAACGCATGGACTTACTTGATCTGGAAGGTGTTTTGCTCCAGAGGAACTGAGAAAGATGAAAACGGTAAAAGAAAGTCAACTGAAGAAGCCAGTGTCGGAGGAGGAAGCAGAAGAATTTCTTAAGAAAATGAAGTCGCAAGAGTACTCAGTGGTTGAGCAGTTAAGAAAGACCCCGGCCCAGATTTCTTTGTTATCTTTGTTGATACATTCGGAGGAGCACCGGAAGGCTCTTATGAAGATTCTAAATGAGGCTCATGTTCCGGAGAAGATTTCAGTGTGTCATTTGGAGAAGATTACCAGCAAAATTTTCGAGTCTAATAGAATCACCTTCTCTGATAGGGAGCTGCCGGTGGAAGGAACCGAACACAATAAAGCATTGTACCTCACGGTAAAGAGTGAAGAGTCAGTCGTGACCAGGGTATTGATTGACAATGGATCGAGCGCGAATATCTGCCCGCTGTCAACTCTAGGGAAGCTGAACATTAGCCCGGACAGAATCCGGAGAAACAGGTATCAATGTGAGAGGGTTTGACGGCGGAGGTAAGAACACGTTGGGGGATATTATTTTGGAAGTGACCATCGGTCCCGTTGATTTTACGATGGAATTCCAGGTGCTCGATATTGCCGTATCATATAACTTGCTGTTAGGTCGACCCTGGATTCATGCGGCCAAAGCGGTACCATCTTCTCTACACCAGATGGTCAAGTTTGAATGGGAGCAGCAAGAGATTGTTGTACACGGAGAGGAAAATGCTTGTAATGTGGTAGCACCTTTTGACGGTATTGATGGGGATCGGGGTCCTTGGGTCTACCAAGTGACGGATGCTGTTGAGGTGAATAGGGTTGCTGAAGGAGAAAAGTTATCAACCCCGATGTTGGCACCAACTGCCGTAATGGTGGCCAGAGAAATGCTGAGAAACGGATTTGCACCGGGGAGGGGATTAGGCAAAAACCTGCAGGGAGTCACTCAACCAGTTCAGCTTTCGGAGAATAAAGGTACATTCGGCTTAGGGTTCAAACCCACCTTTGCCGATATCCAAAGAGCCTCTAAAGCCAAGAGAAACTGGACCTTGCCCAAACCCATACCCAAATTATCCGACATCTTTATCGGGCCTGGTACAAAATATCAACCATCTGCTGCAGCAAAGTGCATTGAGACCCAACTTGATAAAGAAATGCTTGGTTTTAAGAAATTATTTTGGGAGGTGAATACGATTGAAGCAGGGGAAGGCACGAGCAACATGGACGTGCAATTTGTGGGGCCCCGAGTCACATTGAACAATTGGGAAGCTACTCCTTTCCTTATCCGGAAGGAGTCTTGGTAGTTAGCTCAAAATTTCATCATTGTTTCCCCGAAAGTTGTTATTTTATAATTTCCCCATTCCCCTCATGAAAAAAAAAAATCACTATGTATCCCGAACATTGTTCGTTTCTTTTATTAATGAAATGCAGTTTTTCCTTTTTCTTCACTTTTGCCTTATTTTTCTTTATTTTTCCTTTTGTACAGTTTTGCATGTGTTGATTCCAATGCCATGTCATGCGTGAAGGATTCTAGACCCAGTTCTGACAATCACGCTACTATACAAGAAAACGAGGAAGATAGTGAAATAGAATGTGAGGATGAGGAAGCCCTGGAGGAAATAAGTAAGGACATGAAACAATACGAGGAAAAACCCAAGCCGAATCTGAGTGATACAGAATCTGTAAACTTGGGGAGCGAGGATGATGTCCGAGAAACAAAGATTAGTGTGCATTTGGAGACACCCCTCAGGGATGAATTGATAGGGTTGTTACATGAATTTAAAGACATCTTTGCCTGGTCCTATGATGACATGCCCGGGCTTAGCACAGATTTAGTGGTACACAAGTTACCTATCTACTCGGAATGCCGGCCAGTAAAACAAAAGCTGAGAAAATTCAAAACGGACATTAGCGTAAAGATAAAGGAAGAGGTGAATAAGCAGTTTGAGGCAAAGGTCATAAGAGTTACCAAATACCCCACCTGGTTGGCAAATGTTGTGCTGGTCCCAAAGAAAGATGGTAAAACCAGAGTGTGTGTAGACTATAGAGACCTCAACAAAGCTAGTCCGAAGGATGACTTCCCATTGCCAAACATTCCACATATTGATCGACAATTGCGCCAAGCATGAGATCGGTTCATTTGTAGATTGTTATGCCGGTTACCACCAGATCCTGATGGACGAAGAAGATGCTGAGAAAACCGCCTTCATTACACCTTGGGGAACGTATTGTTACAGAGTAATGCCGTTTGGATTGAAGAATGCCGGGGCAACTTACATGAGGGCAATGACCACTATGTTTCATGATATGATGCATAGAGAAATTGAAGTATATGTGGACGATGTCATCATAAAGTCCGAAAACAACCTGATCACGTGAAGGATTTGAGGAAGTTTTTCCAAAGACTCCGGAGGTACAATCTAAAACTCAATCCGGCGAAGTGTGCTTTTGGAGTACCTTCAGGGAAACTACTGGGGTTTATTGTGAGCCGGCGAGGTATTGAACCGGATCCATCAAAGATCAAAGCTATTCAAAGTCTACCTCCGCCGAAGAACAAGAAGGAGGTCATGAGCTTATTAGGAAGGTTGAATTACATTAGTCGGTTCATTGCTCAATTGACATCAACATGTGAGCCGATCTTCAAGTTGTTGAAGAAAGATGCGGCAGTGAAATGGACCGACGAATGTCAGGAAGCCTTTGACAAGATCAAGGAATATTTGGCCAATCCTCCGGTGTTAGTTCCTCCAGAACCAGGGCGACCTCTGATTTTGTATTTGACGGTGCTAGATAACTCTTTCGGTTGTGTATTGGGTCAACATGATGAGACAGGCAAGAAAGAACAAGCCATCTACTACCTCAGCAAAAAGTTTACATCTTACGAGGTGAAGTATACCCAACTGGAGAGAACTTGTTGTGCATTGATTTGGGTGGCTCAGAAGCTAAAGCATTATTTGTCAGCATACACTACGTACTTGATATCACGGTTGGATCCTCTCAAGTATATATTTCAGAAGCCTATGCCTACGGGAAGACTGGCCAAATGGCAGATTCTGCTCACGGAATTCGACATTATCTATGTAACTCGTACGGCAATGAAGGCACAAGCTATTGCGGACCACTTAGCCGAAAATCCGGTGGATGATGAATATGAGCCACTGAAAACATACTTTCCGGATGAAGAGGCAATGCTTGTCGAGGAGATGGAGCAAGAGGAAAGGCCAGGATGGAAAATGTACTTTGATGGAGCCGTCAACAGTAGGGGCGTTGGTATCGGAGCGGTACTCATTTCAAGTACGGGACAACATTATCCCGTCACAGCTCAGCTTCGATTTTTCTGTACCAACAATATGGCCGAATATGAGGCATGCATCTTGGGATTAAGGATGGCCATTGACATGGGTATTCAAGAGATTTTGGTCATGGGTGACTCGGATCTCTTGGTACACCAAATTCAAGGGGAATGGGAGACACGAGATTTGAAATTGATACCATATCGGTATTGTTTGCACGAGTTGTCTCGAAGATTCCAAGCTATAGAGTTCAAGCACATCCCGAGAATGCACAATGAGATTGCAGATGCTTTGGCCACATTGTCCTCTATGTTGCATCATCCGGACAAGACATACATAGATCCGCTCCAGATCCAAGTCCGAGATCAGAATGCTTATTGCTTCGTTGTGGAAGAAGAGTCGGATGGAGAGCCGTGGTATCATGATATTAGAGAATATTTGAAAGTTGGCAAATACCCAGAGCAAGCCACAGGAGACCAAAAGAGAGCCATCAGGCGTCTAGCCAATGGATTTTTCTTCAGTGGAGGAGTGGTATACAAAAGGACACCAGATCTGGGCTTATTGAGATGTGTGGATGCACAACAAGCAGATGAAATCATGATTGAAGTACATGCTGGAGTATGCGGACCCCACATGAGCGGATATGTTTTAGCAAAGAAGATTCTGAGAGCAGGGTACTATTGGCTCACGATGGAGCGTGATTGTATCAGGTATGTAAAGAAATGCCATCAATGCCAGGTACATGGGGATCTGATTCACATTCTCCGCCTTACGAGTTGCACACAATGTCAGCACCTTGGCCCTTTGTTGCTTGGGGCATGGATGTCATCGGTCCAATAGATCCAGCCGCTTCTAATGGGCACAAGTTCATTCTAGTTGCAATTGATTATTTCACCAAGTGGGTCGAAGCTAAGACATTCAAGGCGGTGACGAAGAAAGCGGTGGTGGATTTTGTGCACGAGAATATCATATGCCGATTTGGAATCCCCAAGGTGATCATCACAGACAATGGAGCCAATTTAAATAGTCATCTCATGGCGGAAGTTTGTGAAAGGTTTAAGATCACGCACCGCAATTCCACACCTTACAGGCCAAAAGCGAATGGTGCACTAGAAGCGGCTAACAAGAATATCAAGAAGATTCTTCGAAAAATGGTGGAGGGATCCAGGCAGTGGCATGAAAAGTTACCCTTTGCTCTCATGGGTTACCGCACGACGGTACGTACTTCTATCGGAACCACACCTTATACCCTGGTGTATGGAACAGAGGCCGTTATACCCGCAGAAATAGAAATACCATCATTGCGAATTATAGCCGAATATGAGATAGATGACGATGAATGGGTAAAGGCCCGATTAGAACAGTTGAATTTGATTGATGAGAAGAGATTGGCCGCGATCTGCCATGGACAGTTGTATCAGCGGAGAATGGCCAGAGCATATAATAAGAAGGTACGACCTCGAAAGTTTGAAGTCGGACAATTGGTATTGAGGCGTATCTTACCACATTGGGCAGAGGCAAAAGGAAAGTTTGCACCGAATTGGCAAGGACCGTTCGTGGTATCACGGGTGTTGTCCAATGGAGCATTATACTTAACTGATGTTGAAGGAAAGTGCGTAGAGACTGCTATCAATTCAGATGCAGTCAAAAGATACTATGTATGATTCCTTTTCAATTGTATGTTTTGTATTTTGTTGTGATTTTGGAATTGAAATGACGAAGGCATTTTATTCTCTATCCAAACACTTTATCCATTGTTAACCCCTTTGAGCCTTAATGAATGAATTCTTTCATATCCCTCTCTCGAAATCGCTCTAGTGCAATAAAATCGAAATTGCCAGAATGAAAATGAAATGATGGAAAAATGAAAATGAAAAAAAAAAAAAAAATAAAAAATAAAAAAAATGATGATGAAAAAAAAAAAAAGAAAAAAAAAAAAAAAAAAAATAAAAAGACAAAGAAATCGGGAAAAAGTCAAAAAGAAATCCATCTAACTTATGAAGTTGGATGAACTACGTCTGACTTGATCCCGAAAGAGTACGTAGGCAGCCTCTCTGAGGTTCAGTCACAATAAAGAAAAAATCCAAAAATTCCCCACATATTGAAACTGGGGCAGAAGTTATGTTTAATAATTCCGAGAGTTGTAAATATTTTTAACCCTCGTTGAAATTTTGAGCCTTTATATCTTTCTTTCTTAACTCGTCCAAAAGCCACGTTACAGTCCAAAGAAAGACCTTCTGATCGATTCTGAAATGATAACAAATACAACGAAGGAGCGAAGCATCGGACAATACCCGTGGAACAGAAAACAAAATACAAAAGGAAAAATGGAAAAAATAAAAAAAATGAGAGAGTCTCATCAGTGAAAACCTTAGCCGGCACTGTGAGACGATTGTGAGGTTGAGAGAAATAAAATGAGAGAGTCTCATCAGTGAAAACCTTAATCGGCACTGTGAGATGATTGTGAGGTTGAGAGAATAAACGAGAGAGTCTTATTGGTGAAAACCTTTCGAGGCACCGTAAGGCGATCGTGAGGACTATCAAAAGAGAGAAGGCAACAAAAAGAGTATTGGTTTGGGTCAAAGGCAATTCAGAGTCAGAATAATGATTGGAACGAACTGGGTCAGAGTTTAAATACATGGTATGGTCATCGGAATCAGCCAGCAAATACCCAGATAAGTTCTGTCATCTCTCCAAAATACCCTTACCTTTCTTTCATTTTTCTGCATTTCATTGTTTACCCTTTTGAGAGCTAACTACCAGCTCCTGATAACGGAAGTTGAAATAACACTGGATCAGAAAGAATGGAAGATTGGAGAAAGGAATAAAGAAGCTTGGCAAACATGGCCAAAGAAAAAGAAAACAAAACAAAAATGGAGAAATAAGGAAAATACAAAAAGAGTCTGCAAGGGACAAGAAGTCGAGAGCTATGCGAAGTGGGGACGGCAGATGCCAGTTGCCAGCAGTTTATATCTAATAAATTTTGTTTCATGCAGGAACAAATTGTCACTAATCACTTTAAAGTGAATGTGACCGATGTGGAAAATTTAAAATACCAAAAAGAGAAAGTCTGCCAAATAAGTGGAGAAATTCACAGGCAAGAGATAGGTTGGTAAAAAGAAAATACCAAAAAGAGGAAGGTAACATCTTTTAAAAGCTACTCCCCAGTCCTCAGGCTGAAGGAATATTTTCTGCATTCGCATTAGCACGTTTAATTTCTGTTAGGCGCCCACCTTCTAATACGGGAATATTTTCTGCATTCGCATTGCACGTTTAATTTCTGTTAGGCGCCCACCTTCAAATACGGGAATATTTTCTCGCATCGCATTGCACGTTTAATTTACGTTAGGCGCCCACCTTCAAATACGGGAATATTTTCTCGCATTCGCATTGCACGTTTCAATTACGTTAGGCGCCCACCTTCAAATACGGGAATATTTTCTCGCATTCGCATTGCACGTTTAATTTCCGTTATGCGCCCACCTTCAAATACGGGAATATTTTCCGCATCGCATTGCACGTTTCAATTCTGTTAGGCGCCCACCTTCAAATACGGGAATACTTTTCTGCATCGCATTGCACGTTTAAATTCCGTTAGGCGCCCACCTTCAAATACGGGAATACTTTTTCTGCATTTGCATTGCACGTTTAAATTTCTGTTAGGCGCCCACCTTCAAACACGGGAATATTTTCTGCATTTGCATTGCACGTTTAAATTCTGTTAGGCGCCCACCTTCAAATACGGGAATATTTTTCTACATCGCATTGCACGTTTAATTTCAGTTAGGCGCCCACCTTCAAATACGGGAATATTTTCCGCATCGCATTGCACGTTTAAATTCCGTTGGCGCCCACCTTCAAATACGGGAATATTTTCTCGCATCGCCTTGCACGTTTAATTTACGTTAGGCGCCCACCTTCAAATACGGGAATATTTTCTCGATCTGCATTGCACGTTTAAATTCCGTTAGGCACCCACCTTCAAATACGGGAATATTTTCTCGCATCGCATTGCACGTTTAATTTCGTTAGGCGCCCACCTTCAAATACGGGAATATTTTCCGCATCGCATTGCACGTTTAATTTCCGTTAGGCGCCCACCTTCAAATACGGGAATATTTTCTCTGCATCGCATTGCACGTTTAATTTCCGTTAGGCGCCCACCTTCAAATACGGGAATATTTTCTCTGCATCGCATTGCACGTTTCAATTCCGTTAGGCGCCCACCTTCAAATACGGGAATATTTTCTCTGCATCGCATTGCACGTTTAAATTCCGTTAGGCGCCCACCTTCAAATACGGGAATACTTTTCCGCATCGCATTGCACGTTTCAATTCCGTTAGGCGCCCACCTTCAAATACGGGAATACTTTTCTCTGCATCGCATTGCACGTTTAAATTCCGTTAGGCGCCCACCTTCAAATACGGGAATATTTTCCGCATCGCATTGCACGTTTAAATTCCGTTAGGCGCCCACCTTCAAATACGGGAATATTTTTCTGCATTCGCATTGCACGTTTCAATTCTGTTAGGCGCCCACCTTCAAATACGGGAATACTTTTCTGCATCGCATTGCACGTTTCAATTCCGTTAGGCGCCCACCTTCAAATACGGGAATATTTTCTGCATTCGCATTGCACGTTTCAATTCCGTTAGGCGCCCACCTTCAAATACGGGAATATTTTTCTGCATCGCATTGCACGTTTAAATTTCTGTTAGGCGCCCACCTTCAAACACGGAAATATTTTTTGCACATCATGGTTTATACAGTAAAAGCCCACACTGGGGCAGAAAAAGAAAAAAAGAGAGGTAGTTTTTTTTGTTTTGTTTTGTTTTAAGCAGGTTCATTTCGAGATCAAGAAAATCAACAAAAAAGAGAGACAACAAGAAAAAACAAGAAAATCAACAAAAAAGAGAGTCAGCATCAAAGAAAATCAACAAAAAAGAGGAAGATTCTGCATCACCGGAAAGGGAAGAAGAGCAAAAGCTAGATTAGGAACAATTGTAATTGTAGGATCATAGCTTAGAATAGCTTCTTCATTTTACATTTCCCCCCCCCGGTGTAATAAGGAGTAAGTCAGCAGGTCTCAACAGTGTCAATGCAACAGTGAGTCTGGTAGTTTTTAAAACTGCCAGACCTTCCCGAACTACACTGACCTGATTCCTGTTTAGCCCAGGATATGTAGGCAACCTCTAAAGCAGGGTGCGGTCAAAAGGTTTTCAAAAATGCTTTCACGGAATATGCCGATGTGCAAAAATCTCTCATTATCGCTCACTTGTCTTTGCACTGAAACTCTTCGTGTTCCCGAGCAAAGAGGGGCAAGCTGTGAGCACATGATTTTTGCACTAAGCCTTTAAATTCCAAAATTAAAATAAATATGTTTTTGAGTGCAATTACTTGCTTTGTTTGAAATTAGTTATATTTTTGTGTGTTTGAATAAGTAAGAAATTAGAAAAAATCAAAAAAATAGTAGTAAGTAATTTGTTAGTTTAGTTAATTAGAAAACTAGTAAAATAGCTTAAGTAGTAGAAATTAGGAAAAATAGCAGAAAATTACCAAAAATACCAGGAAATTAGAGTAGGTAGTAAATTAGGATTTATGATTTTTCATAAAAGAAAAGAAAAAAAAGTATAAAAAGAAAATACATAAAAATTGATTAACATCAGAAAAATACAAAAATACATAAGTTTAATAAAATTGGGCCAGTTGAAATTCGTGTGTCTGGCCCAGTGAATTAGCCCAGTAATTTGGCCCGCCGGGTCTTTTAGATGTGTCGATCATGACCGTCCGTCTTGATAGATCCAACGACCTTAAATAATTGGCCGAGTTATTTAATTAATTAATGCTGAGATTCAATCTCAGCCGTTCATTCATTTTAATCTAACGGCCAAAGACCTTAGCCTCTTTAACAATCGAACGACGGCGTTTAAGTAACGCTCATTCAGAGCCGTCGATCTTGATCAAACGAACGGCCGAGATTTCATCGGATATTTGGCCTATAAAAAGGGCTTGTCTGAAGCGGCCATCTCATTTGGCCAATTCAAAACCCTAAAGTCAGCCGCCTCTTCGTCTCCCTCACCTCCTCGTCTTCTTCGTCCAGAAGCCCTAGCCGGCCAATGGCGGCCACCACCTTCCACGGTGGTCACCGGCTCCCCTTACCACTCCCTTCATCTTCATCTTCTTCTTCTCCGTCTTCTTTACCCAAAACCCCCAGAAAACCCCCCGTTCTTCAAAGTCCCGGTCACCGGAGTTACACCGGTGACCACCAAAGTATGAAGAACCCCATGAAACCAATGTCGTTCCATTCCTCTCCATTAGATCTACCCAACCATACCACTAGCTACCTTCGAATCTCACCAGAACGTTTCGAATATCCCAAAAAGGGTCGTCGGAACCCTAACTCCGGCGACCCCAAGTTCAAACCCCAATCAAGACTTGTTCTTTACCCTCACCCAAACACCCCTCTTCAAGTCAAAATCAAAAAAGGCTCCCCCTTTGAGCCTAAAAGAAAAATCAGAGAAAAATCGAAGAAAAGAGAGTTCTGGAAAGGAATAAAGAAAAAGAGAAACAAGAAGAAAGCCTGAGAATCTAGGAGAGTCTGAGAGAATGAAAAGGAAAAGAAAAGAGAATAGGAAGCTCGGGGGACAGGCCCCGCAAGCTAAGTCCCCGACCCTAATGTGTTTTCTCTGTGTTTTATTTACCTTCTCTGCTTCTTCATGTTTTACTCGTTTTATTTGCTTGTTTGTTCATGTATTTGATTTCTTTGCCTGTTTGTTCATGTTCTCTTGTCTTTCATCTTATGTTTCTGTATGTCTATTCTATTCTGTAGATTCTCCATATCTTATGTTTCATCTGTTAGTTTAGGTTTAACTTGCTCATCTTTCGTATCTTGTTCCAGTTTGTCTGTTCATCCGCTCTTGTTTCATATTTCTCATCCTGTGTATTCTTGCATGTTTTTCTGTTTCTTATTAGATCCTGAAATCGTATTAGGATTGCTTAACTCGCTCATTTTTATATGTTCGTTCTTCTGTTCGTTGGTTTCAAATTATGGTCTGTTCCTGATAAGTCAAAGTGTTACCTTGATTATCTTCTCTTCATCATCTTGTGAACCATATGGTATCTGGCTCTTATAGTATAGCTTTTCTTCTACTGTCTTGCATGCTTAGTTTTGATATTAGCTTAACTCTTGTTTTCTTTTCATCTTTTAAGTTGATGTCCTGACTGTTCTTCCATACGTATTCTTCATTCTTGGTTTTAGCTAGAGTCCTTTTATTCATTCAGCTTGCAACATTGTTTCTGTTTGTTTAAAGCATAAGTCACTTCTGACTCTTTTCTTGTCTTCACTTTTACTAAATCATATAGTTTTGAATTTGTTCTGATTGCTCTTGTGGCTTTAGCTTGAAAGATATATGATAGAACTAGGTTTCCTGTCCCTCTCATTTTTCCTCATAATGTTCTGTTGCTTTGTTTGTCTCAAGTCATGTTATGTTTCTGATTGAGTCAAAGAGTTACCTTAATTCCACTATAGTCCTTGATTTGTTTAGCTTTCATAGTCTAGTTAACTTTTCTTCTACTATCATGACTGTTCTTCTTTGTGTGCCCCTCACTTTTGGTTATAGCTAGAGTTCTTCTGTTTAGTTTGCAATATTTCATCTGTGAAATTAGATATCTCTTGTGCTCCCCTTCATGATTAGTTTAGTTGTTTTACCCTAATTAGAATCTCTCCTCCTAGTTCAAATGTCCATACTGTTCTATCTTCTTTACATGAATTAGTTTGGTCCTAAGGCCAGTAGTTGGTTCTCATGAATGATATAAGTCATGCTTCATTTCTTCTGGACTGTTTTGTGAGAATTTAGTGTCCATATGCCCATGAATCTTGAGTATGTTAGAATCTTTCAGTGAGTCATTTAACATAAGTTGTTTCTGAATTAGTTCTGTTCAATGATTGATTGATATCTTTGCTATGTGAACCTGAGCAATGTGAGTTGATTAGTTGAGATTCAACATTATCAAATCCCTCTTCTGAATTTTAATTAGTTGATAAACACTGTTAGGTTTCATATGGTTATGGGTGCAATTACATTTTTGAAATGGCTAAAACTGCAATAGTTCCATGTTAGTTGAACACTGTTGATGCTTTCATGCTTAGGTGAATTGGCTATAGTTGCTAGTGTTAGGTCTCATTAATTAGTTAGTTTTAAATAGGAATTAGCTGAAAATGAACAAAATAGGCTATTAGTTAAATAATTGGCCTAAGAATGGTCAACCTTGCAAAGGGTTGACCAATTCTATAAGCCCTAACACACAGTTCACTGTCAAACAGTGGCTGGTTGTGCAAAGGGGCTATGTTTGCAAATGCAAACTAGCCTAGGCTCTATATTGAGCCCTGAACAGCAAAATGGCCAAACCTGTAAAGGTTTTGGGCCCAGCTGTTCAGTATATGGCTTTAATAGCCCAAGCTAAGTCTCAACTTGAGACTGGCTAACTTTTAAATAGGTTAAGCATAATAACAAAGCAGGCTATGCCTGCAATTAGCTTTAATTAAGAATAAATTGGTCTTAATTGATTGGAATTAGTTTAAAAGTGGCTAAAATTGAAATAGTTCTTAAAAATAAATCTGGCCAGCCCTTAAATACTAATGCCAGGGCTGGCTATTAGTTAAATAGGTTCAAAACTAGCTAAAATCTGCCCTAGGCAAGTTGGTAAATCAGCAGTGCTCTTAGGGGCACAATTGGGTATTGAAAAGGTAAAATAGTAACTAGTAAGAACTTAGGAGGGTAATAGGGACATTCATGCTCCCGATTTCTGCAATTTTGCAGAGATTTAGGGGTATAATGGTCTCCTAAAAATGGGAAATCTGTAAAAATCTCAAACCCCTAAGGTCATACTAGTAAAAGGCCATAAAAGAGAATCTTTAGAACCTTCCAGCACATGCTGGAAGGGTTTTGGTAACTGAAAATGGGACTTAAGTGTAGATTTAATAAATTTAGGAGGGGGAGAAGTGGAAAAAAAATCCCATAGCTTTCTCCCCAAGTTTCAGCCTTAGGATAACTATAAATACACCTTCAAAAGAGCTGAAAAGGGGGTTCCAAAATCTGAGTAATATAGGAAATATATCTGGGCTTTAGCAATTCTAGCTGACTTTTAGGAAAGGAAAGTTTCAGAGATTAAAAATAGCAATATAATAGCAAAGGTTTTGGGTTTCTCTCTCGGATTGCTGGGTTATTTGCCTAGGTTTCTGCTTGACTGATTGTTGCTGGATTCTTCATATTGTGGCTGTGTTCTCTTTGCTTATTTGGGAGTCATCTTACTGTTGCATTGCTGATTGAGTCACTGCTGTTTCTTATCCTTCTCCCTTAGACTCATTGGTTCCTTTTGCTATCCAGGTACACACCCTGTTCAATGAAGTTGTATCGTTGAGATGCTTTAATGGAATGAAGTTTCCTGTTTTAAATCGTTTTGTCTTTTCGTATTAGTAGCTTAATTGTAGTAGAATGTAGTAGTATAAAAACAGATACAAAAATGCTGTAATAATGTAGTACTAGCAGTAGTATAGTAGTAATATAGTGTAGGCAGCTTGTCACTTAGTTTAATTAGGAAAACTTAAAACATAAGTTAATTAGTAATACCTGCAACAGTAATAATCTGGTAATGAACTTCATGAAGAAATTAGTAGTGTAATAATAGCATGATTGTAGATCACTTACCATTTAGTGAAATAGGAGTCACGTTGAAAAATCAGATTCAATCAACTCACTTGTGAATGAGTAATGTGATACAAATTAGAAGCAAACGGTAGAAATCCAGTGATAAAACCTCAGTGTACATTTCACAGCCACTTAGTGTATTAATATCGGTACCCATTAGTAAGTTATAAACTATAGATCTCATTTCATACAGTTAATTGATTTCCTAGTTTTAAAAGCTATCAGTGTTAATTCAACCGAGATGAAAGTGAAAGTAGTCAGTAGTATAATTCTTAATAAGCGGTTAATTTAGAAATAATATTGACATTTAGACTTAATCCTCAATCAATTTGTTTACCCAGAATTAGTATGAACTTCGTTGGTTAGTTTCAAAAGTTAAAATTAGCTGGTTAAAATCCTTGTGTATAGTTATTAAGTTTAAAGCTAGTGTCTCATGTATTGAATATCTTCTTTCTCTGATTAATAAAATGTTCAAAGCTTTTACCTCTTAATTATGTGTATTATCATACTGTTTCTGTTATTGCAAATTCATTTGGTTTGGGTCCAAATATATCGTGGGCCTGAACTATGGTTTTATTCGACTGGGCCGCCCCAAATACAAATCTGAAGACTGCTGGGACACATCTGGTACTAAGCCGAAAACCCAGGCCCAATAACAAAATTCGACGGGCCTGGAATGTTACAAAAAACGAGTAAGGGAAAAACAATGTAGCAAAAAATGTAGTTGAATCAAATAGGACCGGACTTTAAAAAATTAAATTGGGATGAGCCTCGCCCGAATAACACCGGGGCCCCCATTTAGTAATAAGATAATAAAGTAGATTCGGGAAAGCTAATAGCGAACTCCATAGCTTATCCCAAAAGATTTAAAAGCCGATAGACGTTACTTTAAGGCACGATTTTAATATACCTTCCTATGAATGAGTGTGCACTTGGTGCGACTCAAATCCAAATCTCGGCAAAGCCGAAATACACCAAAAGTCATAGGCGTACTGGTTGCGGTATGACTCGAGGCGTGTTTCCGCAATGTCGTAAATTCCTAAAAAATGACATTTAACGTAAAAGCACATTATGTTGTTAAAATCTATAACTGAGTCAAACAAAAGTCAAAAACGACAGTGGAGCGACCGTGCTAAAACCACGGAATCCGGGAGTGCCTAACACCTTCTCCCGGGTTAACAGAGTTCCTTATCCGGACCTCTGCTTCGCAGACATTTCAAGAGTCAAAATTCCTCGGATTCGGGATCAACCGGTGACTTGGGACACCATTGTCATTCCCAAGTGGCGACTCTGATTAATCTCTAATAAAATCCCGAACCGATTGTCCTTAAATTGGAAAAACTCCTTCCCTTACGTTATTTTATCCGTATCGGATATTTGAGCGTCGGGGTATACCCTACAAGTGTATTTATACACCTTACGCATGTTGGGGTAGTAAAAAGGGAGGTGTGACAGTTGTAAGGCATTTGGATGTCTCGGAGGAGGTGGATTAGGGGCTCTAACGTAGGGCTGATGCCTTTCTCTATTGAATCGTGGGAGTGGTACCCGTCGCTCGTCATTACGTCGATCCCTCCTGACTTCCAATTGCACTGATGTCAGTCGTTGGGTTGGACCGTTGAGATCGTCTTCGTCTGCTCTTACTTATACGTATTAGGCATTGTGAATTTCTTCCCATGTAGCGGGGGATACTTCATGAGTCGATTGAGCAACTTCTTTGTCGCTTTCGACCCATCTCTGTTTAACCCGTTTTGTAAAGCAGCGATTGCCATTCCATCTGATACGTTTGGCAAGCCCATTCTTACCCCGTTGAATCGTTCCAGGAAGTCCCTGAGTCCTTCGCCCGCTGTTTGCCTGATAGCAAAGATATCGTTGACCCTTTCTTCAGCCTATTTTGCTCCTGCATGGGCGGTGGCGAAATTAACCACCATTTCTTCAAACATCAATATCGATCTGGATGGTAATTGGGAGTACCATGTTAGCACTTCTCCTCTCAAAGTTTCACTGAACGTTTTCAGCAATACGGGCGGCACATGTTCTTTTGATAAGTCGTTGCCTTTTACAGCTATTACATAATGGATCAGATGATCTTTCGGATCCATGGTCCCGTCATATATTCTCAAGTATGGGGGCATCTTGAAGGTTTTAGGGATCGCGTGAGAAGCAACTTCCTCACTATATGGTTGCTCAACGAACCTTCCTACGTCACGTTTGACAGTAGCTTAGGGGCATCAGGTATTTTATCTACCCTTTCCTGATGCTCCTTCATTTGATCGCGAAGTAATTTATTCTCGTTCTCTATTTCTTACATTTTCTTAAAAATGGTTGTGAGTGCATTATTGCTTTCGTTGATATCGGTGTGGGCGTTGCTTGTCCGTATGACATTTGGTTCACCGGCGGCAGTTGCGATTTCTGCCGTTGATGAGTCTTTCAGATTTCTCTGAGATGGTTTCTCAAGCATGCCACTTGGAGTGTTTGTCAACCATTCCTCTAGTAGCTTTTTGCCTACTGGGGGCATTTCCTTTGCTGCGTACGTTGAAGCCCCTCTTTCATGCAAGATCGTTAGATCTTCGAGTGAAGAGGGTGAAATCTCCTCCTCCAGAACACTACTTGGTGTTACATTTGCAACATTTTCTCTGCCGGCCTCGTTGATGGGGCCTATGAGGTTGGTTGAGACATTCGCTATCATCTTTAGCCTTGATTCTTTATCTGCCATTTGTTAGTTCTACAGAGTTTGAAGGATAGCGATTGTTGTTCTTGATATCCTAGATGTGAACTATGATTCCAACTACCGAAATCCCCACAGCCGGCACCAAATTGTTTGGCTCAAAAGTTATTGAATACTTTTCGAGCAAAACAATCAATATAGATGAAGGGGTAAATCGTAGTCGAAGATAATAAACCCTAAGATTATCTTTGTAGTTAATCGGAGCAACGATAATATAAATTAAGGGGAGAGGGAGATGATGAAAATGTTAGAGAGATGAGAGCTTAGTTCTAGAGAAAAGCGAAAGCAATACAATGTTAAGAGAGATTTTGTATTATCCATAATGAATCAATCCCCCTTATACAACTCTCCTCCTTTATATAGGGACTGACCCTTTTTCTAAAATATTTGAAAGAGACAAATAAAGTACACATTATCTAAGGGCTAACGTGGTCATGAGGTCATCCCTGCATTACCCCAAGCCGTCCTTTTAATTGTACCCGTGTGTTTACGATCAGTCGTACTTGCTGAGAGACATGATCAGTCAAATTCAATCTCATACACATGTGTAATTAGGATATGTAGTTAGAATCGTATAGGAAGAGATTTTTCTGTTTTTAGTTAAAATAAGTTTCGTACTATTATAAGTTTTCAAACGAGTTGTAGTAAATTTATTTTGTTGTTTTTAAATCCCAGGTCAAGACTCAAAACAGATGTTTGTAATTTTGCTTTAGGAAAAGAGAAGGGAATATATTTTTCTATGATTTTCAAGTTGTCAAGTGATGAAATTAGAAGAAGATAAAAAGCATTTATAGGATTCTAGACTGTGGTTTGAGTTCTCACAATTGAAGAACAATACAACTATTGTTGCGTATAGGACAAGGGCTTGACATTTTGCTAATTTTAAGCCATATGTTTTTGCTGAATTTGACTAAATAAAGTGGCAACTTAGAATTGACACCGTGGAAAATAGGTTTACAGAATCATCATATGAAGAAACAGCAAATTGAAAATCCCACCCCCCACGCCCCTCCCCCCACCCTTTTTTTTTTCTTTTTCTTTTGAGAAGGTTATAGAATAATCTAGGTAGTCATTTTAATTTTTAATTAGCACTAACATTTTAAAACATTTCAAAAAAAAAATTTCCATTGCATTTGAGTTTGATTTTTTTGGGCTGTCTTGTTTCTCTATTTAATTTAATGATAAGTTTTGTTATTTATTGCAATTCTTTTTGTTTGCAATCAGCTAGTTCGATTAATTAGAATTTACATTAGTAGACTCGTTATAGGGTAAAAACACTCTTTACCAAGAAAAATCTACATATTCTTCAAAATCAAAATATCTAATTAAGAAAGAAGGAATCTCAATGATCTCATCACATAGACTTATCTTTAATGGTGGAAATTCCCTAGCATATAATTTTTTTCGTCAAAAATAAAATATCCTTATAAGAAAATGTTTCTTTACCAAAAACGTTTTGACACTTTCTTTTTTCTACGAGGAGTAAACACTCCCTCCCCCACCGACCAATTCTTTGTATCAGTTTTATATTAAAATAATTATGGTGTAACATTAAATTTACTTTAATCATTACACCATTTTTATCTCAAATTTTTTCTTTCTTCTATATTATATTATTATCTTCTATTTACTTTTTATTTTTTATTTCTTTCAATTTAATACTATCTTTTTTCTTTTTTCCATATTCATTATATATAATTCAATTCACCATTTATGTAATCATTTATTATAAAATTATTTTAAAGAATAAATCAACTAAAAGTGAAATAGTTGATAAAAGATAATTAAATAAATATTATATCATAGTCAAATTTGATTTAAGTACCACATAAATTTTGACTTTCGCCTTTATTCTCTCATAAATGCTCTATTACTGTATTACGAAATGCGAAATACGTTTCTTTATCCTTAATTTTTTGTGTCGAGCTAAAAATTGTTCAAATTGGTGATTTTCATCTACTACATTTTCTATCATCAATTTTAATGTATCCTCCTTTTATGTACTTTAAGTATAATGTATTTTTATTTTATGTATTATTAATTTTCTTTTTTAAATTTTAGTTTTCACTTTTCAATTTTAGCAACATTAGATATCTTACATTTGCATTTTTCATTTTTAATAATGGTTATATTTTACTTTATACAATTATAATAATAAAATTAACATAATAATTTTATATAAATATAATATATACAAAAATTAATATATCAAAAAATAGGATATAAAATTAAAATTATAAATTTCGTAATATAAAAATTAATTATATACACAATATATGATAAACTAAAATTACAAAAATAAAAAAGAATGAATAAAATATTAATAAATCAAATATAGAGTGATGAATAGTGTTGCACCAAATTTGGTACAACACTATTCATGCTCTATAATAGTGCATGAAAATAATATTGCATTATATTGGAGCAAAAAACTACCATTTCTTGCACCAAAATAAGATTTGGTGCAAGAAATGGTGTAAGCCTTGGAGATGGTCTTAGCTAGCATTTAATTTTCTCTTTTTTGTTCCTTCTGTCGAGGATCGATAAAAAATAACATATTATTTTCCTTACATCTCACTTGTAAAATTATACTGGGTTTGTTATACAAAATTGATGGATCAGCCTAAACTAATTGCATTCACTAATTATAAAGTATGTAAAACTATACTCCGTATATTATATGCTAAAAATATACTCCTTTTTTTTTGTTGGCAAAAGAAAAACTACTCACCGGCCAATTACCTACTAAGTACGACGTACGAAGTACAAACATTAAACAACTACTATTTCCTTTTCCCTTTCGAACTTGCTTCTCTTTTGTAACAACCTACCAATCATGTCAGCTCTCAACAATTTTGCAAACTATGGTCATATCCTCTCTTCTCCCTCAAAACCCATTCACGAATCCAGAAATACTCACTTCTTCTCCATCAAATTTTCTCCACTCTTCACCCCACAAAATTCACTACAAATCCCATCTTTTTCTGCAAGAATTAGTCCAATAAATGCTGTCACAGAAGATAGGGAAGTAGACAGTACAGAAGAGATCAGCCAACAAAATGAAAAGAAAGATTCAAATGACAGTGAATTTGAGGAAACCAAGAATAGTTTGTCCATTTTGTTGGACAAAGATAGGTTTCTTAATGCTGCAATTGTACTTGGTGCTGGTACATTTGCCATCACAAAGTTACTCACTATAGATCATGACTATTGGCATGTAAGTTTTTTCTTTATTCTCTTTTATGCTATCTTTCCTATATCTGGAAAGAAAAAAGTTTGTGATGGTAAGCAAGGTGGGAAGTTCTTTAGGCAAGTATGTTGAGTTTATTTGGAAAGTTCTGCATACACATTGGCCTCTTCAGACTCACTAAGTGAGATCATACTGGTTTGTTGTTGTTGTTGTATTCATTTGCCCCTTGTGATCATAAACGAAACATTAAGATTAATTGAATTTTCACAGGGCTAAATGATGACAAAAATGAATGAACTAAGTTGGATAGTCTTATATTGAAGATATATGTAACTAAATAAATAAAAGTATAACCCAGTTTTATGGTTTTTCATTATCTGCATATGGCCTTTTTTTCGTAGGTGCTCTTTTTATCCGGGCTTTTAGTTTAATGTTTCTAATCAGTGGACGTGATTATTGCCAAGAACTTATTGAATCCATCGTTTGGGCTCATCTCTAGGACTTCCTTTCAATCAAGAGGGAGGGAATTTGGATATATTATCGAAATGCTTAGCTCCATCTATAAATCTTTTGCATCAAAAGTCTGGAGCGAGATTGATTTTTGGTTCGAGGTTCAAGAGGAAGGAGAGGAACCACCGCCCAATGATGATTTTACGAAAGTGTGGTCACCGGTGGCTAATACTTTCTCGAGACTATCGAACCTGAAATCCACTTTCCATCACTCTTTTTAGGTTGGCATAATACAGAACGAGAGTGCCAAGAAACAACACATACCTATCACTTTTGGAAGGTTTGGGACCCTTACTCAACTTAGGATCCAAAAACCCGAAATACCCCTTTTTTAGAGCATATAAGGTGTGTAAGAGACACATTGAGATCCAAGTCGCACTGCCATCCATTATCAAAAATAATTTTCACGCGCTTATACCATGAAAAGAACCAGGCCCCACGTGGAAGACGCGTTGAACATATAATTGAGTAAATAAAACTTAACTCTCTTTAGATAAGATGATCACACATTTCACCATCATATAATTGCAACTTACTTTCTTTTTTTTTCCACTTTGTATGGTTATAATTTTCTTGATTGTGTACTCAGGGATGGACCTTTTACGAGATATTAAGATATGCGCCAGAGCACAACTGGATTGCATATGAGGAAGCACTGAAAAAAAATCCTGTTTTAGCTAAAATGGCAATTAGTGGTATTGTCTATGCTCTAGGAGATTGGATTGCTCAAGTAAGTACTGTTTGTTTCTTAAATTTGTTTTCCACTATATTTTTAGCTTTTTTTTGGATCTAATTTTTTGTTGTTTATGGATCTTAGTGTTATGAAGGGAAACCTCTTCTTGAATTCGATCGAACTCGCATGTTTAGGTCTGGTCTTGTTGGATTTTCACTTCATGGATCACTTTCCCATTATTATTACCAATTTTGCGAGGTGATGCTTGTGGTTTTTATTTTGATTGATCAAACATACTCTCACATATTTGCTAAAAGCTAAATAGTTTCAACTGTAACAGGCTCTTTTCCCGTCCAACGACTGGTGGGTGGTTCCTGCTAAAGTTGCTTTTGACCAAACCATATGGGCAGCAGTTTGGAATAGTATCTATTATGTGGTTCTTGGTTTCTTGCGTCTTGAATCTGCTGCCAATATTTTTGGCGAACTCAAAACCACGTTTTGGCCCATGTTAACGGTAAGGAATTCTTTTAATGATCTGTTTAAGTGCTTACACCGAGTACCTTATGTATTTCCTGAAATCTAATATAGCTGTAACACGAACAACAGCGTGTTAGCTCAAGATTTTTCAATTTGTTTATGATGATTCAGCAGAATTTAGTCCAAGTTGTCTGTTTGATTTGCCTCTTTTTAACGATATATCCTCTTATGATGATACTTATCAGTTCTACTTGAGATCTAAGATGGCCTGTCGGCTGCTCTAGCAATACGTCCAGAGTGGTAGAATTTTCACATTTGGCCCATCCTCTTATAGGATTCTAACTGTTGAATGTTTGAGTGGCCTAATTCTGGCTGTTGAATTTAACTACTTCTATTTCCATTAGAATTTTGACATCATGATTGCATAAAGAGCTTAATGTCTTTTCTTATAAATATAAGTCAAACATCTCTATAACAACCTCGTTTCTTCCGAATATTTTTGTATGTTATAGCTAAGTACTGTTATAGAGAACATATATTATAACATAACATAAAAATTGGTTCCGAAAAAACGTGGTTTCTATAGAGAAGTGTTGTTATATATGAATGTTGTTATAGAGAGTTCTGACTTAATTGGTGAAAGTCATGTAAATGTGAAGTTTTGAACCGATTAAATTACGAAGAAGCTATTTGTATCATTTCAGCTGAACAATGAGATTATGATGATGCTATGTGTGTATCATTTAAGCTGATCTTAAGCTTGAATCACTAAATGTTTTGTGAATTATTCTTCTCTTAGATCATTGCACTAGTTCCACTGCATTTTATAGAGAGTAAAGGGCAGCTTGGTGCAAAAAGCATCCTGCACTCACATAGGGTCCGGGGAAGGGCCGCACCCCTAGAGGATTGTGATGTAGATAGCCCGCCCTAGTATCAAGCATTAGTAGCTACTTTTACGGCTCGAACCCGTGACCTATACTTCAGATAGAGATAACTTTACCTTTGCTCCAAGGCATTTTAGACAAAATATATGCTTATATTCCTAGGAACTGTACATTGCTGCAGCTCTGTATACTCCTAGATGTCTGCCTGTCTTTCTTTATTCGTTAATGAACTCTGCTTGGTTTGGCTTATTTATTTATGTGCGGATAATAGATTATAAGAAACTGAGATTATGCACACAAGTTGATTTGGAGACCGCTGTCATAGAATAAAAAATAAGACATACAGAGATATTTATATTTTTTTTACTCTAAAAAATAAGTTGCCTTCTGGATGTCTTGGAGAAATACTAAATCACTTCTTAATTCTTTCAGGCAGGTTGGAAGCTTTGGCCGTTTGCTCACCTAATAACTTATGGTGTTATTCCTCTTGAGCAAAGACTCCTTTGGGTGGACTGCGTCGAACTGGTTTGGGTTACTATTCTCTCAACGTAAGTTTCTGATTCAATTTTACAATTGCTTTCGTATAGCTACATATAAATTGCTTGTATTCTCATTGTTAACAAATATAAGGAACAAAGACATTTTGTAGTCATGTGATAGATGTCATTTGTTAACTTTTTCCTTGTCATCTACGGATTAAGATAGGCGTCTCATTAAACTACGGTTATTTTGCGTCTTCTTTGCCTTGTGAATAAACAACCCTACTAAGATTCTTATCAAGAGATAGAAATATGTTAAGGCTGGTGCTTGTGCTGCACCGATCGTTCAGAAGTAACGGAACCTCCCTAAAATAGTGTATGAACAAAATTGTGTATCATGACTTGTCTGCCCTACCCACCTTCTGGCCATCAGTAGATGCTTGTATTTTGTTTCCGAGACTGCGGGGCAGTTGAGGCAATGGTGATTTTATTGAAAGAAAGAGAAAGGCAGTTTACGACAGAAAAGTGGGCAGAAATTAGTGGCGAACATTGTAGCACAATCTGCAAAATGAATGGGTTATATAGGTTAAAGGCTGAAAACTAAGCTGAAGCTGGGCTTTTTCTCTGCTCTAAAGACGGAGTTTAAGCCGGAGAAGTAAAGAGATGGGAGAGAAGCTAGGACATCCAGGAGAAGATCAACATTATGGTACATGAGCTATCCGATACGGAAGAATGAGAGGAAAAACATGAATCTGAGAAATGAGAAGTTCATGATTCTTCCTCCTCCTTTGTATCTGAATTTTGCTTTGTCATTGTGCATGGTGTATCACAGTATCAGTTATCCCATTTCACTCATTTCCTATATGAAAAATCGTCGGAGATTGTGTTGACGGGAGACCAGTCTTTTTCTCGCCTTTGCATTTAATTTATCTGTGCTAATGCCTAACATTTAGATTTTAGTTGAGCGACCTTATGAATACAATAGGCATAGTTAAGTGACTTTTCTGTTACAAACAAAAGAAACACGACTTTACTGGGTAATTTCGGATAGTTGAGTAACCATTTGAGTAATGGATTCCGCCATTGTTGAGACTTTGCTATGCAAAGTGTCCCTCTATATGTCATGTATTTACACTAGAACATCATACATAAGGATAGGAGCGGTATCTTTCTGACGCTGGAAAATTCATTTTTACAGTTACTCAAATGAGAAATCAGAGGCACGGGTATTGTCTGAAGAACTATCGGAAGATAAATCTGATTCATCATCGAGCAAATTGCCCGAGGTATTAGTCTAGACTAAACTGCCGCCTTCAGTCTCTGTATTTCGTCGCTTTTAATTAAATCACTAAACCTTATTCTTCTGCTTGCATTGCAGGATTAATCAATCGAACAACATCAGAGATTTTATGAGTTCTTTGATCAAGTTATAATTACTCCAAGAGCACTCATCCATAAACCGGTTACTGGCCAGCATGTTTAAAAGCTATCTAGGAAATTAGAAGTGTCCCATATGGCCAACAATGTTTTTCTTCTGCTATATTTAGTTATTATTACTTGTTCTCCTTGCCCCTACCCCTTGTTGAATGTGGGGAAGATATAGAAAAGACAAAAATTAGAAGGAAAAAATTGAAGTGTGTGGAGGTGGTTTATAGATATATATTTTGTACCTGTTCAGAGAAACATTATGTAACTTTATGAGTTGAATAAGTAATTGGTAAAAGTATTTCAACCAAAATATACATCCTGTATGCTGTTAAGATACACAAAGGGATAAAATATTGTGTGTGCTTCTCTGTCTCCCAACGGTCAATTTCAATCCCAGCGACTTACCCTCCTCCCCCCCACCCCTCCACTCCGGCGACCAGCCGCCGGCGACCCCCAGGTAAGGTCACCCTCCCCCCTCCACCCCTCCACTCCGGCGACCCCCAGGTAAGGTCACCCTCCCCCCTCCACCCCTCCACTCCGGCGACCCCCAGGTCACCCTCCCCCCTCCACCCCTCCACTCCGGCGACCAGCCGCCGGCGACCCCCAGGTAAGGTCACCCCCCAACCTCTTCTTCTTCTCTCTCTCTTCTCTACCCCCCCCTGCCCCCAGCCCTCCGCCCAGCCCCGTCTCCCCTCCCCGCCTCTGTTTCTCCACCACCCTATCCCCAACTCCGGCGAGTTCGTCGGCAGCCCCCTCCTCTTCCTCCTCTTCCCTCTGTTTCTCCCTTCCCTTCTCCTCCCCCCTCTCCCATCCCCCCTACCCCTCTGCCCCGCCACTCCTATTCTCCCCCTCCCTCGTTTCTCCCACCTTCCACCCCACTTTCAGGCAGTCCCTCCCCCAAGTCAGGCAACACCCCCATCCCCGTATTTTTGTGTGGTTGGTTTTGTGTTTGTGCAGGTTCTCAGCGGGACGCAACAGAACTATCCGTCCCGGTAAATCCCAGGATAGGTGACAAGGCGCCTTTGTGGCGTTTGGGAGTGAAGAGCTAAGCAACACCGGCCGGGACGTGCAAGTGGAGGCAACACTTGACCTCGGGCGCCTACCTTCAGGTTTTTCCACCGGGAGTTGGTACCTCCCGCCTCTCGTTTAACCTGTACACCTTTTTCGTGCTCTCGCTAGCATTTCTTGTGAGGTTTACTCTGTTGCTATCTAGTTTGCACTCTTTTCGTATCTCCCTTTTGTGCGTGTGTGCGTCATTATTCCCCATAGTCGGTTGGAGGGATAGTGGCCGCGGCGGGGGATGTAAGTGCAAGGTCATGTCCTCGGGGGGTGGGGGCGATGGCGGGGGTAAGTAAGGGACATGGAGAGGTTATGCGGGTAGGGCGGGAGGTAAGGGTGGGAAGAGGGTAGCGGACGCACATAGATTAAGGATCGGGTCGTGGGACATAGGCACTCTGACGGGTAAGTCCATTGAGTTGGCGAAGATTCTTCAGAAGAGGAGGGTCAACATAGCCTGTGTTCAGGAGACTAGGTGGAAAGGGACGAAGGCGTGGTATGTAGACGAGTTTAAGTTGTGGTACTCTAGGGTCGTAAGGGGTAAGAATGGGGTGGGCATCCTGATGGATAAGGACCTTAGAGAGTCCGTGGTGGAGGTTAGGCGAGTGAACGATATGTTGATGTCTATTAAGTTGGCTATCGGGGGTTGTGTCCTCAACGTCATTAGCGCCTACGCACCGCATGCGGGCTTAGATGAGGAGGTCAAGAGGTGTTTTTGGGATGACTTGGATGAGTTGGTGCGTAGTATTCCCCAATCCGAGAAGTTGGTCATTGGAGGGGACTTTAATGGCCATATTGGGGCAGATGCTAGTGGTTATGGTGAGGTGCATGACGGCTTTGGCCTTGGGGTTCGGAACGGAGGAGGCACGGCGCTGTTGGATTTCGCTAGGGCTTCCGAGCTTCTAATTGCTAACTCGACATTTCACAAGAGGGAGGAACATTTGGTCACCTTCAAAAGTTCGGCGGCGAGGACTCAGATCGATTACCTCCTTCTCAGAAGGAGCGATAGAGGTCTGTGCAGGGACTGCAAGGTTATTCCGGGAGAATCCCTTTGTACCCTTCATAGACTCCTAGTGATGGATGTCGGACTCTGGGTGAAGAAGAAGCAGAGGGGTGCTCGGGGCCGACCGCGAATTAGATGGGGTGCTCTGACTAAAGAGAAAGCCCAGGAGCTGCAGATGAGGTTAGTTGATGGTAGAGCTTGGAAAAGCTCAGGGGTAGCAGACGCAATGTCGTTAGAGACGACTAATCTGGTTAGGGAGGCAGTGCGGGATGTGCTTGGGGTAGCCAAAGGCTAATAAGAAAAAAAATTAACAAAATATTTTCATTTTTGAAAAAAAAAAAGTTCATTTTTTTTAAAACGATTTTTTTTTAAAAAAAAAAAAGAAAAATAGACGAAATGTTGTTTTACAAAAAAATGCTTTAAAGAAACTTTAAAAAATAATATTTTTTTTATAAAAACTGAATTATTTTTTGTAAAAACTGGAAAAAAGAAAAGTAAGAACTTTATTAAATTAGTGGACTATTGGTGCACTAATTTTAAAAAACAAAAATATTTTGCAATTTTTTTAAGTAGTTATAAACAAAATAATAATTATTTTTAATTTTGTATTAACCAACAGTCAAATATATATATATATATATATATATATATATATATATATATATATATATATATATATATATATATATTATTAATTATTAAAAAAAGATAAAAATTTAAAATTTTACTTTCGTTTATTCTCTAATTCATTAATTAACTTTAAGCAAGTTATAAGACATTTCTAATAATCAAATTTATTCTTTCATGGACATTTTTCTCTTTCTAAGTTGATATTTGCTAGTTTTGAATAAAAATTTTGTCAACAAATATTTGTTGTTTTGTACTTTAGAGTAATTTAATTTAAAGTATTATAGTCTACGACTCTATGCACTAATTATTATTCAAACCGAATAAATTGAAATTACCAAATAGAAGGAAAAAATCAAACCATACCGAATTTAATTGGGTATGATATGGCTAAATTCCGTACCGTACCAAGTAACACATTAGTTTGAGATTAATTATTATGTGACTTTATTAAGCCTGTGCTGAGATAATAAAAATACAATATTTATTTCATTAATTGAGTAAATTTATGTACAAAAACACATTAGTTTCTCTTCTTCCCAACAGAATAAGATCGTTGCTACATTGCCTTTGAGATTTTCGATTTGCTCTTCTGATTCCATTATTAATGGCGAAGTTGGAATCAATGGATGATACATTAAAGAAGAAGGCAAATAGGAAACACGGATCCACTAAATTATTTGTGATTGTAGATTATCTTTACCTCTTCATATTCTTCTGTTTCCTCTGCTTCTTCCTCGTCAAAATGGTCGGAATTTGATCCAGCCCTGGTGATTTCTTGCTACTCTTTTTGTTAAATTCCATCTTAATTTTGCTTTCCTATTTTTATCCATGATTTATTATTATGCTCGTTTCAAAATTTGAATTTTTTGTTACATGGGGCCTTTCAAGTGACACGGTGTTGTAAGCTGTTAAATATATTTTTACTTATTCAAGCATTTGGTTTAGATGGATCTTGTTTCGTAAATTATAGGATATTAACTAAGAAAAAGTTTTGGAAGTTTGGAGCTGAAATTGGGCTGGTCTATGAAGCTATTTCCCTGTGGGAAAAATACAAATAATAGCCGGAAAATATATATATATATATATATATATATATATATATATATATATATATACAAAAAGCATACAAATTTATACACATTTGCGTATATGAATAATTTCGGCCGCAGACTAAAGGTGACCTTTGCACTTTCATATCCGTGCCAAAATATTGTGTGTGAATATTTATTTGACAAATTTTGGCTGCTGTTCTTGTGAGTAACTTTCTGGCTTGGCATAATGCCGGGATGGTTAATTGACATAAACTTGTTAACGATCAAATATATGTATGTGTATTTTGTTCCTAAAAATTTTGGAGTTCAAGTTCAAAGGTTGGAGTGCAAGTTTAGTGTGCGACTCCGGTGGTGGATGAAGACACGAGGCTAGATTCACAAGTCATTCCTAAGAGAGAGTTTCAAGTATCTTGCTTCCATTATTTAAGGGAATGGAGATATTGACGAGGATGTCACACATCGTATTGGGGCGAGATGGATGAAATGGAGGCTCACTTCCAGTGTCTTGTGTGATAAGAATGTGCCACCAAGACTTAAAGGAAGTTCTATAGAGCGGTGGTCCGACCGATTATGTTGTATAGGATGGAGTGCTGGCTAGTCAAGAAATCTCATGTCCAGAAGGTGGCTGAAATGAGGATGATGAGATGGATGTGTGGGCATACTAGGCTAGACAAGATTAGAAATGAAGTTATCCGGGACAAGGTGAGTGACTTTTGTGGAGAACAAGATGCGGGAGGCAAGACTAAGATGGTTCGGACATGTAAAGAGGAGGTACAAATGCACTAGGCAAATGGTGTGAGAGGTTGGTCTTGGAGGGTCAACGGAAGGGTAGATGCATGCCAAATAAGTATTGGGGAAAGGTGATTAGGAAAGATATGGTGTTGTTCCAGCTTACTGAGGACATGACCATGAATAAGAAGGGGTGGAGGTTGAGAATTAGGGTAGAGGGTTAGGTAGTCGAGCTTTGTCTATGTTTTGTTACAGTAGCTTTAATACTCCACTTAATATCTCTATGTATTTTTGCCTTTTTTGGACTTTTGTTATTATGTATGGTTGCCTTCGCTCTGGTTTTAACTGTACTAGCTAGTGAAAGCTGTGTGTTTTCGCCTATTTTTTCGATTGGTTTGTTTGTCATTGGCCCTTCCCTTTTTCTTCCTTAAGCCTGGGGTCTACCGGAAACAAACTCCCTTCCTTTTAAAGGTAGGGGTAAGGTCTGTGTACACACTACCCTTTCCATACCCTACTTGTGGGAATACATTAGGTTTGTTGTTTTTCTTGTTGTAGTCCTAAAAATCTTGTAAAAGTTGTTCTAAGAAGAAAATTTAGCAAGTTACCCGTTGTTGCTAAAGCACTGTGCACAGTGGTTATACTTGCATCATCTGCCTTGTTGGTAGCAGTCATGCTCAATGCCTTTGCACAGTTTATTGCTCTTATTACATCCTTGCTGTGAATAATCTGATACATTTGAGAACACTAACTTGTTAGGTTGAGTGAGCAGTTCTATTGAGAACCTATTGCAGCTAACGTTAACCAAGCTTTCTAAAACACTTACTTTTTACAGAGTTATCATCTCTCCATATGGCATTTAGTTACTTATGTAGATACCGGGGCGGAGGAAGAGTAGAAGTTATAGGTTCCGCTGAACCCAATAGCTATGGTCCAAACCATGTATTTGATTTAAGAAATTCATTGAATATGTACAAATTACTAATTTAGAGCCCAATAATTTAAAAGATTTTAGAATACCGGACCCATGAACTTCAACCCCAAGCTTCGCTTCTGTATAGATGAAAAGACTCAGAAATTGGGGGATCAACACGTCTGTATCTGGTACTTCTTTCCTTGATGAAATAAGTGGATTTTCATTAACAGAAAGCATCAAGAAGATGCATAGGTTACAAAAGAGAGGAAAGTATCACCCCAAGAATAAAGGACAAAAAATTATTATAAGACTAAGGAGCTGATAATTTCCAAAAGCGAGTCAGGGTTATGTACAGGGGTAAGATTAACCCAGCTAAAAAGATTAACCAAACATTTGGCTTTGATGATGCTTCATGATGGCTGTTTGATACAATGTGCAAATACCTTGTATTAACTTTATAATCTGGATTCGATGAAGAATATGGATTTATGCAAAAAGCTACTAATTTCCTTCAAATCCGATAGTATAGTGAGAAAAGAAATAAGAAAAAAAGAACAAAGTAATTTCCTATCTTCTTGAGGATCATTTCCAAACACATCAACAATCATATGTCGCTGTTGTCCATGTTCGATTGTCATTATCTTAGATTGCTTATCACAATTATCATCAATCTACATTATTGCACCCAACATATCATCCATCAATCACTGCTCTCTCTCTCTCTCTCTCTGCTCCCTCGTTTCATTCTCTCTTCATCTGAACTTATCATCTTTTGCACTACCACTGTCTTTTCCACAAGCAACATTTACTTTACTGCCTTGTCCTCCTCCCACCTGCAATCCGGCATCTTCTTCTTCTTCATTGCTGCTAATATAGTCTTCATCATTATTATCATCACCTTTTGATATAAGTTATAATCTTCTCCATTATCCAAAATGATCATCACCACTTTCTCCTAGATCGCTGTCCCTTACCATTATCTCTTCTCCACAAAGCAGTCTAAAATACTAAAACAGAGGTGCTTTACAATTAGATTGACAACATTCTACTTGGAAAAAGAAAAAAGTCAAGAACAGGAGGACACTTACTTTTCCTTGGAACTCTTAACATTCAACCTTGTTGCACTTCCAAACATCAAATTTTAAACCTTTTATACAGGGTGTTTTAATCTCAATTTGTTGGATTTTGAAGCAGTAGTTGCTAATGGTTACTTTGGTATGATTGGAGATCATGGACTGAAGGTTCAGTTCTATTTGCATATGTATTGAATTGATTAGTGACTGATGCCAGGTTGATAGTTATCATTTAGGCAAGTTAGAAAGTGAGGGTAAAAAGAGTGTTTTCTTGATAGTGATCAGGGTAATGACAAATGGAGAAGCCATGGACATACATATTACTTAGAGTCAAGAACGTCACTAGATAGGACAAGCATCTGTCCTCGACACTGCTATCTTAAAGTTTTTGCAGGTTTTGTATTCGAAAGTAAATATGTAGTACCTTATGATTTTGTATGCCAAACTGGAACAAGAGGCTTGGGAAAGATCGGTCAATATGGAGCAATCTTGTAGTCATGGATATAATGGGTCTAGTGTGTTTCGCTTAAGCTGGTTGATATCTACAAGAATATTGAACTCATAATATCTTAACATGATACTATCCTGAGCTGATGCTTTTTATTAGATCCGTTGCTTACTGATAGAAATACGGACATGATGTTACTGGTTATTCATTTGTATGCACAATGAAGCCTTTGGTTAACTTGTCAGCTAGGTTTCATCAAAAGTTTCTGGTACTTTATTGGTGACACCATTCAAAATGTACTGTTCCCTTTGAAATGGATTTTGTTGTATGGTGCTGCTCTGCTTTTGAGATTTTTACCTTATTTTACTTTTTGATATGTTAGAAAGTTAAAGTACTCCTTCATCCTTAACTAGAGGTCTCGGGTTCAAGCCTTGGGTATGGAGTCGTCTTTGTTAGGGAGCGTTTTGCCCTCAAATGTGAGACTTCCCGGTGCGAATCCAGATTTAGTCGGGCTCCAATACGGGTACCAGATATCGGGTGAGAAACCCAAAAAAATGTTAGTAAGTGGAAGCATGTTCCACTTTTGAAATTCATGTAGTTGTTTCTGGCTGAAAATATTTATGTGGAATCACATAGCCCATGAAATGGCATATAGAGGCTTTTCATCTTCTAAAATGGATGGGAAGCCTGCAATTATCCATTTTTTTGTGGATTATTCTTGTTGAACTGTAAATTCGTCTTAATTTTCAGGTGATAGCAAGTTCGTCTCGAGATCAGGAGAAGCTGTAAGTTTGAGAACTTCAATTGTTTGACTCCAATTTAGTGTTTGTTTTCCTCACATTTTGAGCCAGTTAGATTTGGAGAGGAATGAAGTTATCACACTGTTGGTGTCTCAAATTCGTCGGTGTGCAACATAAATGACATAAAAATTCTTCATACATAGATATTCCAGTAAATTTCTTGGTGTACTTGACTAATTTACTGTAATATGGCTCCAAAATTTTGAAACTTAATTCACAATTGCTAGTATCACCTCGGCTGGTGGGAAATCTAAAATCATGTGAATTCAAGATTTTGTTCGACATTGATGGTGACAACAGTTGTTATCTATATGTGTTGAAAAATCAGTGTTATCAAAGGCGCACAAAGAGGTTTTACTTTTTACTAGGTCTTTAAGTGCAAAGCGCAAATAAAACATGAGTTTTAACGAAGAAAGGTGCAAATGGAGAAAGACTACAAATATGTGTAATCCAAGACTAATATCAATAAACATGAATATTAAATATAAGGACAAAGAAATTGAATTTTTTTTTAGAATAAAAGTAAAATATTAATTGCTTAGTGTCACCTCTTTAGAATTACACTCATTAGCAAGGAAAAGTATACCTAGAGCCTTGATGAAAATGCTGAAGTGCTCGCTAAGGGAGGTGAAGCGCTCAACTTATTTTTTGCCTCGCTTTAGGGCTTAAGAGTGTCTTTCATTACACTCGTAAAAAATAGTAGCTGATTAGGGGGTGTGTCTAATTTTCTTCTGTAATAAGACATACCATTACTCTAGAGGTAGACCAGGACTTTAAGCCAGTAGGTTCCTTTTTTTTCTTCAAAAAATATATTCCTTAAAAATGATGTGTATGTACGTACATACATACATGATATATATATATATATATATATATATATATATATATATATATATATATATATATATATATATATATATACGCGCATGGCAAAAGCATCCATTCATTCGTTATTCTCGGGCAAAATACATAATGTACTCATTAATCTTAGGATCAAATCCATCTTACACACTTGTTGAATACGGGAACAATATTACACACCGAACCTTTCAAAAGTGTGTCAATTACACACTACTTTAGCTATGTGGCACCCGCGTGTTCTTCACATCAAACGGGCGCGTAAATGCCAAATTTTATAAAGAATCCACGTGTCTAATTTCTAATTTTTTTCCCTTTGTACACCAATTAACAAATAAAAAAAGAAAGAAAAAATAACCCCTCCTGCTCTTGTCTTCTTCCCCGCCTCAACCCCCAATCTCCCACCTCGCGTGTCTTCTTTGCAATTTCAAACCTCTCATGCATTATATTCTTTTGATGTCCTTCCCTCTTCGTCTCCCCCCCCCCCCCACCCCCCAAACGTTGTTGTCCTTTCCCCCTTTCCCATTTTCGTCTTCTTTTCCACCCATTTTTTTCATCTGTCATGTCCACCATTTTAAGAATAACAATAATATAAAATAGCTTTGGAAGAAATTGGTAAAGAAAGTTAACAGAAATCTATATCAAGAGAATTTCATAAATCTGGGTTTGAATCTATACCACGAATCGAGCAACCATGAATTTGGCCATAACCAACTTTAATGGAGTTTTGAGTTTTGCATTATATTTCTTGTGTTAGATTCTAGACTCACAAACTCGTAATTAATATACTTGAGTTCATAATTTTGCTTTATAATATAAAGGTGATTAAGTGTGAATTTTTTGTGGGGTCTGGCGTCAATCTCCCATGGAGAAGACAAATATATGAAATGGAGAAGATGGTTAAGGGGTATAAGTGTAATTTTAAGTGTTTTATTTTTTAAATAAAAAATAGTGACACGTGTCACTATCTGATTGGAGTGTGAAATCACACATGTTTTGGAAAATTGGTCAAGAAAAAAGTAATGTGTATTTGACACACTTTTAAAAGGTTAGGTGTGTAAAAGATTCCCCGTGATCAACAAATGTGTAATAGAAATTTGGATACAAGTTCAGTGCTATTTTGCCTTATTCTCGACAAAATAGCCATTTTATCTGTGTACTAATTTTACTTATGCACCTGCTTTAACCACCTGCTACTTTTTCCTGTGCAGCGGAAGCAAGTTGCAAGGATTACTTGCACTTAATATAGACAACAAATAATCATATTCCTCCGCACATGCAGAGCTATTCCTAACATATTTTGTAAAGCAGTTAACCAAACACAAATGATTATTCAGATAACTCCAGACAGTATAATTTCTGAAGAACTGTCTAAATGCAATTTATATCATAAATCACAGGTTGAAGTCTCATCAGACAGCATACATAACATAAACTGTAATAATTCCCATGCCTTTAAAGGGAACATACTAATAATTTACAATTCAGATGAATGCCAATTTAACTTGCTGGCCAAATTAACCTGAAATGGAACATAAACAGGATAAAAACAAAAGGCTTACCCGCACATGAAAGTGCTCTCTATCAATGGCGAGAAAGGGTGGATGTATACATGGTCTAATGCTACAGAAAAAATATATTTGCAAAAGATATAGAGGATGGCAATGATGCCACTCTCTATTTCATCTTTGAGACAAACAAATGTGAATTATAACAAATCATAATTGAATAACAAGTGGTTAAGGTCCTGGCCTTTCTGCAGAAAATCTTGGAAGCTGAACCAGAGAGTTGACTCGAGTAACACCTTCTAATCCTGACCATTTCTGATCTTCTGTTACCACAGATTCCGGATTTGCTTCTGCTTCGGCTACTGCTCGTTTATAGGCATCATTCTCTTCACCTGATCTAACAGTGAAATTTCTCTGCAGAGATGGCTCTGAGCTGTGTCCATCATCTGATTCGGCTGCATTATCAGAATGGTTACGCTGAAGTGTAGCAGAAGAGAAATATTGTTCCTCATTGTCGGATTCCATGTCCATATGTCCGTCCAAGAATAAGCAAACAACAGCACAATCATCCATTTTTGAAGTTGGATATTTGGTTTTCCATTCACGAGCAGCAGAGTCGACTAGGATCCTGGCAGCTGATGACCGTGTAGGAGCTGATGACACTATATCAACAACTTCTTCATTACTCAATACATCCCAAACCTACAATAAGAATAGACATTCAATTTAGAAACAGTAGTTCATTATCCGGTAATACAGCATCTGCCGAAATTTCTAATGCTAGCTTTGGCAAGTGAACAAATACTCTTTTAACTTGAAGAAACAAATGATTTAAAAGCCTTCCTCAAGAATAACTAACACAAAAGCAAAGTGCTAAAAGGTGAGCAGAAGAGTGCGAATGGTAACTGCATCATATAAAGTGAGAGGGAAGGAGTATTCGATATTACTAGTACAAATTTGCAGATGATTTCACCATTTAGCATAATCAGGAAACCGATCATAAAGATCCAGTACATTATCTTGATCTCTTTTGAAAAAAATATGAAAGCTTTAAGCAAAGGCGGTGCCAAAATTTAAAGCTTATGGGTTTAGAATTCTAGAGCTTTTAAGCTATTGGGTTCTACATTAATAATTTGAATATAATTCAATGGATTTCATAAGACAATTATAGGTTTGAACCAACTGGATTCAGAAACCCACAACCGAAAGGCTCTCCGCCCCTGGTTTTAGGATACACAATCTTGTAGACAATGGGGGAGCAGTATAACCAAAACTAATTTTCATGCCAAGTAGCTCATTATCTCAAGAACCAAAAACCTTTTGAAGACCATTTTCAAACCAAACACCATTTTCTATTATATCTGCTACACTCCTTCCTTCCAGCAACAAAATGTTGAAAAATTCCAGTGCAATGTATTTCAAGGCCATATAATAGTCCTTCAACTTATAATTCAATAAATTTATTCACTTAAGCTAAAGAGCATATAAGCTAATTTATTTTTTCAACAAGAAAGCTTCAAACAAGGAAGATGGCGTTTCAGACAAAAAGTTTTCCCTTTGTTTCCCGAAGAGCTAGATGATAGAAAATTGTCATGCCAAAGACGAACACAGAATATAGAGCCAATGGGTTCAAAATGACACTGATCGTAAATTTTTCTTTTTTTTGAATAAACGAGAAATCCACGAGCCACACGTTCGAAACTCAATGGATATATATATATATATATATATATATATATATATATATAGTTTGAGCCAAAAGCAATGGGTTTAGTTGAACTCATATAACCCGCGTTGGATCTAAGGGCAGATCTATGGTACAAGTTACGAGTTCAACAGGACCTAGTAGCTTTGGCCCACCTATAATTATGTTAATAAATTCACTTAATATGTACAAATTCTATCTTGAACCCAGTTAACTGGCATGTCTATAATTTAGAACACATAACTAAAAATCTTGGATACGCCTCTGCTTTATAGAACTTCCTCTATTTCAGACTGAAGTCTGAGAGCCCTTGGTCATGATATAAAGACTAGGCAACCAAAATGTTTCAAGCTAGCTTCAATTTATAGCTCCAGTTACGTAATAAAACAATGATATTGATTTTAGGATCAACTATACTAGCAAGACTGGAGAGGCAGAGAGTAGATATTGGTCTCAAAGAAACAAATAAATTAATATTTTAAATGTGAATAGAACATACATCAAGGATGGAGCAGCTACACGAACAAACAAAAGGGATACATGAAAATAATCAATGTTCCAAAGCCCAAAACAAACAGACGCTACACACTTAAAAGTCATGATTTCTCTAGCAGAAAGTACGCACGGACAGGTCAATCGGGAGTCTATGCAAAGCCAAAAAGGTGGAAACAAGGTTGAGTGGTTCTTTAAATTACGAAAAAGAAAGACATCCTATGATTTCACATGCCTAGAAACATTTGGATGCCTTCATCCAAGTGTCAAAGAGTAACGGTACTTCTAAAACAACAAGAGTTAAAAGAACATCGCCAATTAAAGGGTGTCTGCTTAGGGCAAACCATCCTGAAAGAAATTGTGGCAAATCTTATGCTAAAAATGATCACACGTCCTTCCATCCAATGATTTACAAAAATACTGTAGTCAAAGCTGCTGCCTCAAAGATTAACCAACAGATGTCGGAGCTGCCACTTCAAAGATCTCCAATCTCCAACGTTTGAGAATGGTAACATTTTATTCATCAGAACAAAGATTGTGCTGGCAAAAGTATTTACAAGCTACAGCCCTTGTACATTTACAAGGCTTCCAAAAATTGTAAAAATTTTCTATAGAAATCTCTTTACACCGAAAATGGAAATTTAATATACAGTTCATCTTAACTTTTTCTATGGAACATCCGCTATTCCTTTCCTTCCAAATAGTCCACCAAACGCTATTCCCTTCCTTCCAAGGCAAAAAACAAGTTCCACAGTTGGGATATAAACACACAATGAAGAAATAGATGGCTATTGCTTTCAGATTCAGCTTTGCTAAGGAAACATCTAGAGTTTTAACTGCATACCCCTTTTCTGTAGATTTTCTTGAGTTAAAACAGGCATGTAAAACGGCTTACTTTGTAAGTTATCTTGTCTTTACAAATCTGCTTCCAAGGCCATATTATGTCCTGTTGTCCATGGAGAAATAGGCACATACATCTCTAACTATGTAAACCTTCTTGCCTGTGCCTTTTCCAAGAGGCATATGTATCTTCATTGTCATTGGTTCCTCTAACACCCTCCGTAGTTTGAAAATTTTCAGTCACTCTCCCCAATTCCCAGTCATTTAGATCACCAATCTCCGTTGTCTTTCCTCAACACAAGAAAGCCATACAATAGACAACCTACTTTGCCTATGAGGGTTGCTCATCTGATTCAAAAACTATTCAAAATCCTTTCCTCCTAGGTACAGATGAAAATACTTGTTGTTGAACCTTCTGGATTCCAAGACAACATAATATGTCCCTCTCTTCCCATAAACCCAGAAAGCTACATGACAGATAACCAAATAGCCTGGCCAAGTACGTTTAATTTACCTACAAAAGAACTACTCCCCACCAATCATAACATTTCACCAGTGAGAAAGACGGCCAAATGTACCCCCGACAGGTTGGTCTAGAGGAAAGAGTGCAGAGTGTAATGCGTGAGTTAGGCACACGTCACGAGTTCGAATCTTGCTGCAGACAAACACTTGGTATTTAAGTGGAGAAAAGTAGAGGGGCATGCCCATCATCCACTGAGTTTCGAACCTTGTGGCAATTAGCCCTTGATAATTTCTCGGTTATATATATATATATATATATATATATATATATATTTATATATATATTAAAAAAAAAGGCAGCCAAATGCCTTAGCTATGTTGGCACCAATCAATAGTGATGCTTTGAATTAGCTTTGGTAGATCATTACTAATGGCCAAATAATCTCCAAAGTGGGTATTGAACTGGGTCGGCCCTTTTAATCTCCAAAGTCTAGCGGTTGATATAGGGACTAGGGAGCTAGAATAGGCGACAGTATACATAGAACCCTTTTTCCTATTAATTATGAAATGAAAAGGAAATCAAACTTTCAAATCTATAGTTCATCATTTTTCAATTCGATCTTTGTCCATGTCATAATATGTTGCAGGATACAGGAACATCACATTCATTAAAATAATAAGCATTAGAATCTGTCCATTCCAAACTAATCACAGGTCTTTCCTAGGATTGCATGTAAATAACTCTTGTTAAAGACTTAAAGCTAACGCTTCAATGATTAAATGATGCTGTCAAAGCTGAAACTTCAAATACCACCAGTCTCCATTTTCTTTCTTCGACGGCTAAAGCTACGGATTATACAACCTACTAAAGTAGATGAGCTAATACCTTTTTCAAATACTAAAAACAATAGCTACTTCACCGATGAGTAGACTTGGCACATATGGTTAATTATATTTAACGCCAATTCAACCATGCAAAAAAGATTTTACTAGGACGTTCAAGGTTGTAACTTTTACCATAATACTAGCATTAGTGTCAGCCAAAGGATCAATTTGTTATGGAATTCTCATTGAGGCTTTATTGACTTTTTTTTTTATAAGGGAAGCTTTGTTCTCACATATTTACAAAAACTTAACAAATATCATTCAGGCTGGCTTCAACACTTCTGAAAAATGATTAAGCTAACAAATTAAAAAAAAGATTCAGATAGCATAACATACCCCATCAGAAGCAAGAACAATGAACTGGTCCCTCTCTGTAAGAACCCGGTGAGAAAATTCTGGCATAGAAATTACCCCATACTCCTTAACACAAAAATCGCCAAATGCGCGAGCCATTGCTAATCCAGGGGCATTATCATATGGCAACCAAACTCTGTGCACCTCGGGCTCATCTTGCAATGCGAAAACCCGACCTTTACACTGTTTTATCCTCTCAGCTTCCTCTGCCAGCCCACCACAAATACTAGATTATCTAATAGGAATTCAAGAAATGATCGAAATTTGCTATAAAAGAGACATACTAGGTAAATCAGGTTTCAGATCAACAGTCAACTGGACTGCTACCATTGAATCATTCTCATCCTTTGACGCCAAGATTGCTCGAGAATCACCAATATAGCCCATATAAAGGTTTGAACCCTTTAAAACAAAAAGGAACAAAAATAAGGTTAGAATTAAAGAAAATAAAAATGACAAAAATAGCATGAGGAAAATATTGACAAAATGTGACTCATCTTACCTGTTTTATTAGAGTAACAGCAGTGCTGCCACTGCAGAAGCAATCTAAGTTAGGTTGGGACCTCAATTCTTTGTCCATTGCCTTGTATGATTGAAGGAAAGCTTCTCTCCAATTTGCATCCATTTTATCCACCATCACTTGATCCTTATCGGGATCCACAGCTTCCAATTGGGGATTCCCATTACGATTTGATTCAAATGACTGCAACAAAGACTTTAGCTTTAAGGGCAGTGCATCCCTTACTTTGCGAGCAACAAGATGGCCATGTGGACCATGGCCATCAAATACACCGCAAAAAGTCACATCTTCCGCCATGAAATCCTACAAACATTCACATAACATATCAGATTTTGGAAGATACAAACAAGAGATCTAGGCGTAAAAACACGACTTACTTCCCACACGATCATTGCGTCCTGGTTTACGCCTTTACGTCCTTGTTGCGTGAATATGCAAGAAGTTCGGCTCTTGCCATTTGTAAAGATCCGATTGGGTATCGAACTCAGATGCTGCAATGCAGTTGCAGGATCAGAAAGACTTCTTCTAATCCGCTTTCGACCGAACATGCTTATTCCCAAACATTCATGTGAAACTCTTTCTCCATTGCTCCTACTACTACAAGTACTCGAGCTGCTACTCGAGACACAACCTCCCATTTTGCTCAGACTCACAAACTGATCATCTGATTGACAACAAAGCTTAGATTTATGGTCAACCAAGCAAAACAATGTTGAAATGACAAGATTCCAGCACAGCAAAAAGGTGCTTTTTTGGGCTTAATGCAAATAACTAAGTTCTCTTTCTTCCTTGGTCAAATGTCAATTCAGTCAACTAATAAACCAGCTATACAAAAGAAGAAAATATTAATTAATGCAATTGTTTATTTAAAAGTACATAAGAAGATGGAAATGCCAGCAAACATTGAAAATGGACTAATTGACCAGTTTAAAGGACTTTTGCATGTGAGCTAAGAAATATAATATAATTACTGGACTGTCTTAAGCTGTTTCCTTCTATGGGAATCTCAATTATACAAATCAAATTAATAGACATTTATGTACTCTCAGTCTTCAATAAAGATATACTATCAAACAATTGTTTTAGCCCCATATGTTATTAAAGCTACATCTTTTATCAAACACTTTTTTTAGTCCTTCACAGATCAAAACTTATTACAATTCACAAATCTTATAAGTATGTTATGTTTCCTAAGGGATTGTTTGGTTGGGAAACAAATTATCTCGAGATTGTTATTCCGTACTACCATAGGGATAAAAGTAATACTACAATCCCGGGATTAGTAGTATCGCGATTTTATCCCAACCAAGTGTTGGATAAACTTAACAACAAACAACACCAACAACAACAACAACTACCCAGTATATTCCCACAATGTGAGGTCTGGGGAGGGTAATACCCTCCCACCCGAAAGGGCAGAGAGATTGTTTCTAATCGACCCTCGGCTCAGGGAAGAAAAGGGGAAACAACAACAAAAATAAAAGAGCATTAGTAACTCCAACAGAAATCGCGTAAATAGTTATCTACACATAAGAATCATAAATCAAAAAACATGCAATAGTATCAAACAGTAACTACCATAAATAACTACCATAACGGGGACACAATCCAATGCACAAATCATCTATGGATCGCCCTATCAGGCCTCACCCAGCCCCTGGAGAGAGTACGAAAAATTCTAGGAGCCCTTATCCTACAATCCTGATACTAGACCTGGAGACTTTTCTATCGAGGGCCATGTCCTCGGGATCCGCATTTTAGCCATGTCATGCCTAATCACCTCTCCCCAATAACTCTTAGGCCTTCCTCTGCCTCGCATCACGACCACCGCCAAACTCTCACAACTGCCTCGCCTCACGCCGACCACCGCCAAACTCTCACAACTTCTCACCAGTGGGATGCAGGGAGGGTAGTGTGTATGTAGAACTTGCATCTACCCGATGGAATAGAAAGGTTATTTCCGAAAGACTCTCGGCTCAACAAGACGAAAAGAAAGGTAATATATAAGTACCATCAACGGAAATCATACAAATATAGGATAAAGTCATGTCAAATTTAATCCCAAAATTAATAATTCCTTATCTATAGTACCAAACGAGTCTTAAGAAGTTAAAAGTAGTGTTTTGGCTGTAAAGTCAAACTTAAATTAATAGTAACACCCCTTTTAGAGAAGGGAATCTGAATTAGTCCAGATACTATATTAAAAAAAACTTAATAGGCGCATATATATAGCTCAAATGCTCAATTACCAAAAATGATAAATAAAAAAGCTACTAGAAAATAAGAATTCTACAAAAGAAAGAAAAATTGTGAACACAAATTCCAAAGATCAGCCTTTTTAGATCAGGTACAAACTAAAGCAGAGCAGTAATATTGACACCCAAATTGTAAAAACTGAAAAAGCAAAGAATATAAAAGAGAGAAAAAGGCAAAAAAGAGGGGTTGTTCAGGAAAAAGATGAGATTTTAAAACCTAAATTGTTCTTTTTTATTTATCCAAAAAAAAAAGAGCTTTTGAAAGCTTTAGAAATCAAGAAACAAAGAGAAAATATGGGTATGATAGTACCTTTTATCTTGGTTTTGTAGAAATTCAAGATTAATTGAGATCAACAATGTAGTCTAAACTGGACGAGACTTTTTAATCTTTTTTTTTTGTCAGAAAGAAAGGAGAATAATAAGAAGTAGAGATCCAAGAAATGGGAAAGGAAAAAAAGTTGGCCTACTAATTGCAGAAGCATGAAAAAGGAAGCAGTGAAGAGTAGAGTGGAGGGAGAAAGTTGGACAGATATTGAGCTGTGAGTTGACCAGTGACTTTTTCTTTATCTTTTTCCATTTTCAGAATTCCAATCCAAAATAAATGGCATTAGGACATAAAAATTATACTCCTTCCTCCTCAAATTATGTGTCAATATTTCTCATGGGTAAATATTTCTCTTTTACACATCGTTTAAAACATATTAATTTTTTTTAAATTACTTATTTTTATTTATATCTTAAGATATAATTTATTTTCACTTAATACTTTCTCATAATTAAGGTATTTATAATCTTCAAGAATAATTAATATTAACGGTAAAATAATAAAAAATAATTACTTCACTTTTAAACTTCTAAAATATTAATAAATTGAGACAATTATTTTTAGAAACCAAGATAGATAATTTGAGATGGAGTTAGTTCGAGTCTTGAAAAAAATAAGTACTTGGATTTAAGTTTAAAATAATATTTAAAATTTGAAATTATATTTGATCATACATTACACTTGAAAAGGTAAAATAGTTTTGTGAGCGGAATTTTTTTTTTTCTAGAAACTTGAAATGTTATTGAAAACTTATTTTTAAAAATATTTCAAATACTTACAAATTTTCATGAGCAAATAATTTTTTACAAATAATAAATGGACGGAGGCTATAAGTAAAATCAGGGAATTCAATTCTTTATTTTGTTTATTTACGTTTATGTTGATATATATAAATAAATAGTTGCATGAGGTCAAAACATGAATGTGGGATTTGGGCCGCTGTTGAAGGAAGATTCGAAGTATCCTCCGATGACTTAACCATTTGGACTTGTAGAGAGAGAAAACATATTTTAAATAGAGAAAGACATAATGTTTCAGAAATAGTAGAAGAACGACACCCGATTGGTTTTTTAGACATAAATCACGCATCAATTTAGTCTATACTTCTACTTGTATAACTCAAAGCTCTTCAAGTATCAAATTGAATTTATAATTTTAGCGCTTTATGCCCTCGTCCTTTGTACTACAGTCTGTTCGTAAGGATCTTGGAAGTGACGAAGAAGAAAAGATACTAGTGAGGAAAAAGGTAGATCATAGAAGCCATGAAAGGATGAAACAGATGAGGAAGAAGAAGCCGGAAAGGTTATTTTTTAACCCGGATTGTAGAAAAATTAGGGCAAGTTCGGTTTATGGGAAGGGTACTAAACCCATATGTGATGTCTGGCCCAAAATATCATGCGGCCCAATAAAAATATGTCACCTCATTAAATAGAAGGCTCACAGATTTTTTCATTAGTCGCATGGGTAATTTTATCAAGAGAATTAATGCTGTGTGCTTTTTTGGATGAATAGGTGGATGAAGGGCAACTGTAAACCATTTAGTAAACGATAGGGTAGTTTTGAACCTTTTTCAGCGTATCTAGAATTGAAGTTATGGGTCCACTTGAACCCATAGTTTCGATGCATACCCTATATATGTGCCGAAAGCTCATTAAATATGTACAAATAATAAATTTTGAACTCATTAAATTAGATGAAATGTGATAGAATATTAAATTTAACTGTTGAATTTGCCTCTATTGGTAGTTAATTGATCAATATTATTACTGGAAAACTAGGAATAGACTGCTTGAGAACAACAACATCACAGTGAGATCCCACAGGTGGGATCTGGGGATGTAGTGTGTACGCAGACCTTACCCCTACTCCGAAGGAGTAAAGAGGCTGTTTTCGATAGACCCTTAGTACAAGAAGGAAATAGACAGTGTATCAGTAACAACAAAGGAGTCCAGAAAGATAATACCAGCAACTCAATAATCAGAAAGTAGAGAGCAAAGTAATAACACTAAGAAGTAACAAAGGCACAAGACTACAGATGCAATGGACTAATATGTACACGAAGGGCCACTTAACATACTGCAGCCTAACCTACGATCCTAATGAAGTATTAAGAACACAACTAGAGCCACCGACAGCCTAAAACAAAACATTATCATACTAGCCTCCTATCTCCTAACCTACAACCCTAATGCTCGACCTCCACAACTCCTATCAAGAGCCATGTCCTCAAAAATATACATCCACACCATATTCTACTTGTTCACTTATTCCCAATATTTCTTAGGCCGCCCTCTACCTCTTCACATACCCTTCAAGGCTAGCCGTTCACACGTCCTTACCAGTGCATCCATGCTTCTCCTCCTCACATGCATGAACCATCTAACCCTAGCTTCCCGCACCTTGTCTTCTATGGGAGCCACAACCACCTTCACCCGAATATCTTCATTCCTAATCTTATCTAGCCTAGTGTGCCCGCACATCCATATTAGCATCCTCATCTCTGCAACTTTCATCTTCTAGGTATGAGAACTTTTGACTGGTCAATACTCTGCACCATACAACATGGCTGGCCTAACCAACACTATATAGAACTTTCTTTTAAGTCTCGGAGGAACCTTCCTGTCACACATGACACCAAACACTAGCCTCCTTTTCATGCACCCATTCGTATACGGTGCGTGATATCCTCGCTAATCCACACCCCCTTGTATAATCGACCCTAGGTACTTGAAGCCCCCTTTCTTGGGGATGACTTGAGAGTCAAACCTCACGTCCATGTCCGTTTTACCCGGAACACCGCTGAACTTGAACTCCACGTATTCAGTCTTAGTCCTACTTATCTTGAAACCTTTAGACTCAAGGGTCCGTCTCCAAACCTCCAACCTCACGTTAACACCATATTGTGTCTCATCAATCAGAACTATATCATCAGCGAATAACATATACCATGGCACCTCCCATTGAATATGGTGTGTCAGTGCGTCCATCATCAGAGCAAATAAGAATGGACTGAGCGCAAATCCTTGCTGTATCTCCATAATAATTGGGAAATGCTCCGAGTCACTCCCCACTACCTAATATGAGTCTTAGCTCCATCATACACATCCTTAATCACCTTAATATAAGCCACCGAAATGCCTTTCACCTCCAGGCATCTCCAAATGACTTGCCTAGGTACTTTGTCATAAGCTTTTTCTAGGTCAATAAACACCATTTGCAAATCCTTCCTCTTATCCTTGTACAGTTCCACCAACCTCCAAATAAGATGGATCGCTTCCGTAGTGGAACGACCAAGCATAAACCCAAACTGGTTATTGGATATCGGCACCAGCCTCCTCACCCTCGTTTCCACTATCCTTTCCTACACTTTCATGATATGATTCAGTAGCTTGATGCCCCTATAGTTGTTACAGTTCTGAATATCGCCTTTGTTCTTGAATAGCGGAATCATCGTACTCTACATTCATTTCTCTGGCATCTCCTTCATCCTGAAAATAATATTAAACAGCTCAGTTAGCCACTTTAACCCTGATCTACCGACATACCTCCAAAATTCGAATGGAATATAGATTGCTTGAATATACGCTTTTTTAATTATAATTTTGTACTAATTCATCGCACCAAATAACATTAAAATTGGATGTGTCATTGAATTTTTTGCATTTTCAAATATTATTTATTGTCTAGTTGGAGTGGAGTTTATAAATATCTAATTAAAAGAAAAACTTGACGAATATATGTTCAAATTTACATGAATTTGTGTGTTTTTACCCTTGTAAAGCAATGCCTTTAACATAATATGGGTTGGAGAAGATTGAGGATTAAACTATCACGCTGTTACATATAAAGCAAATAAAACGTGACGACCCAAAGGGTAATCAGGTATTTTAAATTAAATTTTATGACTTCGAGGCCTTAAAAATCTCATTTTAGAGTCGTCTCGATTTACCTACGCAGTCCGGGCACGTAGCCGGAAAGCTTAAATATGAAATTCTGTGAAAAATGCTAAGTTTTGATGCTAAAATAAATAAATTTGATATTGGTCAACATTTTGGGTAAACGGACCCGGACCCAATTTGATGGTCCCGGAGGGTTTAGGAAAATATGAGACTTATGCGTATATCAGGAATCGAATTCCGAGGTCCCAAGCCCAATAAATAATTTATTTTTTGTAAAATTATTTTCTGAAATTGTTTAAGGAAATTAGAAATGAAAATTGATTAAACGTGTTGGTATGGGGGCCGTATTTTAGCTCCGGTGCTCGGTACAAGTCTTATATATGGTTTCAGTCATTCCTGTAAAATTTGGCTGAAAACAGACTTCGTTTGACGTGATTCAGACCTAAATTGGAAAATTTGATGTTCTATGAAGTTTGAAAGAATTCTTAGATTTTGAGGTTTAATTCGATGTTTATGATGTTATTTTAGCGATTTTATCGCATGAATAAGTCCGTAGGATATTTTTGAGGTTGTGTGTATATTTGGTTTGAATCTCCGAGGGCTCGGGTGAGTTTTGGATAGGCCACGAGTTGCATTTTTTAACTTAAAATTTGTTGGTATGACCTGACCTGCAGGCTTCACATTTGCGAAGCCAGCCTCGCAAATGCGAGCCATGCATCGCAAATGCGAGACAACACCCGGGAAGCCTTCTTCGCAATGCGAAGATTTCCATCGCAAATGCGATGCCTGCTTAAACCCTTAATCATCGCAAATGCGATATTTTACTCGCAAATGCGAAGTCACAATTGTGACCAATGCTTCGCAAATGCGAAAGCTTGGAAATTAGGAAGGGTTCAAAAATGCGAATCCTGTTTCGCAATTCCCACATCTGAAAGGCCGGTATTTGTAATTGCGAACCCATGTTCGCATTTCTCATATCAAAGACCTGCAATTTTTACATTTAACCGATTTTGAACTTCATTTTTCATATTTTCTCAAACCCAAATACACTTAGGCGATTTTTTAAGGATTTCTTCTTCTCCAAATCAATTGTAAGTCGTTTTTAACTAAATTCCTTCAATCCTTAACATCATTTAACATGATTTCAACTTCAAATCAATAATTTTCAATGGAAAAATTGAGTGTTTTGGGTAGAAAGTAGGTTTTTCAAAAATTGGGAGTTTGGACCTCAATTTGAGGTCCAATTTCAAAATAAATTATATATTTGAGTTCATGGGGGAATGGGTAATCGAATTTTGGTTCGAACCTCGGGTTTTGACCACATGGATCCGCGGGGGATTTTGGACATTTTGGATAAAATTTTGGAAAATACATTTTCATGCATAATTGAGACTTGAGTTATGTTCAAGGCATCGAGGTAAATGTTTGGTCTAACGCTAACTTGAGGGATTAGGAGTTGAGTTTTATTTGCTATTTACTTCTTTTTGAGTACGATGTATATATATGATGATGAGTATCTATACGTTGGTGTCGAGCATGACCGTGAGTCTTAAATTGATAGTTGTTGTGTTCTTAAATGACATTTCAGATGTTTTAAATTGATGACTCTTGATATTGAGTAAAGACTTAGTTTATTATCGTGGAATTTATTTATGCTTGAGTACTGGTATTAATCGAGCCGAGTAAGAGTTGAGCTATGATTTGGTTATAACCGATTCTCCCTTCCTGGGATGGTTGTTTTGATATTGTTGTTCCCTTGCCGAGAAATTATTATTATATTGCTTTTGTTTTCTTACCGAAAATTTTATTGTGACTTTGTGTTGACTTGAAATGGGAGCAGATGGTACGCCTACCAGAAGATATTGATAAAATGGGAGCGGGTGGTACGCCTACCACAAGATATTGATGAAATGGGAGTGGGTGGTACGCCTACCATAAGATATTGATGAAATGGAAGCGGGTGGTACGCCTACCATAAGATATTGATAAAATGGGAGCGGCGATACGCCTACTGCAAGATATTGATGAAATGGGAGTGGGTGGTACGCCTACCATAAGATATTGATGAAATGGGAGTGGATGGTACGCCTACCACAAGTTATTGATTGAAATGGGAGCGGGTGGTACGCCTACTACAAGTTATGATGAAATGGGAGAGAGTGGTACGCCTACCACGAGATTTAATCAAATGTGGAGCTGGTGGTACGCCTACCACGAAATTATTGAGAAATAAAATCGGGTTGCACGCCTGCAACGGGATATGTACTGACAGTTAAATCTGCTATTATTTTCCTTATCCGTGTTAAAGTTAAACTATTAATGTTCTTTATTATTTTCTTGAAATTCTGTATTATTTGCTATCCCCGAAGTATGTTCCCCTCCCATTTAAAATGTTTGTTCTTGTTATTTTTCCGTTATATATATATATATATATATATATATATATATATATATATATATATATATATATATATATATATATATATATATATATATATATATGTGTGTGTGTGTGTGTGTGTGTGGGGGGGGGGGGTAGTCATGTCTAGCCTCGTCATTACTTCGCCGGGGTTAGGCTAAGCACTTACCAGCACATGGGGTCGGTTGTGCTTATACTACACCATGTGCTCGTTTACACAGATCCAGGTACCGAACAACAGTAGTAGCTCGGGAGCCAGCCTTCAGTTCATCGAGACTTTGAGGTAGCCTTGCACGCGTCCGCAGATCCGGCGTCTCCTTTTTCTTATATTTCATTCTGTTATCTCATGTTTTTAGACAAATAATATTATATTTCTTTCAAACGATTATATTTAGTACTCTTAGTAGTTTGTGGATGTTGTGACACCAGTTCTTGGGTAGAGGCACATGTCAGTTTCCGCATTTTGTTCAGCTTATTTAATTTAAGTCTTCCGCTGTTATTTAAATATTTATCGCTTGTTGTTATGAATGATTAAAATGTTTTAAAATAAAGGAGTTAGGAGTTTATGATTTATGGATTGCCTACCTTCTACGAGTATGCGCCATCACGACTCTCGAGGGTAAAAAATCCGAATCATGACATAAAAAAGAAAGAAATAACATAAGAATATAATGAGATTCGATCAGGGCTAGAGGCAGAGGTAGAAAAAAAGTTTTTTTTTACAATGATGGAGAAGAATAAATCAAGAAATGTTCAAACAATCCCCTTTATTTATCCCAAGTGTTTCACAAATTTACAAGGTTAACGTGCCTCAAAATTGACTAAAAACAAATAAGATTCAGAATCTCAGTTTTGCCGCAAAAATAGCATAAGCTAACTAGTTTTCAGATTGATAATTGAAAAACAGTCAGCATTTGTGAAACTATTAAAAAGTAGTCATTATTTTAGTGTAGCAAGAAAAGTTGCAGCATAATACACTGGATTATGGAGCTCATGCATATAAAATTCGAGCTTATTATGTTGAAACTCCAGTATAGGAAAAGTTTCAGCGTAATATATTGAATTATCGAACTCTTGCGTATATACTTCCAGCATATTATGTTCGAACTCCAACACATTATGCTTGAATTTCATTCTAAAAAATTTGAACTCTAGCATACTATGCTGGAATTTTCTAGATTTTTAAGGGTGTTTTTGTTCACATTTTATCTTTATTACATGAAAATATTGTAAAAATTCGACTATTTATGAAACTGTGTCCATTTTTCAATTACCATTTCGAATGTGACTATTTATGATTTTTTCGGGGTTCAGAATTTTTATTATGAGGTCGCACTAACTTATTATTTTTGTGCTATAATACCAACTTATTCTTAACATGAAATGATATTATCATTTCTTAGTAGGGGTGGCAAACGGGCGGGTCAAGTCGGATAGATCGGGTTAAAATGGGTAATTTTAAAGAACGAATAAATTATTCTATCCGACCCGTATTTGAGACGGATAAAAGCGGGTTGATCCGGCGGATAATATGGATATTCATATTATTCATGATTTTTTAAATATGATCACTTGTGAGAGAATTCTTAGTCTTCCAAACTTGAGGAACTCCAATATGAGGTTTTACAAATGTAAAAGTTAAACACATTAGTTATCCATTTGGTTAACCATTTTCTAAGTGTATAACATGGTCGTTATCTATATTCGACCCGTTTTTAAATGGTTCATTATCCAACCTATTTTTTAATGGATAATACGAATAGATAACTATTTTTTTTAATCATTTGGTCACCTCTAGTTCTTAGGCAAATTCGCATTTTTTTAAGGTCTCGTACCATTTAAGAGTTTCCTCTACATCTTATACATAACCTGTTCCATCAACATATCAATATGAAATTTTATTCGTACTGCATAAAATAAGACAGATAAAACATAAAACTACAATGTTGAAGTCGCCTGTAATTGTAGTTAACGTTTGAGTAGCTTGATAGCAATATGATTCTTCACATAACGATACTTTAGGGAATCCATTTACAATCTAACTCAAACACAATACTAGAAATTCGGTAAAAATCGACCATGATAAATCGACCAATTTGGTTGGTCAAAAAGCAGCCGAAAAACTAGCCGATCAAAATATTTTTTTAATTTTTTTTACAAAACTGACTAAATTTTGCCGGTTTTATTTGGTGCAAAAATGCGGGAAACAATTTTTGAGTCCCGCAAAATTTATTTTTCAAGAAACCGACTAACTTTGGTTGATTTTTTATTTAAAATAATTTAAAATTAATATTAAAAAATTTAATTGAAATCGGTCGGTTAATTTGGTCGGTCATTTTAACAAAGACCTAATTTGATCGGTAATTTTATTTTTTAATAGAAGTGACCGATATCGATCAGTTATTTTCATGTGGAAATACAATTAAAGAGTATAAATGAAATAAAAGAAAGTCTTAAAATAAAATACACCAATGGACTAGTGGTAGAATAGTATACTGCCACAGTATAGGCCCCAATTCGATTCCCAATTGCGCATTTTTCAATTACATAATTAAAATACCGACGGACCAACTTCGATTGGTTTTTTCAGCATTCTTTTTTTAATATTGACCGATCGAAATCAATCGGAAAATACTGACCAAAGTCAGTCGGTTAGCACTACCAACGTTACGATTACCGACCTCCACGAATCGATCAGTTTTCAGACGATTTTTTGCATATATATTACCGACAAATATCGGTCGGTTTTGACGGGCGATTTTTTTCATTTTTTTAGTAGTGACATCAGAGACCATAACATATACTTCCTTCATTCAAGGTTTGACACAAAGCATCCAATCAATATTCTGGATAATGTTTGAATCCTTTGTAATATCGTGGTTGCTAATACAGAGTTAGCCGATATTTATTCCCCAGATACCATCATTGCTTCTTCTCTTAAAAAAGTTCACAACTCGTAGATATTCTACCTCCACGCGACATGCTCACTAGTTTAATAATACTAATCTAACATTATATCCAAAAATGTTAACTTTGTGACTTGGCCAAAAACCAAAAAAGGTCTTACTAAGTAACATTTATTGATGATATATATGTCAAAAGCTTAATTTTGCCATAGCTGTAGCCGGTAAGCAATGATGTATTTCACAAGTATAGTGTTGTCCAACCACAAACGCCTTAACTACTCTTCATATATATGAGTTGTACTGTAGTATTAAATTTACAGGGAACCAACCCTTTTTTTTCTTTTTGTTAATGTTAAATGTACATAAGAAAATCAAGGGACAACTTTTTCATCCACTTGCATGTACCCATAAAGCAGTGACAATCTCTTTGTTTCACAACGAAAAAGGATGTGCCAATTACTTCTAATCTTCCCCTCTTCAAAATTCAAAGACAATAGCAGCAATTATTAGTATAGGACAAGCATGCCAACTTTAGAGTTTCGTCAGTTACTACTGTGTTTCTAGGTGAAGGTCCCCTTCAAGACAACCATGCATGACTTGTAAAAATTTTGGTACTTAACAAAGAGCATATCTAACTTATAATATTGGGTGGTTGACGTGAACATATTTTTTTGTTGGTTCGATCTAAAAAAAAATAATCTCTATTTAAATTTAAAAATAATTTAATTTAACCCTTTAAACCCTCAACGAGAAGCTTAGTCAAACAAATACTATCATGTTTAATATAAAAAAATTTTAAAAAATTATATTCACACAAATATTATGGCTTGTTTAATACTACAAATTTTAAAAGTTTTTATTTTTTTAAAAAAAAATTCTACATTAGGATTTAAAAAAATCAGGTGTCATGTGGAATCTAGCAAAACAAAACCTTGAACGACGATAAATCATGCAACAAAGAGAAATATACCAAAAGAGACACAACATTGACATGGTTCGATCAATTGACATATGTCCACGACGGAGATGAGCAATCCACTATAATAAAAGAGAGTACAAAATATCGAGAGAACAACCACATGAAGCGGCAAACACAAGTGACACACAACACTTATCCGGTAAAGTTCTCCCCTAACACGACTATCAAACTCCATACGGCTACAATACTGAATAAGAAGGAAAAATTCTCAATTTATATAAGTCCAAATATTTTCCTACAAGAAAGGACTAGCCAAATATAGGAGAATTAAAAATTTCTTCTACAAAAAGGAAAACCAATTATGGTAAATATGTTGTCCTTTCCTTCAAGGGATACTAAAACAAAATATGGTAAGAAAATCAGGACATCACCTAACAATTCTACCTCTTGGCCTGATTTTTCTAACGAAATAAACTTGATCAACCTTCATCACATAATCTTTAACAAGTCGCATCTCCAAATCTCCGACACAGAGTTTGTCTCAACGTGAGTAGCACTCCGGTCAAATTTCTTGAGAAAAAGTCATTATTACCGTCAAATAGGTTGCGGCTAGAACTAAACCCGTCAAAATGAACCTGTCTTGAACCTCGCTCTGATACCACTTGTTAGGACTGTATAAAATTAGGTGTCATGCGGAAACTAACAAAGCAAATTTTGAACGACGATAATCATACAAAAAATAAAAATATACCAAAAGAGACACAAATATTTAATGTAGTTCGATCAATTGACCTACGTCCACGGCGGAGATGAGCATTCTACTATAATAAAATAGAGTACAAAATATCAAATGAATAACCTCAGAAGGAGGCAAATATATCTGACACACTAACAATTGTCCCGTAAAGTTCTCCCCTAACACGACTCTCAAACCCTATATGGCTACATTGTGGGTGCTACTGAATGAGAAGGAAGGATCTTCAATTTATAAAAGTCCAAATGTTTTCCTATAAAAAAGGACTAGTCAAATATATGAGCATTATAATTTCCTTCTACAAAAAGAAAAAACCAATTATGGTAAATATGTTGTCCTTTCCTTCAAGAGATATGAAAATAAAATATGATAAGAAAATCAGGACAATACCTAACAATGGTATCAGAGCCTGAGTTATTTATCTAGGTTTTTACGGAATGGAGGCGAACATGAGCAAGATGGTATGGTCAAATATGATCAATTACAATATTTGGAGAAGCAAGATAAAAGACTTGTTATTTGTGAAGAAGATGCATCTACTAGTTTTTACAGCTCATAAACCTGAGAGTATATCTGATGAAGATTGGGATTTCGAACACCAACAAGTATGTGGATATATACGACAATGGGTTGAAGATAATGTTCGGAGCCATATTGTGAATGAGACACATGCGAGATTATTATTGGAAAAGCTATTTATGCTTCAAAAATTGGGAACAAGTTGTTCCTACTAAAGAAATTGAAGACCTTTAAATACAAGGAGGGCAGTCATATCCTTGATCACAAAAATAATTTTCAAAGTGTTCTTGATCAGCTGTCTAAAATGAGAGTTAATTTTGATGATGGCATGCAGGGACTTTGGCTTTTTAATACTCTACCAAACTGTTGGAATACTCTTCGTGTTTCTTTGACAAATTTAGCTCCTGGATGTAAGGTACCATGAAATATGCCAAAAGTGGTGTGTTGAATGAGAAAGTAAGGAGAAAATCTCAGGGTTCGTCCTCATAAGCAGATATCTTGGTTACAGAAGATCGGGGGAGAGATAGAGCAAGAGGCTCGAGGAATATAAGTAAAAATAGAAGTAAATCAAGGTCCAAAGTCAAAAGATTTTGCCATAAGTTGAAGCAAGACATTAGAGAAGGAAAGAAAGCTGAAAATAACAAGAACAATATTGCTGCTATTGTTCAAGATGACCTTGTTTTTGCTTATGATAAAAACGTCATCAATTTGGTATCCCATAAGATGAACTGGATAGTAGATTCTGGATCTACCTCACATGTCACACCATGAAAAGACTTTTTCTCTTCTTATACTCTTGTTAATTTCGGAGCGTTAAAGATGGACAATGCTAGTGAAGCTAAGGTGTTTGGTGTTAGCGCAGTTTGTTTGAAAACTAATAATGGTTCAATATTAGTCCTTCAAGATGTCAAGCATGCTCCAAACTTTCCTTTTAATTTGATCTCTGCGGGAAGATTAGATGATGAAGGTTACCATAATGCCCTCTTTAATGGCCAATGGAAGCTCACCAAGGACTCGTTAGTAGTGGCTTGAAAAGTCAAGTCTGGTCATTTATATGTGACACATGGCTCTATTCTTAATGACTTCATAAATCTGGTGGAAAGTGACACTTTATTAGAATTATGTCACAGAAGATTGAGTCATATGAGCAAGAGGGGGATTACGTGTTTGGCTAAGAAAAGTTTGCTTTCAGGAGTGAAACAAGCAAAGTTGAAAATGGGTATCCATTGTTTAGTTGGCAAATAGAAAAGGGTTTCCTTCCATAGCCATCCTCTCTCAAGAAAGCCCGATTTATTAGAGCTAGTACACTCTGATTTGTGTGGTCATTTTAAAGAAAAGTCAAAAGGTGGTGCACTTTACTTTGTGACCTTCATTGATGATCATTCTCGTAAACTCTGGGCGTATCCTTTGAAATCTAAAGATCAATCACTTGGCATATTTAAGGAATTTCAGGCCTTGGGTGAAAGACAGACGGGGAAGAAATTAAAATGTATTCCTACTGACAATGGTGGTGAATATTGTGGTCCCTTTGATAACTATTGCAAGGAACAATGAATTCTTCATCAGAAAACTCCATACAAGACGCCTTAATTGAATGGCTTGGCAGAAAGGATAAATAGAACTCTAGTTGAGGGAGTTAGATGCCTGCTTTCAGCGGCTAAACTTCCAAATATATTTTTAGCGGAAGCACATAACATTGTTTCCTATGTTATCAATTTTTCTCCTACTATTGCTTTGGATGGTGAAGTCCCAAATAGAGTTTGATTCTCCAAAGATATTTCTTATGATCACCTGATAGTTTTTGGGTGTAAAGCTTGTGTGCATTTTCCTAAAGATTACAGATCTAAACTAGATGTCAAAGCTAAATAGTGCATCTTTATCGGTTATGGTTATGTCACGACCCGTATTTCCCACCTCGGGAGTTGTGATAGCACATAACTAGGCAAGCCAACTATTCCAGTTAATTTACCCTTTTGCTTTTAACATCTTAACAAGCACAAGTTAACATATTATAAACAACGTAAATAATAAAGCGGAAGAACGAAATTTAACAGTTTAGCTAACACCAATACGAATCCATAAACGTAAACCACCCGGAACTGGTGTCACGATCTCACGGACAATCTAAGAATGCTACAAACTGGGTCTCAACAAAATAAATTCATGTCTATCTCTAATATAGACAAGAGCAAAAAGAAACTAGATAGGAAGGGGATGCCAAGGCCTGCGGACGCTTGCAGGACTACCTCAAGTCTCCGATGGACTGACGGCAGCAACCCCTAGCTTAGGTCCGTATGCTCCAGTATCAGAATCTACACAAAAGAGTAAAGAGCATAGTATCAGCACAACCGAACCCATGTGATGGTAGGTGTCAAGCCTAACCTCGGCGAAGTAGTGACGAGGCTAGGACACAAGAAAGCTGTTCCTCAATATCTAGCATAAAAACAGTAATAGAAGTAATCCAAAAGTAACGGGGAGGGGTAATATGCTATGGTGGAAATACCAACATAAAGAATGACAACAATAGTGGAATAAGACAATTAAGGCATTTGCACAGAAAACAACAAAGAATCATAATAAACAGGAAATAAGTGCACGTCATCACCCTTCGTGCTTTTATTCTCAATTCTCACAAATGCAATAAAGTAATGAAAATGTGCACGACATCACCTTCGTTCTTTATCTCTCTTCCTCACCATATAAATAAATATGAATGTGCACGGCATAACCTTTCGTGCTTTATCACTCTTTCCTCACCATATGCATCAATATCAATGTAAATGTGCACAACATCACCCTTCTTGCTTTATCATTCTTTCCTCACCATATGCATAAGTATGAATTTAAATGTGCACGACATCACCCTTCATTATTTATCACTCTTTCCTTACCCAAATAATAGCAACACCAATATCCCGGCAAGGGAATCAACAACAAGTATAAATACGTCCCGACAAGAGAATCAGCTATAACCAAACTTGTACCAATAATCAATTTCACAATTTTACCTCAACTAGAGCCAATGCTCAAGAATAACCAAAAACCAAGAAGAAAATCATAAATCATACTCAACATGGATAATTAACAATTTGGGCATACGTAGTGCTTATTGAGAAACACAACGATCACAATTTATGATCCATAAGCATTTTTGAAACCAATGTGTAGATACTCATCACCATACCTATACGTTGTACACTACACTAACACATAGCAAATATGACACAATACCTATTCCCTCAAGCTAAGGTTAGACCAAACATTTACCTCGAACTTCCACGGCCAACTCAAGCCTCAAACACCACTTTTACTTTAGAATTTGCCTCCAATTTACTTGTATCTAACCCAAATTAATTTAACAACATCAATAAGTTCTAAAAAATTCAATTCCAATGCTAAATTATAGGTTTTCTATGATTTTCCCCAAAATGTCAAAAATCAGCCCAGGCCCCACTTGGTCAAAACCCGAGGTTCGAACTAAAACTCGATCATCCATTCACCCACAAACTAAAATATATAATTTATTTTAAAATCGAACCTCAAATCGAGGTCCAAATCCCTAAAATTTGAATATCCTAAGTTCTACCCAAAATCACCCAATTTCCCATAAAAACCCCCTAATTTTTAAATAAAACCATGTAAAAAGATGGATTAGATTGAAAGAAATGAGTTAGAAATGACTTACTAATGATTTGGAAGAGTAGGTGCCTTTGAAAAATCGGCCAAAAAAGTTTTAGGGTCTGAATATTTGTAAAAATGAAGAGGAATCCGTCTAAGTTCTAATTTACACAGGTGCAGATGTCGTAATTGCAACCAGGGGTTCGCAATTGCGAACCCTTTGAAAGTCTACTGTCTTCACAAATACGAAGAAATAGTCACATTTGCGACCCTTGAGAAATCCTGTCACCTTCGCAATTGCGAAGGGAATCATCGCATTTGCGATGGGCAGACATCACAATTCCCATCCAAAGCTCGTATTTGCGAAGATGGCCTATCCATGCTTGGTTCTAATTTGCGATGCCTGGGTCGCATTTCCCAAGCCCGAGGCATTCGTATTTGCGAAGCCTGATCTCGCAATTGCGAGATCAGAGGCCTGTGCAAAAATACCAGATACCAGTTGAGATTTTCTAGGTCCAATTCACTCTATGACCTATCTAAAACTCACCCGAGCTTTCGGGGCTCCAAACCAAACATACTCACTAACCTAAAAATATCATACGGACTTGCTTGCATGATCAAATTGCCAAAATAATATCTCGAACTATGATTTTAGCATCAAAATTAAAGAAAATCTCAAGAACTCTTAAGTATCAAATTTCATAACTGAGGTTTCGATTCACATTATATGAAGTTCGTTTCTTACCAAATTTTACAGGCGCAACTTAAATACCATATAAGACGTGTATCAGGCTCCGAAATCAAAATAAGGGCCAGATACCATCAAATTCAAACATACTTAAATTTCTAAAAGCTCTTAAGATTTTAATTAAACAATTTTCTTCAAAAATTCATTTCTCGAGCTTGGGACCTCGAAATTAATTTCGGGCATACGCCCAAGTCCCATATTTTTCTACGGACCCTCCGGGACCATCAAATTATGGGTTCGGGTCCGTTAATCCAAAATATTGACCAAAGTTAAATTTAATTTTTAGCATTTTATCAAATTTTTACATAAAGTGTTCTGGATATATGCCACACCGTGCACGCAAAATCGAGGTGAGATAAAAGGAGTTTTTTAAGACCTTAAAACACAGAATTGACTTGTAAATCAAGTGATACCCTTTTGGGTCATCATAAGTTAAGATAAGTTTGGGTACCATTTTTATGATCCAGTTGACAATAAACTTATTAGAAGTCCCAGTACAATATTCTTTGAAGATCGGACTATTGAAGATATTGAGAAAGGTGGGAAGATAGATTCCCGGTGTAATGAGAGTTTAGTTGATATTAATCTAGTTTCTGCACCTATTGCACATGATGGAACCCAAGACAATAATGAAGATGGTGATCAACATCAAAATGATCAACATGATGTATGTGCTATGGATGCTCTAGTTGAGGGAGTTGTGTTTTATCAACAACTAATTCCTGCTCACTTAACTACTTCGAATGCTCCTAAAATCTCTCTTAGAAGATCTACAAGGAAAAAGCAAATATTCATGCGCTATCCTCTTGACATGTATGTACTTTTGACTGACATGGGATAACTTGAGAGCTGTGGTGAAGTCATGAAAGATACTCACAAAGATCAGTGGATAGAAGCCATGAAAGATGAGATGAAGTCACTCCATAAGACCGGCGCATATGACTTAGTAAACTGCCGAAAGGTAAGAAAACTTTAGAATAAAGCAAGATATCCATACCTCTACACCTAGATACAAGGCGATGTTAGTTTTTAAAGCTTTTGGCCAGAAGAATAGAGTTGACTTTGATAAAATTTTCTCCCTTGTTGTGAAGATATCTTCTATTCGTGTGGTTCTAAGCTTAGCCTCAAGTCTAGATTTGGAGGTTGAGCAAATGGAGGTCAAGAATGTTTTTCGTCATGGTGATTATAATGAGGAGATTTATATGGAGAAGCATGAGGACTTTGTAGCTAAGCTTGCAGATAAGCATGCATTTTGCAGAAAATTGGCAAGCATGAAGCTTGTTAATAGTTCCTCTACTTGAAGATATGTTTGTCCCCTTTGCTAGAGGGGGAGTTTTTTGGGCTCATGCCCATGTTGTTCATCCAAAGGCCCGATGGCCAAATCTTATTCTCTTTTAATTTCCACTCCTATTCGAAATTGGATTCAGTTATTGTTCTTATTTAGAGTTGGTTTTGGCTTTAAGAGAAAGCACCACTCATTATCTATAAATATGAAAATCTTGAAGAATTATTTTACGCTCATTGGTACAAGTCTTTGAAAGACTTAAGCACATAAGAATAATTTTTGAGAGAGCTTTCATTAAGAGAGAAGAGAGAAGAAAAGTATTCGTTTTGCTACAGATTTTATTTCGTCCAACCAACTTGAAATTACTTTTTTCCGATTCCTTAATCGTTGGATCAGGCTGAATTTTGGACTGATTGTTAGTAACATCTTGATCTTTAATTTGTGGAGATCGGAATTGAAGGCTGTAGCATCTTATTTAAAGCCCCAAACATCAACTTTAGTTTTGTGACTTCTCTTTTTTTTTTTCAATTGATTTGTTGTTGCTCTTGTTACTCCGTATTTGGCACTTGTCGTGTAGCCAATTTGAAGAAGTTTTGTAACCGTCTTATTATTGTAGTGGAGCTTTTTGGATCATTGTGATCCCGTAATTTTTACCTTCGATTTGAAGGATTTTCGATACTAAATGTTCTTTATCTTCTTTATTTTTGGGTTTGCTACTTTCTCGACATAACACTCAAAGCCCAATTCAATAAGTTCACATAAATTGAATTGAATAGAATACCATTTTAAAACAATTCAGGGTACTCCTGTTATCCTACATAGTTAAAGATCGTAATGGAAGAAAGCAGATTACAGGGATTATATTTTTCAATTTATTATTGTAGACATCAAAATTAACGGATCAAGCTAAATCCAAAATTCAAGATACTACAAGATGACTCTTGAAATTCTAGGAGTTTGTCATTGTTCCTTGAGGCTACTCTACCAAACCTCAACCTTGGAGGCTACTGTACGCTAACCTTGGTCACTCCTGTAAAAAGGATTATATCATCCTTTAAAAAGGATCTCAAAATGGAGATCATCTCGAAAATCCCATAAACTCATTGAATATTCACAAAGAGATCAAGATGTGATCGGATAGACATAATTTTATGGAGTAAAATACATCACATGAAGGTTTGCATCATCCTATATTCGAGAAACACGCTGTTCTAGCCCTCAAATCACAAAGATAATCAGGAGAAAAAAATTAAGGGGGAAACAAAATTGTACCCACAATTATTTATTAATAAAATTATGTTTATTCATATTTATATTGTGATTGCATTTAATTTTACTATGAGAAAATTTGTTGCAAACAGTTATCTCGCATCATTCACCATGAAAGAAAATTTATAATAAATAACTCACACACCACAAACTAATTATAAGTCCTACTAACCCTCCACCCAAAACCCAAGAAAAATACTAAAAATGGAGGGGAAAGAGCCAATTTTGCCCGTAGACCATTGAAAATAGGACAATTAGACCTCCCATTTGATTTGGGCAAAATACGAAATTGACCACCCAATCGAAATTAATTGCATTTTCTAGCCAAAAAATATAAAATATGTATCTATTATACGTATATACAAAACATATATATTTTGTCAATTACTATGTACTCTAAAAATATACATTTTCTCGATTGATTTTGGTCCCAAGGATACTGTTCATTTTGGGCTTGCTTGTAACATGTTGGACCGGACCAAGTTTTTCATGGTTGGGCTATTTTGTTGGTTAACGATTAATTGAGCAGAATCTTCCATAATTAACGCGCTAAAAATAAGGAGAGAATCTTAGAATTAATTGATTCTAAATTAACGCGCTAAAAATAAGGAGAGTATCTTGGGATTAATTGATTCTACATTAAAATCAATTTTTAAAAGGGAAAGAAATTTCAAATCTACGTATTTCTCTCTAGGACTACAATTTAAATCTCGAAAAAAAAAGAATGAACAACTCATAAGAACAGATTCAACTAATAAGAGTTTCGACGAGCTGAATTCAAATTGTAGAATTTAAATTTTTGATATTATCTACAAATTACCGCATATATCTACAATTTGACTACAACTTCTTTATTAGGTGCAGGAAAAAATATTTTAATAAAAATAAGGAGAGAAACTTGGGATTAATTGATTCTACATTAAAATCAATTTTTAAAAGGGAAAGAAATTTCAAATCTACGTATTTCTCTCTAGGACTACAATTTAAATCTCGAAAAAAAAAAGAATGAACAGCTCATAAGAACATATTCAACTAATAAGAGTTTCGACGAGCTGAATTCAAATTGTAGAATTTAAAATTTTGATATTATCTACAAATTTACTACATATATCTATAATTTGACTACAATTTCTTTATTTGGTGCAGGAAAAAATATTTTAATATATAGTGTCTCCAGATTGTAGATAAATTGTAGACAAATTGTAGTTTACTTATAGTTTGTAGTTAATTTGTAGATATATTGTAGATAAAATGTAGATATATTGTAGATACTGTATGTGATCAAATTTAACAGATTCAAATCTGCGTATTTCTCTCTAGGTCTACAATTTAAATATCGAAAAAAAAGAACGAACAACTCCTAAAAATAAGAACAAATTCAACTAATAAGAGTTTCGACGAGCTGAATTCAAATTTTTGTTGGCAAATTTTTGGAATGAGTAAACATCCCACCTGTTGATGTTCATGCAGGCTGGAGATATCTCCAAAAATCGCCACAGCACCAAAAAGGAGACCGCCTCTATTGTGCTAGACTGTCAGCCTGAAAGAGAATTAATCGGATTACACATCTTTTAGCAAGCAGCAATGTCCAGCTTGGCTTCAGGAAAGAGAAGAGGTTTTGGAATCACAAATAGTCATCCGTTCAGCGAGGCTGCCCTATTGCTGCACTGTGTTGGATGATGATCTAGTCTCAACCAAGATGAGATTCTCTTCAACAGAATGTGGCCATAATGGTTTCCTTTAATTAAGAAGTAAAAATGCCCATTAATTAGACCTTTAATTAAGTATGGTATAGAATTGGTAATTTGGTATACGAGTTTGTAATTAAATCAAACCTTAAACATGGAGGGTAATAAGGTTTCATATATGGTATAAGAAGGTAAAAATTTCTTTGAAGTTTTTGAGGACAAAGGCTTGCAGAGCCTATCGTCCCTTGCTTGTTTGTAGGGCGCGTTTGTCTATAAATTTTTTTCCTCACAATATTTGTTTGTGCATAAGATATTATAATTTTGCGGAGATTTTTGGAAAATAAGTTTTTCAAAAATCAAAAAATGGCTTTGACCACTTTTTCAAGTTTTTCGGATTTTTCATTCTCTACTCACAATACTTCAATATTTGTTTAAGTGAAATTCATGTCCTAACATAATTTTAAATTTCATATACCATTTTTCAACTTAACTCCAAATATTTTTTTTTTCCCTTCAAAAATCACATTTTTTTATCTACAAACGCCTACATAATCTCTTAACATTCACAATTCAGTGGGAAGTTAGAGTGACAGCATCTCCGATGTCATATCTTGAATAATTTGGATATAGAAAACGGTCAATTGAGCACTAAAACATGAAGAGGAAAAGGACATAAACAGGTTATTTTCCATTCACTTTGAAACAAAGATTTTTGGATAGTGGGAGTAGTATTCTCTTAGTTAGTTTTTTTTCTTCATTTTTTATGACTGTTCTAAAAAAAAATGTTTTCACCAATTAATTAAGATAACTTATCAAAAGAAGTATGGTCGATCAAACCGCTAGTTAACCACTAACCTACAGGCTACATAGTGTATTTAGACTCTCCAAAAATATTGCCGAGCATACATCAAATTCTTCAAAACATAATGCATTTTTGAAAGATCTTATACGACTGTAATAATATTTTGATGAGTTTGAACAACATAGATCTTATGTCAATAAAAAGGCCAAAACAGTACATAGGTAGAGCAATCACAATCATCTCACCGCATACAATGTAGGGATCTTTACATATATAGCCGTTTATATGTATTGTTTACTTTTTCTAGTCATATACATAGTTTATAAATTGATTATACACAATTACACACACACACACACATATATATATATATATATATAATACCTCCACCGACTAATTTTAGTTTAAGCGGTTAAGGTAGCTATTTGGGTCAATTCTTTGTTTTTTTGAGTAAATTTTTTATTGTATTAATCACCAATGTAAATTATTTACAAAGCCATAGCTAAGCCAACAAAGCTAGCTATCTAAAACTGAGACAGAAGAACTATTATACACGGTCTACTATCTATTCAGTTACAAAGATGATTCAAAATAGACAATTCCTAAGTTTATGGATAATCCCAGAAGAGGCTCGGGCACAACATACAAAGGCTATCTCTTTGGCAATGTCCTCCCAACACTTGCTTTTGTGTTCAAATATCCTAATATTCCTCTGAATCCATATACGGTAACTTGTCTTTGCATATGCCACTTTAAAGATTTGAGCCTGTTGAGATTTTCCTTTACCACATTTGATAGTCCATCGGCTAATCACAGTTCATGGTGTTTTCCTCATGTATCCCTATCCATTACCACAATTTGTGCCAGATTCTCCTTGTATATTCACATTGCACAAGCAAGTGGTCTCGTGTCTCCTCTTGTACCTGGCACAATTTACATTGTGTGTTGACATTCATCCCCCTTTTACTCAGTCTATCAGCAGTTAACACTTTGTCGTGCATCATCAACACATTATGAACTTTGCTTTTGGGTGCGCTGCATTGTTGAACATAAGACTCTTCCATTCAACTCTTGAGTAGTCACTGAGCAGGTTAAAGTAAATCCGCCTTATCAGACCCTTCTTTGCATTTTGTTCTCACTGCATATTCTCGATATTTCCTCTGAGCTTCAAATATTTTCCTCACTATCCATCATGCTTGTTTGGGTGTTGATACATTAGCAAAGTGTTGTCCTTAAATATAAGGGAAAATACCTTCGTACCCCCCTAAACTATGTGAGAATTATTATTTTCCTCCCTAAACTATATCTGGTTCGAATTACCCCTCAACTTGGCATTTTGAGAATAATTACCCCCTAAATGCTTATGTGGCAAAAAGTGTGGGTACACTCACTGCCATGTGGATTTTTCTGTCCATGTGGCATTTTCGTGATTTTTTTTTTCTTTTTAAGAATATTATTTTTTAGATAACAACAACAACAACAACCCAGTATAATCCCACTTAGTGGGGTCTGGGGAGGGTAGTGTGTACGCAGACCTTACCCCTACCCTGGGGTAGAGAGGCTGTTTCCAAATAGACCCCCGGCATCCTTCCCTCCAAGAACTTCCCACCTTGCTCTTGGGGAGACTCGGATTTTTTCTGTCCATGTGGCATTTTCGTGATTTTTTTTTCTTTTTAAGAATATTATTTTTTAGATAATTTTTTTAAATACAATTTATAATAAAAGTTGGACAGAATGACATTAGTTATGCTAAATATTTTTATTTGTACAAAAATAATAAAATTTTAGTTAATCTTTTTTGAATATTACTTGAAAATAAAAATTTATACAATTGAAATAAATAGTCAAGACATCTAAAAAGTTATAAAAAATACATAATTGAAATAAATAATCATTGAATCAAAGAAGAAATAAAAAGAGTGTACAATTGCACTTGTAATTTCTTGTAATTGTATACTCTTTTTATTTATTCTTTTGCGATGCAATGACTATTTATTTCAATTGTGTATTTTTACTTTTTTTAGGTAAAATCCGTAAAACAAAATTGGAGCACTGTAATTTAGAGATATATAAAAAATTATAGCCAAAATAATTAATTTCAAACTATATTTTATAAATTTTTAGATGCATTGACTATTTATTTTAATTGTATAAATCTTTATTTTCAGGTCAAATTCAAAAAAAGATTAACTAAAATTTTATTATTTTTGTACAAATAAAAATATTTAGCATAACTAATGTCGTCTGTCCAACTTTTATTATAAATTGTATTTAAAAAAATTATCTAAAAAATAATATTCTTAAAAAGAAAAAAATTCACGAAAATGCCACATGGACAGAAAAATCCACATGGCAGGTGAGTGTACTCACACTTTTTGCCACATAAGCATTTAGGGGGGTAATTATTCTCAAAAGGCCAAGTTGAGGGGGGTAATTCGAACCAGAGATAGTTTAGGGAAGAAAGTAATAATTCTCACATAGTTTAGGGGGGTACTAAGGTATTTTCCCTAAATATAATATGCATGTATCCACCTTATCCACAGTTTATCTTGTTTGTGAGCTAGGTCCCAGCATGTCTTGGCTATGGATGCCTTCTTTCAAAGATGCATATTAGTGAGATTTAGTCCGCCCTACCCCCTACCCCCACCCGCTTTAGGTAGGCAGACCTTATCCTAACCTAATAAAGCCTTTCTTGTGATCACATTATCTCCTGACCAAACATACGATCGACATATGCTTTCAATTGTTTTAATCACCTTAGTAGGAATGATAAATAATTGTGCCTAGAATACTTATATCCTAAAGAGTACACTTTGAACTGGTTGAACCCTTCCAGCATAAGAGAGTTTGCGTGCAGTCCATAATGAAATTTGTGCTATCATTTTATCTATTAAGGGTTGTAATTGCATAATACTCATCTTCTTTGTAGACAAGGGACTCCAAGATATTTGAAAGGAAGCTCACCACCACTGAAGCCTAACTGAAGTATAATCCTTTATTGTTCTGTTGTTGGGACTCCCCCAAAATATACTGCAGTTTTGGTCTAATTTGCTTGCAATTCAGATACTGTAGTAAAACTGTGCAAATTTATGATATATTACCTTCACTGGTACTGCATCACCTCTAGGAAAAAGCAACAAATCATCAGAAAAATACACGTGTGTTATTCCTAATTTAGAGGAACTTGGGTGATATTTGAACTCCTTCTTTGTCCTAAGCTCTTGTAAACTTCTGCTCAGATAATCCATTACAACTGCAAACAAGAAGGGTGACATTGGATCGCCCTGTTTGAGTCCCTTGCCAGCATTGAAAGGTTTTGTATGTTCACCATTATTACAATAGAGTAATTCACAGTGTGTATGTATTCCATAACCCAAGAAGTAAATAATTGAGGAATACCCAGCTCTTCCATAACTTCCTTTAAATAAGGCCACTCAACAGAATCATAAGGCTTGAGATCAATCTTAATCATACATCTGGGAGAGGTATGTTTTTTGGAATATGCTTTGACCAATTCATATGAAAGGATAACATTGCCTACAAGCTTTCTTCCTGGGATAAATCTAGCTTGTAAGCCACTTATAACAGTGGAGATAACAACCTGGAGTCTTGAAGCTAGAATCTTGGAGATGAGCTTATAGAGGACTGTGCAACAAGCAATTTGGCCTGAACTCTTTTACTGTCTTAGGCTTGGAAGTCTTGGGTACTAGAGTGATAGTTGTACAGCTGATGGCTTTATATATGTTCCCTGTGGCAAAGAAATCTGTAATAGCTTCAGTGACTTTATTTTTTATGATGCTCCATGTTTTTTTTGATATAATAGGCATTAAAACCATCAACACCAGAAGCTTTTTCATCACCAATAGAACATAATCCCTGATAGATTTCCTGCTTAGTGACATCCCTACATAATAAGATTCTCTGTTGTTATGAAAATGTGGGACCTTTTGCCATTATCTTCTTGTCAATTGCGGGTAGTCTATGTGTAGCTGTTCCCATTAATCCCTTGTAGAAGCTTACAATTTCCTCTTTGATGCTTGCAGGATCAGTGAGTTTATCTCCTATCAGAGAGGTCAGTTCAACTATTTGATTTTTGTGCCGCCTTTCCTTGATCACTGCTGTAAAATACTTGGAGTTAAAATCACCTAGTTTGATCCATTTTGCTCTGGCTTTCTGCTTTAAAGCACCCTTCTCCAGTAGATCCCATTTCTCCAGGTTTGGTATAAGGCTTCTCTCCTCCATCAGAAGATCATCTGTGCACTGTGTACATATTCTTTCTTGTACATTAATAAGGTCTGCTCTAGCTCTTTCATCTTTCTGTTTGATATACTTGAACTGTTGAACATTTAGATTTCTCAATAGGGATCTAAAGGCTTTCAATTTGAGCCAGATGTTGTTCATTTTCCTGTAATGCAATGTCTGCTCCCAGTGTTGTTGCAGAATATTCAGGAATTCTTCATGCTCTGCCCATACATTTTAAAACTTAAAAGGTGCTTTCTCACTTATCTGTTGTAGAGCTAACTTCAGACTCATGGTAGAATAATCATAGATGGAAGGCATACCATAAGCGGTATTGATATGTCCCCATGTCATCATCCATTCATAGCAGATATTCTATCAATTCTACTTAATATCCTATCTGACCCAGGCTGTCTTTTAGAATATATGTAGTATTTCCCTTCCCATGTTATCTCAGTTAGCCCCAGTATTTGAATACAATTGGCATAATCTCTAATCTCAACACTACTAACTGTACATCCATGTAATCTATCTTGAGTGTGCAGTATTGAGTTAAAGTCACCACCAATTAACCATGGTTTAGTGGTTCCTTAAGAAACCTCTTTCAGGTTATCACATAAAAGATTCCTTTGATCAATAGTATTAAATCCATATATAACTACCGGATAAGAGTCACTACTCCCAGTAATTCCTTTAACTAGACAGCGAAGTATTTGTGCTTCTGTCCTTACCAGTGTAATTGTATAAGATCTAGAATCCCACAGTATCCATATCCTCCCATTTACAGCATGACTATAATTCTGTATAACATCCTAGCCAGGAGTAATATAATTACATATTCTACTTGCATTATGCTCATTAACTCTAGTCTCAACAATACGAGCTTGCTTTATATTATTGGCTTTCAAGTAGTTTCTCAGTTCCTTCTACATATATCTCTTATTCATACCCCTAACTTTCAAGAATAACCAAATCATTGTGTATGATTTTCCCCCCACTTCTGTCATGAGGTAAGAACTGGCTTGCACTACAACTCCTTCTTGAATCCACCTTGTCAGTCCTGCTCGTGGAGGGTGATAGTCGTAGAAAGTTAATCAAGTTCAAAGCTGGGCTACTCACCTCCTTGTCTTTATCTTTCTGCATTTCAGATTTCTCGGGCACTCTAGCTTCCTTTAGTTGGGAGATTTTTTGAGTCTCACCTTAAGGGATACTCTGGCTTTGTTGGGGCAGTCCTACTTTGATCACCTGGATTTTCTGTTGCTATTACCACAGGTTCTGTTGTTATCGTCACATTTCCTTTAGTTCTTCATCCATAAGTGATGTTTCTTCTTCTTCTAGGTTGCTCCTCTTGCTGTATTTTAGGCCCTTATTGATTGGCACATTTATGCCCAATAGTTTGACATTTGTCATAATACATTAGTTTCCACTCATATACTAGTCTCTATTAGAATTTTTTTTCCTCTAGGATCTATCATAATGACCTCTGTTGGCAAAGCTTTGCATACATTAGTTTCAATCAGCATCCTTGCATATGAGATTCTTGTTTGCTTGGTGGTACACTCATCATCAAATAACGGTTTCTCAATTGCACCGACAATCTTTCTTAAAGATGCACTCCCCTAGAAATTCATTGAAAGCTTAAGTAAGATCATCTATAGTGGGATTTCTGTGAGAAATTCTTTGCTCAAATCGAAGTCATGTGTCCAAGGTTTCCGGATGATTGGTCTGTTGCTGATTGTACAGATCCAGCATATAGAATTTTATGCAAATCACCCATCAACTGAAATTTAACAACATAGTATCCCACCTCATGTAGGAATAAATCTGGTTATGAATTGTCCAGCCACTGTTAAGCTACATATCTTCTCATTGCATTGTATACGATATTTTCTCCTATTATATACGCAATCATAGCACATTGCCATTTCTCTTCCTCTTCTGCTACATTTTGTAAATCTTGATGCACCACTATTTTCCCATCACTATTGTCGGTGGAATATAGTTGACTGTCATCCCATGCGTTGCTGCTTTGTTTTGTTGGAGTAGGCTTGCCCAAGGCTTTGGCCCTCTGACTGTGTTTTTGTTTACTTCATTGATAGACACCTGGGTTTTTTCATTCCCAATCACCTCTATGATAGGTGCAATTGGTTTATTTACACTTATCTCTTCCTGCTCATGCATTTTCCCTTTGTTCTATTATCTTCAGCCCCAATCTCCACATTAGGATTAGGTGTTACTATTTTGTTGGTTTTCCCAGTGATTTCTCCATGTTTGATTGTTCTTTCTGAGTAATTGACAGAGGAGCACTTAAATTCAATGGTTTACCCCGGCAATTTTCAATGTGGATTCACTTTCCCTTGGTTTTATTGCCGTCTTTTGCATTTCTAGTTGATGTTTTAGATGTCAATACCACACAAGAGGGGAGGAGGATTTGTGTGGTACCTAATTTTTGTACTAGAAGAACCTGGTTGTTCTAGGTGTTCTAACTACTACGATTTGCAGAATTAAAATACAGAAATAAAGAACACAGGAATTTTACGTAGAAAACACCTAGCTCAAAAAGTAAAAAAACCACGACCTACTACTCAGTAGGATTTTCCCAAACTTCCACTAAACTTCAATGAGCCAAAAACAACATTTACAAAACTCTTTGTAAATCTAAGGATTAACTCTAATCCTAGTGTAGCACACAGCTTCAACTGTTGTGACACTTTAAAGTTAACTCTAACTTGAATACTCAATGCACATAATACAGTTGCTTCTAATAAAGCTGAAAGGTACAATATTAAAACACCTACTACAATTGAACTAGAAATAAAGAAAGATACAATGGCATTGCTTCCTCACACTTAGTTCTTGTAGCTTCAGATTTGCACTATTGTATCACACACAAATTACTTGCAAAAATCGCCTAGCTCTTTCGCTCTCAATTTGGTTTAACTTCAGCTTATGTGTAATACATGTAAAATAGAACAATCATTATATTTATAGAGTTAGTAATTAGAGTTTGATAAGAACTCGATTTGTGGATCCTTGGTCAATTCGAATCCAAGAACTACTCTAACTCCTAATCCATAGTGTTCATCCGGATATAATTCTCTTTTCATAAGGAGACTTCAACTCCATATCCTATATGCAATCCTTTTGATCAGTTCAGAAGATATTCATCAAGATATTGCTGCTTGATCCCAAGGACTTATCTTCTTCACATGCATCTCAGGTGTATGGGCCATAAGAACTGTGTCTCCTAAGATGAACCTGGTCCTTCACTGATTTTGTTTGTCATTCTTCAAAATTTCAACTGATCTTGGGCCAACAAATTCCCCCGTTTTGATAATGACAAACTATGTGCTTTTACTGATTGTAAAACCTGTGAAACTCAGCTAAAATATCATCACTCAAAAAGATTTTACTTATCATTAAGGACCATTTTTAATCAGGTCATAAACATCACTGTTCAGAACATAGAAATAATTTCTTTTAAAGCACAATATCTTCCCCCTTTTGGCATCATCAAAAAGTTGCATAAATATGTGAATCCCAGAATATTAATCATTACTCATGGCCACTGGGGCAACTGCAAGTGAAAGTATGCTTTAGTTAATCAAAAATCAACTTGGCAAAAATAACTATTAAGAGCAGAATTATCACAAAACAAGAGAAATTCAAATTGTCATTGATAAGGCAGTGCTTCTACAATACAGTCTACAAAAAAAGAAAGAACAAAAACTACCAACCATGAGCAAAAACAAGAAAAATCCCTAATCTAGGTCACTGTGGGTAACATAAATGGTTCAGAACTAGGACAAAGATGGCTAATGCTTTGAAGAACTGGAGGGTTGGGATTGGAGTAGGTTGAGTATTGTTTATAGCATCCCTTCACTCTTTTCCTTTTCTTTTGCAAGTTGTGCCTTCAGCCCAGTCCTTTCTTCTTATTATTCAGCTACTCGTGCTTGAAACCTAGCAATCTCAGCATCTTTGGTCCCACATTCTTGCATCAAGGCTCTAACTTTGCTATTCACTGGAGCTTTCACTGATGAACTAGGTTTAACAAGGATAACACTTAGTAGATAATCACAGGTCTGGAGAGTCTTGATTCCAAAATTCTGCTTGGAGGCATTTTCCCACTTCTTCAAAGGGACGTTCAACCTGTCTAGTACAATTGTCAGAATGAATCCATAAGGAGTATCATGAGCCTTTGAACCATTTATGACTCTGTGTAGCAATTTGACTATGAAAGCATGCCAATTGATTTGTTTACCCCTTACAAGACACTTAATGAGAACCAGATCCATATAATTTGCAGTGTGCCTCATCTCTTGTCTAGGCAACATATATTTTTTCACAAACTCAAAGAGCACTTTATGCTCTGGCTTCATTTCACTATTTTGAACAAATCGTGCTTTAGGCACCTCTTCAGAATCCTTTGTGTCACAAAAGATACTGGTAATTTGAAGTGCTGTGGGAAGATCATCTAGACAAGGCCACTTTTGCCTAGTGTAATCATCATAGCCCTCACTTGGGATGTCTAGAATCTTGCCCAGCTCTGGTGCATAAATTCCACCTTCACACCTTTTACTATACTGGTCACTCGCTAATTTTCCACAGAGCCATTAGCCATAAATTCAATCAACTCTCTTCTGGCTAGTCTCTCATCCATCTGAAGGACCATGTCCTTCCAGCCCTGTACAACTAAAACACCTATCAGTCTAACCATGCCTAGTTCCTCCAGGACTTTCAGTAGTCTTCCCTTTAATATCTTCCTCTTGCTAAAAATAACAAAATTATCTTGTTTGTTCAGAGTCCTCTTCCTATTTTTCTTCTCCACTCCACTCCTTCTCATCTTCTTCATTAATTCTCCCGTGTTTTCCCTTTATAGCAGACCTAGTTCTTTTGGCCAAAGAAGGTTCATCAGGTACAGATTTTGAAGACTTTTTTGCAAGAGTCTTGGTTCTTTTGGTTTGACAATGGGAACCTTCTCAGTTGTACCTCTCTCTTGATGGACCAGGTCCATCTCTTCCTCCTCTTCTACAGCAGCCTTAGAACTTTCTACTACCTTTTCCTTTCCCTTTTCCTTCTTCTTTTTCTTACTCTTCTCTAATGCTTTCTATAGTTCTACTTCACTTTGCCTTGCTTTGAACCTTGTAGTTCTTCCCCTAGGTACAGAAGTAGCAGCAGTCTTGAGAGATGGTACTTTACTTTTCTTTGAGGGTTTTTCAGCAACTGGGGTCTTTTGTAAGATGCCTTGCGCTTCTTTGGGTCATAAATGGCCCCCACTTTCTTTAGAATATCTCATAAAGTATCCTCCACATAAGAACCAAGTCCTTCTTGTTGCTCACTCATCTGAACAAGTCCTTCAACAGCTTCTCCTAATCTTCTTCCCTCTGACTTCAAGCCACCTTCTTCTCTACCACCACATATATCAAGAACCTCCCATTTCTTTTTCTTTCTCCTCCTGCTAGTTTCAGCCCCTTCAATATTTTTCACAGCACCCACAAGCGCAAACCTACTATCTACCTTCTCAGCTATATCAGAAAATACATAGCAAGTGTTTATCTCTCTTGGGTTTTCTTGACTCTTGTCATTTTCAGATGACCCAGGTTCTTCTCCTTCACTAGCAGATATGAACTTTTGAGATTCAGAACTTGAGTTAAATTCTTCAGATGAAGTCTCTTTTCTTTGACTAGACTTTAATTTCTCGTTCAAGGCTTTTCTGAGAGGGCCAGATTATATAATTTTTCTGGCTAACATATTTTGCCTGCAAAATCTGGGTTTTGGACTTTCAATTGGAGGTGTTGATGATGAGGTATTAGAGAAAATAGGTGGGGGAGTTCCAGGATTGTCTTGAGGATTAGTCATGGCGGATAATTTCTGGAAATATTTTGGGGATTTTTGGAGAAGAAAAGGGTTTGTCAGAAGGAATAGAGAAGTGAACAACAGTTATGAGTGATGAGAGAGAGGATTTGGAGTATATTTAAGAAGGGATCATGATTAAGCCTGTAACGACAGCTTTTTCAGAGGTCAATAAGAAGTCTAATCAAATTAGAGTTCCGTTCTCTTCAGAGATAAATGAGTGACGCTAGTTTATAGGGAAAAATCCCGTTTTAGTTGGACTCCTAGGATAATGAAACTGGTTCAATGCTCAACGGATAGAATTTATGAAAGTTTGGTGTAATTAGGACTTCTGCTCATGATTGATAATTTTATCTTTCTAATTGTGCAAAGCATAGAAACATACCAGAACTTTCATATGAGCATATACTGATGAACCAGGTTCTTCAAGTAAAACTTTTCTTGATCATGCCTCAAATGTCAGAATAGAAAAGCGTCATAAGAGATTAAGGATTAAACATATGTCGCAGGAGTATACTAATCAAAGTATGAGACTGAGTAAGAATTAGTCTAGATATTTACATTGAATTAAGAACTCCTAACCAAAATCTTTTTTTTCATCTTTTTAATTTTTTTCACTGTGCATTCTCAACTGGACCTTTTAGGTGATCTTAATCATCCCTAATTCTAACCCGTTCCTTTCAAAGTTTTCTCTACTCACTGCTTTAGTGAATATTTCAGATATTTGTTTATTAGAACACAAAATTCTATGGAGATTATCCCTTTCTCGTAGTTATCTTTTAAGAAGTGGTGTCTAAAATCTATGTGCTTACTCCTTTTATGATGAACATGGTTCTTTGTCATACTTATAGAACTAGTGTTATCACAGAGTATTGGTATGCATCTCACTTTTATACCAAAGTCTACTAATTATTGTTTGATCCACAGTAGTTGAGCACAACAAGAAGCTGCAGCCACATTCTCAGCTTCAGCAGTAGATCGGGCTACTGAATTTTGTTTCTTTGTAGCCCATGATACAAGACATGAAGCAATAAAGTGAGTCATACCTGAGGTGCTTTTTCTATCTACTAGGAAACCTGCATAGTCAGCATCAACATAACCTACTAGATCAAAATTACTACCTTTACGGTACCATATGCATAGTTCAGTAGTCCCATTTAGATATCTTAATATCCTCTTGACAGCAGTCAAGTGAGACTCTTTAGGATTAGCTTGAAAACGAGCACAAAGTCCTACACTAAAAATAATGCCAGGTCTGCTCGCAGTAAGATACAAGAGTGAACCAATCATACCCCTATACATTTTTTGATCAACTGATGAACCAGGTTCATCAACATCTAATTTAGTGGCAGTTGCAATTGGTGTATCTATTTCTTTAGAATCTTCCATTTTAAACTTCTTGATTAGTTCTTTTGTATACTTCTGCTGATGAATCATGGTTCCACTTGGACTTCGTTTGATCTGCAAGCCTAGGAAGAAATTTAGTTCACCCATCATACTCATTTCAAACTCACTTCCCATTAATTTTGCAAAGTCCTTACTCAATCTTTCAGTACTAGCCTAAAAAATTATGTCATCAACATATATCTGTACAACAAGAAGGTCTTTACCTTTTTCCCTTAGGAACAAAGTGCTGCCAATTTTACCTCTTTGTACCCATACTCCAGTAGGAATTTTGATAGTCGTTCATACCAAGCTCTTGGGGCCTGTTTGAGCCCATATAGAGCTTTGTCCAGCTTGTAGACATGCTCATGACATTCTGCTTTCAAATCTTGGAGGTTGTTTCACAAATACTTCCTCCTTGAGGTAGCCATTTAAGAAAGCACTTTTGACATCCATCTGATGGAGAGTGAATTTCATATGTGCTGCAAAGGCAATGAGGAGTCTGATTGCCTCTAGTCTTGCAACTGGGGCAAAGGTCTCATCATAGTTTATCCCTCCCTCTTGGCTATAGCCTTGGACTACCAATATTTCCTTGTTCCTTGTGGCAGTTCTATCTTCATCAAGTTTGTTCCTAAAGACCCATTTGGTACCAATGACTGATCTGTCCTTGGTTTAGGAACTAGGTGCCAAAATTGACTTCTCTCAAACTGGTTTAGCTCATCCTACATTGCATTTACCCAATCTGCATCCTGCAAAGCCTCAGAAATATTTTTAGGTTCAATAATAGATAAGAAAGCATCAAAAGGACACAAATTCTTTAATTGTGATATGGTTTTGACTGCAGAAGTTGGATCAGTGAGAATGTTCTCAATGGGATGAGAACTTTGATACTTGTGAGGTTTTACAACCAACTGGCTTATGTTGGATGTTTCAACAATTTGATGAGGAACAGTTTCATGAACAAGTTCTTTTAAGGGGTTTATTTCAGCTCCCTTTTTGATTTCTTCCCCCTGTCAGGTTGCCCTCTAAGGTTGAACCTGTTCCATCACATGTTCCTTCTGCACATACCACTTTGGACTGAGCTGATGATTCAGCCATATCTTTGACTAGTCCAATGGCTTTATCTTCTTGTTCCCGTCTCTCAGAAAGAATGTTAGTTTCATCAAATACTACATGCACACTCTCTTCTACACACAATGTTCTTTTATTATTTGCTTTATAAGCTTTACTATATGAAGAATATCCCAAGAATACTCTCTCATCACTTCTGGGATCAAACTTTCCTAGAGAGTCTTTTCCATTATTGTGCACATAACACTTGTAACCAAAAGCCCTAAGATGGGATGTGTTTGATTTTCTCCCTTTAATTAACTTATAGGGAGTCTTCTCTACTAGTGGTCTGGTCATGCATCTATTTATGATGTAGCATCCAGTGTTTACAACCTCTGCCCAAAAACTGTTAGGTAATTTGCTAGATTATAACATTATTCTGGCCATATCCTCAAGAGTTCTATTTTCCTTTAAACTACACCATTTTGTTGTGGTGTCCTTGGGGCAGAGAAATTATGTTCTATGCCATTTTCATCATAAAATTCAGCAAACTTAGATTTTTCAAACTCAGTTCCATGATAAAACCTAATGGATGTAAGTTGATTTCCTAATTATTTCTGAGTTTCCCTAACAAATGCAGAGAACATGTCAAATGCTTCATCTGTAGAGGTTAGAAATAAAACCAGGTGAATTTGGAATAGTAATCAACTAGCACCATTACATATTTCTTTCCACATCTGCTCATGGTTCTCATTAGACCACATAGATCCATATGATCAGTTCTAATGTCTTGGACGTACTCACCATTTTCTTGGTTTTAAATGATGACCTTACCTGCTTCCCCCTTGCACATGCCTCACAAACTTTGTCTTCCTTGAACTTTATGTTAGGTAAAACTACAACCAAATCTTTGGAGACTAATTTGTTTAGCTGATTCAGATTAGCATGACCAAGTCTTTTGTACCATAGGAGGGGATAATTAACCAACATGCTTAAGCATGTGAGTTCATTTTCTGAAAGAGTTGACAAATCTACAATGTAAATATTGTTAACTCTTTTTCCCTACAAAACAATTTTATCAATGATAAGATTAATCACAAAGCACTTGGTGGAGGTAAAAGCTACAAGGTTACCTCTGTCACACAGTTGTGACACACTTATTAGGCTATATTTCAAACCATCTATCAGGTAGACATTCTCTATGGAATGAAAATCAGTCTTGCCTACCTTACCAACCCCAATGATCTCACCTTTCTTTCCAGTACCAAAGGAGACATTACCTCCTTTTAAGTCCTCAAGTGAAAGGAACTCGTCCTTGTCCCCAGTCATGTGTTTTGAGCATCCACTATCTATATACCACATTTGGCTCCTCCCTTTCACTTGAACATACAAAATGAAATCAGGGGTTAGTCTTAGGAACCCAAACTAGTTTGGGTCCCTTTCTATAGGCAAAAAGATGGATTAAATTCCTTCTTGCCCATTCATGCAATTTATTTTTTTCTTTAACAAAGGACTTGTTCCTTTGATTGGCCTTCTCTTTTTCATTACATTCATATTTGTAATGGCCAGTCTTGCCACAGTGTGTGCAGATTTTATTTTCACGAAGAGTGAGGTACTTGCTTTTTAGATCCCATTTAGGAGCTTGAATTCCATAGTCAAGTCATCTTTTGTTACTGCTATGATGCTCTTGCAACCAAGAGAGAGCATCAGATACTTTGTTCCACTTGCAAGTTCTGTCTAGTTCATGTTTTACCTTTCCTAGATCTTCTTTTAAGATTTTGACGAGTTCATCTTTCTTATATAATTCATCCTTCATTTTTCCTAAATTACTTTCTAGGGTAAGATATGTGTGATTAACTATCATCTTTCCTTTTCCTAATTTCAGTTTCAGATTTTCAGATCTAAGTTCTAGGACACTGTTGTCAAGTTCAAGAACCTGGTTCTTCAACTCAATATTTTTGTTATCACTCTTATTGGCCCTAGACTCTAGAATTTAACATTTAACTTTTAAAATCACACATTCCCTAGACAGAACTTCCTTTTCATTATTAATTATCTCAGACTCATCAATGAAGTCTGTTAAGAGTTCAACTAGCCTTTGTTTAGATAAGAATTTGATCTTGTCCTTGAGATAAAGAATACTTACCTCTTGTTCATCCTCTGATTCTCCAATGGCCATTAGAGCTTGATCATTCTCATCTTCATCTTCAGAGTCCCCATCTGATGTTTCTCCCCAAGCAGCAACCATAGCCTCAGTTGAACCTTTGTTTCTTTTTGGTTGAACCTGTTCCTTCTTCCTGTTTCTTCTTTCAGCTTTTTCTTTCTTCCACTTAATCTCCCATTGAGGATAATTTTTTTATCATGTGATCAGTCTTACCACACTTGTAGTAGCCTTTATTGGTCTGTTTCTCCGGAGCTCTTATTTTGTTGAAATTTATACATCTTGAAGCACCCTTTCCTCTCATCAGATACTTCTTGAAATCCCTAGTGATCATGGCTACTTAATCATCTTCCAAATCTGCACCTTCAGTGATTCTAAGAGCTAAACTTTTCTCCTTTTTGGGGTATCCATGTTCATTATTTGTCTCCTCATTTCATAGGCAGTTAAGTTCCTAATTAGTTCATCCAGCCTAAGGATAGCAATATTCTTGGATTCTTGAATGGCGGTGATTTTGCTTTCCCAAGTGACTGGCAGAACTTTTATCAAAATTTTTTCAACCTTGTCTTCTTCAAGGATGGTCCTTCCAAGAGATTTAAGCTCATTAGTTAGAGTAGTGAATCTAGTATACATCTCCTCGATAGTTTCTCCTTCCTTTATAGTGAAATTCTCATATTGAGAATACCGAAGAGTTCCTCTTGACCTTTTCACTTGAGGTGTTCCTTCATGAGCCACTTGTAGAGTGTCTCATATTTCCTTAGCAGTTGTATAGCTTTGAATCCTGCTGAACTCATCTGGTCCTAGGCCACACACTAGCCACTTCCTGGCTTTAGCATTTTTCTCATATTTCTTCAGATCCTCAGCAGTACAATTAGCCCTTGTTTTTGGCACATCAATTCCTTCTGCATTCTTCTTAGTTGTAGCTAAGGGACCATCAAAAATTATATTCCAAAGTTTATAGTCTTCCCCTATGATATGATCTCTCATTCTATTCTTCTACCAAGAGTAATACAAAACCATTGAAAAGTGGAGGTCTGGCAGTGGTTGCCCTTCCCAGTTCCCAGGCAGTGCACTCATTTATGATATTCTCCTAAGATGTTAGCCTCTTCAAGGATAACCTATTCTGATACCAATTGATGTTTTAGACGTCAATACCATACAAAAGGGGGGGGGGGGGGGGGGGGATAATTTGTGTGGTACCTAATTTTCGTACTAGAAGAACCTAGTTCTTCTAGCTGTTCTAACTACTACTGTTTGCAAAATTAAAATACAGAAATAAAGAACACCGAATTTTTTACGTGGAAAACACCTGGCTCAAAAGGTGAAAAAACCATGACCTACTACTCAGTAGGATTTTTCCAAACTTCCACTAAACTACAATGAGCCAAAAAAAGCATTTACAAAACTCTTTGTAAACCTAAAGATTAACTCTAATCCCAGTGTAGCACACAACCTCAACTTTTGCGACACTTTCAAGCTAACTCTAACTTGAATACTCAATGCACCTAATACAATTGTTTCTAATAAAGCTGAAATGTACAATATTAAAACACCTACTACAATTGAACTAGAAATAAAGAAAGACACAATGGAATTGCTTCTTCACACTTAGTTCTTGTAGATTCAGATTTGCACTCTTGTATTACACACAAATTGCTTGCAAAAATCACCTAGCTTTTTTGCTCTCAATTTGGTTTAACTTCAGCTTATGTGCAATACCAGTAAAAGAGAACAATCGTTATATTTATAGAGTTAGTAATAAGAGTTTGATAAGAACTCGAATTGTGGATCCTTGGTCAATTCGAATCCAAGAACAACTATAACTCCTAATCCATATTCTTGATCCGGATGTAATTCTCTTTTTATAAGGAGACTTTAACTCCTTATCCTATATGCAATCTTTTCGATCAGTTCAGAAGATATTCATCAAGATATTGCTGCTTGATCCCAAGGACTTATCATCTTCACGTGCATCTCATGTGTATGGGCCATAACAACTGTGTCTCCTAAGATGAACCTAATCCTTCACTGAGTTTGTTTGTCATATTTCGAAACTTCAACTGATCTTGGGTCAACACCGATATCGACAGATCTTGCTCTGGTGTCAACAGACCTTGCCCTCTTCCCATGGCAGCCCTGCCAGCGTACGTTAGCTAACGTGCGTTGAGAGCATGGGCAAGAACTAATCTGTCAAGTCATTTTGTGGGTATTAATTCTTCTTTCTTCTCTTGTTATCAATTTAGTTCAAAGCCGAGCAGCTCATCAACTTGGTTGTATTACAAATTTCACCAACTTTACATATGCAAACTCATTGTATGTAATGAGAAGTAGTTGTCAAGTGGCCCATCAAGAACCCATTTATTTACCTTTAAAGCCCACTACAGTTTTGGTAATGGCAGTGCAACTAATCAACTTCTTTTTCAAAAAAAGTTTCACTTACTAAACTTATTTAAACTTTTGATTAAACTAATAATACTTCACATTATTAGTATAACTTAACCGGTTGTCAACTAATTATTGTTGTTAAAGATTTATTCGTAATTATCTAATAAGCGACCTGATCAGTGGTGGAGCGAGACTACTAGGTGTGAGTTTGGCCTAATTCAATTACATTTGCTTAGATTATATATTTATATTATCTAATAAACTTCAAATTTTGATTTCGCGAATCACGTGATAATATAATTATTTTTACCACGTCAATATATAAATTCCGCCTAAACCTGTTGAAAGAGTAAAAAGTTTAAAAAAATGGTCAAAAGGATGAGATAACTATGATGTCGTGCTTGAATTATCAAAGCAGCCCATACATTAAAATTTGGAACCTAACATTTGTAAATTGGATTGGGTCTACAGTCAAGGATTGATATCCAAACCATTACCTAACAAAATCTGTAAGACCACTTCATCTTGACCGCGGACCTTCTCAAACAACAACTAAAGAATAAAAAAATCTGTCATTGCGATGGACAGAATAAGATCTCTTGATTCTTGATCAAAAATCTCGAGTTCGACCTCGAAAATAGAAAAACTTCTAGTAGACAGAGCTTCCCATAATAAAACAACAACAAAAATTAAAGTCGGACGAATTCTGTCGCAAAACATCTTATTTCCGTCGCTAAATTTATTTAGTAATGATTAGCAATACATAATACATTTTTTTTTATTAGTTACGACCTATTTAGTGACAAAGTAGCAACGAATTCTATTTTATTTTTAAAGTGGGGCTATACGCGCGTATTTTTATTAGTATAAGCTCCAAAAACAATATTAGACATTTCCTTTTCGGAAATAAAAGAGGAAACAAATAGAATAGATTCGTATTCCCTAGCTTGGTCAAGAATTTTATCTTTTTTCTACAACTTTCTATAGCAAGATTCCTATTTTAATATTTGACGTATCAAATATGGGCAAGGTTTTAAGACATATGCGATTAATTTGGGATTGAGACGTACATAAATAATTGTTATTATTCTCACTATGTTGACCATATTCGTTTCATGATAATTTTCAAGTGTAACAAGTGTAAAGGAATTCGAACGAGAACTTAAGTGCTTTGCTTTTCATTAATTCATTTTATGACTTTCAAACCATTTGTTTGGCCAAATTATAAGAAAGCAACGCTTGGATATATCTTTTGTAGAGGGGCAATTTGACATAATCTTTTATTATTTTATAGAATTTGCGCTTACGAGTTTTATCGAATTAAGAATTAACTACACTAAACACCCCTATAATATAACCTAATTTTGGATATACCTCTTGTATTTTTAAATAAAGCACTTACATTTCTTATACTATGAAAATTCTATATTACAGCTTCCGATGAGGTATATTCATAATTAAGAATATTAAAGTATAATTAGTTAAATAAATAAAAATAATAATTAAAAGTCTTTATATATTTATTTTTATGAAATTTAAAAAAAAATGAAAAATTTTAATTTTAAATTTTCTATTCACGCATTTAATTAAAATAAAATAAAATTGAGATGACACAGTGAGTAGTGACTAATAGAAGACAAGGGTTTAAAATAATAACTTTTGATGTAGTAGTTGTATGGGGTCGAATTTGACTAATCACGTTCACAAGCGAGCACAAGCATATATACACAAGTCCGACTGAAGGGACGACCCAAGGACAATACAAATGACGACGTTGCAACCACGTCGGTTCATATATAGCATGTATTTAACCTTTATCCTTTTGGCAGTTAAAATAGAGCCCCCCGCTATATAAGGGGGTCTCAGTTGTGTAAAGGACATTGGATGATTTCTGATAATACAAACCCTCTCTCTAATATTATACTGCTCTCTCTTTTCTCTACAATTCTTGCCTCTCATATCTCTAATATTATTATCCTCTCACATTCACTAACGAATATCACCATTGCTTAGATCAATTGCGAAGATCATCCTAGGGTCAATTATTTTCGATTACGATTTACCCCTTTAACTATATTGATTGATTTGCTTGAAAAGTATTGTTTAACTTTTGAGTCAAATAAGTCGGCACCGTCTGTGGGGATTTCCGTAGTCAAAATTATAGTTCACATCTAGGATATCGAAAACAACAACCACCACCCTTCAAGCTCCGTAGAACCAGCAAATGGCAGATAAAGAATCTAGGCTGAAGATGATAGCAGGTGTCTCAACCAACCTTATAGGGGGCCCTCAATGAGGCCGGTAGAGAAAATATTGCGAAGGTAACACCAAGTAGTGTTCTAGAGGAGGAAATTTTGCCCTCCTCACTCGAAGATCTAATGATCTTGCACGAAAGGGGAGCTTCAATGTTCGCAGTAAAGGAAATGCCTCCAGCAGTCAAAAAGTTACTGGAGGAGTGGTTGACGAACACCCTAAGTGGCCTGCTTGAGAAACTGTCCCGGGGAAATCTCAAAGACACATCAATGGCATAAATCGTTGCGGTCACCGGTGAACCAAGTTTTATACGAGTGAGAGGCACCCACACGTACATCAACATAAGCGACAATGCACTCGCGACCATCCTTAGGAAAATGGAATAAATGGTGAACGAGAATAAAACGCTCCGTGACTAAATGAAGGAGCATCAGCAAAGGGTACACAAAATACCCGGTGCCTCGAAACTACTACCAAAATGTGACACATGAAGGTTTGTCGAGCAACCATATAGCGAGGAAGCTGCTCCTCATCCAATCCCTAAAACCTTCAAGATGCCCCCATACTTGAGAATATATGAAGGGACCACGGATCAGGAAGATCACCTAATCCACTATGTAATCACTGTAAAAGGAACAAACTTATCAAAAGAACATGTACCGTCCATGTTTCTAAAAAAGTTCGGAGAAACTTTTATAGGAGGAGCGCTAACATGGTACTCACAACTACCGGCTAGATCAATATTGACGTTTGAAGAGATGGCTGATAAGTTCACCACCACCCATGCTGGAGCAAATAAGGCCGAAGCCAGGGTCAACGACAACTTTACAATCATGCAAGCGACGAGCGAAGGGCTCAGGGACATCATAGCACAATTCAACAAGGTAAGAATGGCCTTTCCTAACGTGTGAGAAGGAATGGCGGTTGCCGCCTTCCAAAACGGGTTGAACAGAGGTGGGTCGAAAGCAACCAAGAAGCTACTCAACCGACTCATGAATTATCCCCCCACTACATGGGAAGAGATCTACAATGCCTACTACGCAGAAGTAGGAGCAGACAAAGAAAACCTTAATGTCCCAACCCAACGATTGACATCAGTACAGTGAGAAATCGGGAGGGAGCGACGACGGGAACCACACCCACGGTTCAATAGAGAAAGGCATCAGCCTTATGTCAGAGCCCCTAATCCACCCCCTCTGAGACATCTGGATGCCTTGCAATGACATACCGCTCCACTTTGGAATGAAAGAGGTATGCCTCCATTATTATCCGCTCATAACTTTTGTGTCTCATCTTCAGAAATAGTGTACGCATTGGAGAAGCTGGACACAAAGGTACAATGGCCGCAGAAAATGAAATCAGATCCTAGCGCAAGGAAGTCAAACGTCCTATGAGAATTCCATTAGGAAAGGGGACACATGACTGAAGATTGCATAGGTCTACGATAGGAAGTGGTCAGAATGCTGAACCAGGGATACCTGAAGGAGCTGCTCAGCGATAAAGGGAGACCCAACTTCGCTAGAGGACGTGATCAATCCCAAGGACAGCCAAATCCACCATCTCCAGCACGAACCATACAGATGATCGTCGGCGGCGGTGATGACTCGACGATCAACCATGTAAAATTCACCACCGCACACAAGTTGAAACACACGATCGCCTTGAACGGTATGACAACTTCGAAGATAGTATCACCTTCAATAAGTCTGATGATGACGGTTTTCCTTCCCTCACTATGATGATTTAGTTATAAATTTACGCATTACTAATACTGATGTAAAAAGAATCATGGTCGACGACGAAAGTGGCACGTGTATTATCCACCCGAGGGTCCTTACGCAAATAATGCTCGAAGATAAGGTAATACCGCGTTGCATAACACTGACAGGTTTTAACAATGCAGTAGAGCATACCTCCGAAGAAATATCATTACCAGTCCTGGCGGGAGGAGTCGCACTTGAAATCACATTCCACGTCATGAACGAGGAAATGACTTACAACGTCATCATAGGATATCCATGGATACACACCATGTGAGCCATCCCCTCGAGTCTCTATCAGGTAATCAAGTTTCCTACCCAATGAGGAATATCCAGTATCCGGGGTGAGCCACGCACCACCCAAGAATATTACTACATCGCCTAAGATTGCACTCACACCAAGCAACTGAAAAGAGCAAGCGCGAAAGCATAATAGTCAGCCATGTCGGGAACTAAAATCAACCCAACAACGGAGGGCATTAGGGACCCAGACGTCATAGAAGCTTGCAAAGCGACAATTGAGGACCTCGACCCTGTCGTGCTGGACGATACCAACTGTTTGAAAAAATCCTACATCGGGCATAACCTCTTTGATCCAGGTAAGTACCATGAATTCTTAACTAACCATGCCAGGATCCAGACTTAGTTTATGCACGGACACTTCGGTGGGATACCTTTCATATCCACATGCGACCACGTAGAACAGTCAACATTAAGTTTAAGAAATTCGATAAATCTAGACCTAAGCTTGAGGTTTAGTCCTGTCCCCAAGTGGAACTTCCTCTCCAAGAACTTTTCAAAAAATGCAACTTGTTCAAGTTCTTCCAGTGTGGATTTTATTGCATCCGCTTCTTCTGGTACCTGAAAGTATCTCTCAGTACCTGATAGGACTCCGATGACTCCACCCCTTGGTTTAC
>JASVEL010000945.1:0-209402 GCA_032618575.1 Nicotiana noctiflora
CAATCGTTCCATAAGAGGGGAAACAATGTAAGTACTGCTAGCTTCTAAGAATAGAGTATCTTTGGAAGCTCGTTCATTACATTATGTACAATCGGAGTCGTGCAAAAGAAGGAAAGGGATAGCCACACATACCTTGTATATACTGCCACAACCTCAAGCTATGCAAACGTCACGACTCCTTAGTCTACAATAGGAGAAATGACACTATCGTTAACGTTTAAGCGTCGCAACTATTATGTACCAACCACAATCAATTTTGTGATGAAACGGACAGCACCTCCCCTATATATAGGACTTCACACCATTCAAAACAATCACCAAACAGCCTAAACAACATCAATAATAAACATATTGAGCCTTCCAAAACAGTCCACACACAACCTAATCACATCATACATATGACGGCCACTATAGTCGTATCAAACGACCCAAAAATATTACCAAGAACTAGCAAACCACAACCCAACATATATATGGTGTTTCTCCACACCCTGCCTCCTCCAAAACTCCACAAAACAGTAATAAAAAACGCAGCCCAACAGCAACACAAAACAGTCCACAAAACAGTCCGCTACAAGTGAATAACTTGAACTCACGGCTTCCGATCACCGTCCCGTGAGTTCTTACATGTATATAACGAATTTCCATGAATTTACAGAAGAATAAATGTATGAAATATAGCAGTAAACTCACCTTTGTTGTTGGATAACTCAGCCTTTAACTTGGTTCTTCAAACTCTAGTGTTTACCCCCAATTTGAACTTGAAAGAGAGGGAAAATCAATTAGGGTTTGTGGATAATTTTTGGGAGGAATTTTGCAGAGTCTTAGGTCTGGTTATTTGTGAAATATAAAGAGGTATATATTTCAGAAGATAAGCCTTTTAATGGGCTGCTTATCTGACCCGAAATCCCCTCTTTTGGGCCGACATTAAACCAAGTAGGTGACTCACCTACTTGCACCTAGCAGCTTGTGCAGTCTCACGAAAATGTCTATATCTCTCTATTCCAATGTCGTATTGCTAAACCGTTTAATGCGTTGGAAACTAGACTCATAGATATTCAATTTGGTGGGTAGATCACCCCGTAATTCCAAGTATATTGGGAGAAATACTTAATAACATTTGACCTAAAGTTTAGGTAAAACTATGAACCTAAGTTGCAACAACTTTTGTCGACTTTTGTTTCATAACTCGCTTGACTTCAAGAATTATGATACGGATATTATATGATTCAAATACCTTAAATCATGAACTCCTAAGTATACTAAGCATCTATAGGTTTACCCAAAAGTACGAGTTACAGCATCCTTGATTCGTTTAACTTCTAATACTTGTTAATCACCCTTATGCACCCTTGTATCACTTAAGATTCATCGGATTAACTTCTTATCATCTCAAGGATAATTCCTTCTTGGATTTGTGTTATCTAACATATGGAATGAACTAACGTGTGTGGATATGGGTTGTAACAAAAGTAATGATAGTATATATGAATTATCAGAAAATGAATTAGAATCAATACTAGAATCAGATAATGAAGACAATGAATTAATAGATGACTAAAAAAGAAATAAATATAATAACCCAAGAAGAATACCAAGATGAAGAATCTACGGAACAAAAAGTAATATTTGATGAAAATATATTTGAACAAATAAAAGGAAAAGAATTAGACTTAAGTGTAGAAAAAATATTAGATATACCAAAAATGAAAAATTGGTTTAAAAGGAGTAAAGAAGAATACTATGTAATTAGCCAAAGAGAACACATAATAGACTGTAAATATACCAAAGGAAAAGCTAAAATACCAATAATAAATAAACGTATAATAAATAAAGAAATACAGGATATAAGGGCAAAAAACCCAATTAAATATGTACATCTAGGAGGAACAGAAATATTAATAAAAGCATGTTTTAGAGAAGGGATAGATACACCAATCGAAATTTACCTAGCAGATGATAGAATTATACAACCTATAGAAAAAAGCATAATAAGTGCAGTACGAGGAAATTTAATATACCAAAAATTTAAGTTCATAATTAGTGCTAACTATTCAGTAGCGATAAATGATAAAAATATAGATAAATCACTTGTATTATACTGGAAAATGTCAGGAATAGAATTAACCCCAGGTAGTAAGATATTTACAGCAAGATGTAAAAACTTATATATATTAACAACCAAACATAAGATAATGGCAAGAAATAAAATAAACAAAATAAAGATAGAAAATCCTTTTGAAAGAATAGTTACAGTTATAGATAACAATGAGTATAGTTATAATGAATTAGACAGAGAAGAAGATTTAGACATAGTAAAAGAAAGATTAAGCACATCAAAAAGATTGAGTTTTGAAGAAGGACAAACATCATCAAATAAAACAAGCATATTAGATAAGGTAGGATATAAAATACCTAAACTTATAGAGCAATTACCAAAAGAAATAAAACATCATCATTATTACATAACAGGAGTAATGAATGAAAGAAAATAGTTAATACTAATAAATACAGGACAAGAAGAAAACTATATAACAAGAGAATTAATCACAGAAGATGAGATACTAACAAGTGAAAAATTATACCCCGAATTACCTAAAGGAATGATAATTAGTGAAGAAATAGCGGAAAAAGAAATAATTATAGGAGGAATAATTATGATAATAAGATTTAAAATATATCAGGGAGATAAAAATATTTTATTAGGAATAAAATGGTTAGAAAAAGTTAAGCCATACAACTTAGATAATGAACAACTAATCATACATTATGAAAATAAGAAAGTAACAACAAAAAGAACTATATTATAAATATGAAAATACATATACTAGTAAAAATAATAGTGGAAGGATATTACAATAGATACTACACACCTATGATAGACACGGGATCAGAAGTAAATTTATGTAGATATAATTGCCTACCAGAAGAGAAATGGGAAAAACTTAGAACACCCTTACTAGTAACAGGATTTAACAATGAAGGAAGTATAATTACTCACAAAGCAAAAAATATAAAAATACAAATATGGGATAAAATACTTATTATAGAAGAAATATACAATTTTGAATTACCCACAAGAGATATTTTACTAGGAATACCATTCTTAGATAAACTATACCCGACCCCAACCCCCAATGGGGGTTGGGGTCGGGTATAGCTCCGATTAGCTCTGTTATAGGTCTTTTAGATTGATTAGTTACTAACTGTGTTGGTAATTGATTATATTTTTGATTCATTGCTGGTTAAATGCTAAATTATAATTTTCTTTAGCTAAAGTTTTTAATAACAGTAATTTTTCTATATTTTTATTTAGTGACTCTATGTGTGTGATTTTTTTAGTTTGCATATAATTATCTAAGTCATTTTTCATATTTTGTTCGGTTTTAGCTATTTCGATCATAGTTTCTGTCCAATAACTTAAATATTCGTAATTTATCATATTTTAGTCTGTTTCGGGTCCTGAGTCCCATGTATTTGTATAGTCATAATTATATACTCTTTCTAGTTCTTCATTATTATAGGCTTCTTCTAGTTCTTCTAGTTCTTCTCTCCATTCTTGGTTAATTATTTCTGTTAAAACTAGATTTTCATATTCTTGAATTTGATTTCATATATTTCTTCTAATTTCAGGTTCAGTTATCTTTCTAAGTACGTAAAAGATTAATATCTTATAATTATCTGCCATTTCATCTAGTAGGTATGTTATCATTATTTTATGTATTGCTATTATTCTTATGATATTCCTTCTAATCTTCTTATTTTACTATCATATTCATCATATAATAATAAGATATAAAAAATAATTTTTCTGGTCACTACCATGGCCCTTTGCTCTAATCATTTACCCTAGCAATGTCCTCAACTGCGGTACTCCCCTAAACGGCATCTCCTCGCCTCACTGGTTTCCCATTAGGAGTGACTTAGCCTAGGTTACTACTTAAAGCATACTTCCATGGCAAACTTACTCAAATTATTTTTTATAACATTACTATAACATGATGAATACTATAGTATTATAAGACGATTATCAGGAATATAAGAATTTAGCTAGACATAATCATAAATGATTTTACCCTGACTTTGTATTTCCTTCGACATATTTTGTTGAATCTTTATAGCTTATTTGAGAGAGTTTATGAAAAGAGGGAATCTTTATTTCTGATGATATTTCGAATTCTGAGGATATCTTTCTTCTATCTACTTACTTCTTTATATAGAGAAGTAAGGTGACTCTTACTATTCACATTTGACTCTTACTATTCACATCTGACTCTTACTATTCATTGGCCTTTACTATTCATTGGCCTTTACTATTCATGAATAGTAACTTAACTCTTACTATTTTACGACTATGACTTCTACGACTCTGACATTTTTACATAAAAACAAAGAACTTTACATAAAGAAAAGTAAATATTTCTTTTACATTATTATTCGTTTTGTCTTCTTTCTCTTTATTTCTCTTTCTCCTTTATCTTCTTCTTTGTATCTTGTCGGCCGCTTTGTCTTCTTTTGATCATTTCTTCTTTATATCTCTTTCTTCTTTTTCTTTACGACTTTCTTGTCTTTTGAGTTATCTTCCACTATCTTCTTCAATTATTCTAACTGGACTTCTGGAATTACATTATCTTCTCCGTGACATTTTGAACATAAATGGTCTGGATATTTTTGACTGATTATTCTGCAGTATCTTGCTAATAAATCTTCTGAGATAAATCCTTTCCTTAATGCTCTGGTTGTAGGTTGTCTTTCTGGATTTAGTAGAGACATAATCCATTTTTGGATTTCTTCGATATCTGATTGTCGTTGTTCCTTTGAATTTGAATATATTAATAACTGGTCTCTTGAATAATAACTCCAAATGGCATTTCCGTTAAGATAATTGTGTGCTAGCTCATTGATGATTGTAGATATTCCAATAATCCTTTTGTTTGCATAGAAGCTGGGTATTTCACATTTTGGTATTTCTTGTTGTTGTCCTATCTCCTCTGGTATAAGCATATCTTTTGTGAGTCCTATTTTGATTACTTGTATGACTGGTTTTATTTCGACATATAATATTTCTGCTGGTGCGGTATAGAATTTTATAAAGAATAAGTTTCCTTTTGTAACTCTTTTGAAGTTTGTAAATGCCTTGTATAATTCTGGTATAGTCGATATCTCTTCTCCATCGTATGTGTATACTGTACTTAATAGTCCATAACTATAACATGTTTTTACTAGGTTGGCATTTGTTTTTGGTTGTGCTATTAGCCTATTATATCCTTGTAGTTTTTGGGTTATGAAGTCTTGGGTTGGTTCTCTGGTAGTTTTTGATCATGGGTTGAGGTTTAGATATGTCTGTATTTTGTGAATATTTTCTATATATGATCTGGTTATATGATTGTAAGCTTTATTTTCTTGGTTTAGGCTTTCTAAATATGATGTCATTTGTGGAGGTACGAATAATGGGTCTTTTGGTATTTTGGGTGTATATGTGTCACGACCCTAGTCCACCAATCGTGAACATGTCGTGATGGCACCCAGTCCCCACGACTAGGTAAGCCTAACACGTTGCGGAATATACAAGCTATGAACACTTAAATAAGAAACAGCGGAAAGATGGCATAAAAGGATATGTAATCCGTGCTGCTTCGCACATACATCCATCAACACAATGAATAAAACACTACCAAGATCCAGAATCCCACGGTAACAGACTAAAAGAGAATATACAACTGTGGCTCTATGTGTAAAGAGTATCTAACAACGAAATGAAGGAAAAATGTCAACTAGTGCTATTAGAATAGAAGGAAAGCCTCTGGATCCACGGACGTAGCAGATCATACCTCGAAGTCTCCCAGAAAGCTGCGGAATCACCTAGCACGAGCCTGCTCTGATGTACCTGGATCTGCACAACAAAAGTGTGCAGAAGAGTAGCATGAGTACACCACGGCGGTACTCAGTAAGTGCCAAGCCTAACCTCGATGGAGTAGTGACGAGGAAGGTCAGGGCCCTACTGAGAAACAATAATATAACGATAATAACAACAATAAGCAGTTTAAATGATAATAATTTCCGAAATAACAACAGTAAGATGATTACTGCAATCGTCTACAATTAAGCTAACAACAAATAACCAACTCAATAAAACAAGTCCAGGACCTGTGGGAATCGAACCCACAGTCCCATTGATAGTACCTCTGGGTCTTTGGGAATCGAACCCGCAGCCCATGTCTCGATAAGTAATCAATAACTTAGGATCTCCAGGAATCGAACCCGCAGTCCCTACCAATAACTCAGGACCTCGGGAATCGAACCCGCAGTCCCTACCAATAACTCAGGATCTCGGGAATCGAACCCGCAGTCCCTACCAATAACTCGGGATCTCGGGAATCGAACCCGCAGTCCCTACCAATAACTCAGGATCTCGGGAATCGAACCCGCAGTCCCTACCAATAACTCAGGATCTAGGGAATTGAACCTGCAGCCCCTACCAATAACTCAGGATCTCGGGAATCGAACCCGCAGTCCCTACCAATATCACTCCGGGTCTCTGGGAATCGAACCCACAGCCCTGGGTCTCCGGGAATTAAACCCGCAGTCCACCAGCACAGCAATAAAGGAATATGCAGAGAGAATAAATTATGTTTAACTATAACTTCACCGAAAAATAGTACCAATAATTATCAAGAAGTTCAAATAAGGCAATTAGGCAACTAAACAGTTAAGTACTACCTAATCATGCTTTTCTAACCACTACCGGGTAAAATATCAAATTAACAGCTAAAGATAGGAATATCACTCATCGAACATTTTAAATAAAGTACGTGTTCAACAACCAGCGCATGTACACGCCCGTCACCTCGCGTACAAGGCATTTAAACTATCACATAATATCCTAGGGGTGAAAATTCCCCCACACGAGGTTAGACAAGCCACTTACCTCGACTCCGGTACTAAACCACTATGAAACAACTCTCTTGCCGCGAATGTCGGCCTCCACAGGTGTAGAATCTGATAAAAATCAATAGAATCATATCAAAATAGGCCAATTGGGCATTACCCAATCAAATTAACTCAAAATACACCAAAACCCACAAGTTGCCAAAACCCGACTTCTGGTATGCTTATCGAAAAATCACGAAAGTTATATATTCGGGTTCCTTATCTCAATACGAGTCTAGGCATATAAAATTTACCAAAATCGGACTCCATTTGCCAACTCAAATTAGTGTTTTTCTTCAATTTAGGCCTAGGGCTCAAACCCACATTTAATCTTCCATTTACAGAAATTTAACCAAGGATTTCATGTTAAAATGATGTAATTAAGCCACAAAACTTACCTCCGACGAATCCCCGATGAATTCCCAGCAATTCACGTGAGTTTCTCTCTCTAGAACTCAAAAATGGCGTTTTGGGGTATGAAACCCGCGACTGGTTCTGTTCTGTAATTAAACTCACTGCCAGCGTATTTTCTTCATCGCGTTCGCGACACCTCTCACGCGAATGCGATGCCTTACTCCAGTCCTTCATCGCGAACGCGACGTGAAGTCACGCATCCGCGAAGGTCATCTTCCCAGCCTCTGGACTTTTACTCAACGCGAACGCTTCCCAGTCTACGCGAACGCGATGCCCTGCCTTTTCCTCTTACGCGATCGCAACCTTACTCCACGCGAACGCGATTCGTTCCAGCTCCCTCATGCACGAACGCGTTCTCGTACCTCGCGAACACGATGGTCACCCGGCCCCAGCCTACGCGAACGCGGCATAGCCCTCGCGAATGCGAAGGCTAAAATTTCGCCCAGTGATCTGCAATTTACAGCAGATCATTTCTTGCTTCCAATTGCCGGATGATGGTTCGGATTCACCCCGAGGCCCCTGGGACCCCAACAAAAACCAACAACATATCCCAAAACACGATACAAACTTATTCCAATCATAAAAACACGTCTAACAACATCAAAACCCATAATTCACATCGAATTCAAGCCTAAATTTCTTAAAACCTTCCGAATTGGACACTCGATCTAAAACCCAACCAAACGATGTCCGAATGACCTGAAAATTTGCGGACATATCCAAAATCACATAACGAAGCTACAGAAATTGTCGGAATGCCATTCCGACCCCCGGATCAAAATCTCACCTATCGATCGGATTCGCCAAAATTTCAAACTTCGGCATTTCAAGCCTAATTGAGCTACGGACCTCCAAAATACATTCCGAACGCGCTCCCAACCCCGAAATCACCTAACGGAGCTAATGGAACCATCGAATTTCCATTCCGAGATCGTGTTAACACTGTTCCGGTTACGGACCATTTTCTAACTTTAAAGCTCTCATTTAGGGACTAAATGTCCCAAAATACTCCAAGTTTCAGAACCGACTCTCCCAGCAAACCACAATAGCAGAAATGAACTTAGGGGAACAGTCAAATTGGGGATTGGGGCGTAATTTTTCTAAAACGACCGGCCGGGACGTTACATCTTCCCACACTTAAAAGATTCGTTCGTCCTCGAACGAGCATAGAAAACATACCTGGAGTAGTGAAAAGATGAGGGTATTGGCTGCGCATATCCTGCTCGGTCTCCCAAGTCGCCTCCTCGACCGGCTGGCCCCGCCACTGAACCTTTACCGAAGCGATGTTCTTTGACCTTAGCTTTCTGACCTGCCTGTCTAGAATGGCTACTGGCTCCTCAACATAAGACAGATCCTTGTCTAGCTGAACAGAAGTGAAATCCGACACATGCGACGGGTCACCATGGTATCTCCGGAGCATGGAGACATGAAATACGGGGTGAACTCCGGCTAAACTAGGAGGTAAGGCTAACTCATAGGCAACCTCCCCAATACGCCTCAAAATCTCAAAAGGGCCAATAAATCTGGGACTCAGCTTCCCTTTCTTCCCAAACCTCATAACGCCCTTTATGGGCGAGACTCGAAGCAGAACCCATTCACCAACCATAAAAGCCACATCGCGAACCTTCTTGTCCGCATAACTCTTCTCTCTAGGCTGGGCTGCACGAAGTCTGTCCTGGATCACCTTGACCTTGTCCATTGCATCCTGAACCATATCAGTACCTAGCAACCTGGCCTCGCCCGGCTTGAACCAACCCACGGGAGACCTGCACCTCCTACCATATAATGCCTCATACGACACCATTTGAATGTTGGACTGATAGCTATTTTTATAAGCAAACTCCGCCAGTGGCAAGAAGTGATCCCATGACCCTTCAAACTCAACCACGCATGCACAAAGCATATCCTCCAAAATCTGAATAGTGCGGTTAGATTGTCCATTCATCTGGGGGTGAAATGCCGTGCTCGGCTCCACCCGAGTACCTAACTCCTACTGCACGGCTCTCCAGAACCGTGAAGTAAACTGAGTGCCTCTGTCTGAAATGATGGAAACTGGAATACTATGCAGCGAACTATCTCCCTGATATAGATCTCCGCCAGTCGTTCCGATGAATAACTAGTGCTCACCGGTATGAAATGGGCGGACTTGGTCAGCCGATCCACAATAATCCAGATGGAATCAAACTTCCTAACAGTCCGTGGAAGCCCAGATACAAAGTCCATGGTGATGCGCTCCCATTTCCACTCTGGAATCTCAATTCGCTGCATCAATCCACCCGGACGCTGATGCTCATACTTCACCTGCTGGCAGTTGAGGCATCCGGAAACATAATCAACTATATCCCTCTTCATCCGCCTCCACCAGTAATGCTGTTTCAAGTCCTGATACATCTTCGCGGCACCCGGATCGATGGAATACCGCGAACTATGGGCCTCTGCTAGAATCAGCTCTCGAAGATCATCTACATTGGGCACACAGATACACGCCCCTGCATCCTCATGACTCCATCATCCCCGATGGTAACATCTCGAGCATCACCACGCCGAACTCTATCCCGAAGGACAAGCAAATGAGGGTCGTCGAACTGACGCTCCCTGATGCGGTCAAATAGAGAAGACCAAGAAACCACACAAGCCAGAACCCGGATGGGCTCCGAAAGATCCAGTCTAACAAACTGCCTGGCCAAAGCCTGAACATCCATCGCCATAGGCCTCTCCGAAGCTGGTAGATACGCCAAACTCCCCAAACTCTCTGCCCGACGACTCAAGGCATCGGGAACCACATTAGCCTTGCCCGGATGATAGAGAATAGTAATATCATAGTCCTTCAGTAGCTCCAACCATCTCCTCTGACGCATATTCAGGTCCTTCTGCTTAAGCAAGTGCTGCAAGCTCCGGTGATCGGTGTAGATCTCACAAGGAACCCCATATAAATAATGACGCCAAATTTTCAAGGCGTGAACAATGGCAGCTAGCTCCAAATCATGAACAGGGTAATTCTTCTCATGCACCTTCAGCTGTCTCGACACGTAGGCAATCACCCTACCGTCCTGCATCAATACCGCACCGAGTCCAACTCGTGAGGCATCACAATATACAGTATAGGACCCCGAACCCGTAGGCAACATCAATATAGGGGCCGAAGTCAAAGCTGTCTTGAGCTTCTGAAAGCTCGCCTCACAGTCGTCTGTCCACTGGAAAGGGGCACCCTTTTGGGTCAAACTGGTCATAGGTGCTGCAATCGAAGAGAACCCCTTTACGAAACGACGGTAATAGCCCGCCAAACCAAGGAAACTGCGAATCTCAGTAGCGGAGGAGGGTCTGGGCCAACTCTGCACGGCCTCCACCTTCCTCGGATCTACTCGAATACCATCGCTCGACACCACGTGGCCCAAAAATGCCACTGAACTCAACCAGAATTCACATTTAGAGAACTTGGCATAAAGCTGCTTCTCCCTCGGAATCTGAAGCACTATCCTCAAATGTCGCTCGTGCTCTTCCCGGCTCCGGGAATATACTAGAATATCATCAATGAAGACAATCACGAACGAGTCCAGATAAGGCCTGAACACACTGTGCATCAAATGCATAAAGGCTGCTGGGGCATTAGTCAGCCCAAAAGACATCACGAGGAAGTCATAGTGACCATACCGAGTCCCGAAGGCAGTCTTCGGGATATCTGGCTCCCGAATCTTCAGCTGGTGATACCCAGAGCGCAAATCAATCTTAGAAAACACCTGTGCGCCCTGTAGCTGGTCAAACAAATCAACAATACGGGGCAAAGGATACCGGTTCTTCACTGTAACCTTGTTCAGCTGACGATAGTCAATACACATACGCATAGAACCGTCCTTTTTCTTCACAAACAATACAGGAGCACCCCAAGGCGAAACACCGGGTCGAATGAAACCCTTACCCAATAACTCCTGTAACTGATCCTTCAACTCCTTCAACTCAGGAGGAGCCATACGGTACGGTAGAATAGAAATGGGCTGAGTGCCCTGCAACAAATCAATAGCAAAGTCAATATCCCTGTCGGGCGGCATGCCCGGGAGATCAGCTGGAAATACATCAACAAAGTCACGTACCACCGGAACAGAATCAATAGAAGGAGCATCAATACAAACGTCCCGCACATAGGCTAGATAAGCGGCACACCCCTTCTCAACCATACGCTGAGCTTTGAGAAAATAAATAACACGGCTGGGGGTGTGATCTAGGGTACCACTCCAGTCAATACGTGGAATGCCTGGCATAGCCAGCGTCACGGTCTTGGCGTGACAATCAAGAATAGCATAATGGGGCGATAACCAATCCATGCCTAGAATAATATCAAAATCGACCATCCCGAGCAACAATAGATCCGCTCTGGTCTCAAAATCACAAATGGTAAACAAACACGACCGATATATACGGTCCACAACCAAAGAATCACCCACCGGAGTGGAAACATAAATGGGGGCACTCAAAGAATCCCGAGGCACACCCAGATGAGAAGCAAAGTAAGAAGACACATATGAAAAAGTGGAACCGGGGTCGAATAGAACCGATGCCTCCCTATGACTAACCAGAATAATACCTGTGATAACAGAATCAGATGCAACAGCCGCAGCACGATCCGGAATAGCATAGAATCTGGCATGTCCACCCTCTCGAGGGCGGCCTCTGGAACCCTGACCCTCGCCCCTGGCTGGCTGGGCAGGTGGAGTGGCAACTGGAGCCGGGATGATGGCCTGCTGGCCCTAAGAACTACGCTGAGGCTGCGAAGACCGATGAGGTGCTCCCCTCCTACGCCTGGGGCACTCCCTAACCAGATGGCGAGTATCCCCGCACCTAAAGCAAGCTTTGGGAGGACACGGTGACTGAGACTGACCGGCCTCACCCCCACTAGTCTGACCCTTGGAAGGACCCCGCGCAGGAGGTGCACTGGAAACTGGGGGAGCGTAATAAGGCTCCTGAGGTGCTGGAAGAGCTGGAGTACTACCAGCTGCTGGCAATGCTGAATGAACTGGACGACCGGAATAACCCCTGCCAAAACGACCGGCTGCTGAAGTGCGGGCACCAGAGAAATGGCCCGACTCACGAGACCTCTTGGCCTCCCTCTCTCCCCGCTCTCTAGGGAGCATACTCTCGATCCTCCTGGCAATGCTCACCACCTGTTGAAAAGATATATCTGTCTCCAACTCTCTGGCCATGCTGGATCGGATAGGCGGAATCAGGCCCTCAATAAATCTCCGCACTCTCTCCCGAACTGTGGCTACCAAGGCCGGTGCATGCCTGGCCAGACGGGTGAAACTGATGGCATACTCCGATACTGACATGGAGCCCTGTCGCAACCGCTCAAACTCCGAGCGCCAAGAATCCCTAAGGCTCTGTGGAACAAACTCTCTCAAAAATAGATCTGAAAACTGCGTCCAAGTCAATGAAGCAGACTCCTCTGGACTATCCAACTCATACGTGCGCCACCAATCATAAGCGGCCTCGCGAAACTGAAAAGCAGTGAAGGAAACCCCGCTGGTCTCCACAATCCCCATAGTGCAAAGAATACGATGACACTCCTCCAGAAAACCCAATGCATCATCTGAAGCCAACCCACTGAACACCGGAGGGTCATATTTCTTGAACCTCTCCAATCTACGCTGCTCGTCCTCAGAGGCAGCTGGCCCACCTTCGGGCTGTGCTGGGGCGGCAGGAGGCATAACCAAGACCTCTGGAACCTGTCCCACTGGCACACGCTGCTCAGGTGTAACGGATGCAGGAGTCTGGGACCCTCCCCCGGCCTGGGATGTAGCTGCAACGAGAGGAAGCAGTCCTGCCTGAGCTAGAGTGGTATACATACTTATGAACTGGGCCAGGGTCTCCTGTAGTGCTGGAGTAGTAGCAGTTGTAGTCGGTGTACCAAGTGTCTGCGCTCCAACCTGGTCTACCTGTGGCACCTCAGCGGCAGCGCGCGCGGGTGCTCTGTGGCTGCACCTCGGGCACGTCCTCGTCCTCTACCTCGGCCCCGACCTCTGACAGCGGCAACAGGGGGCGCGGGTACCTGATCGTCGCGAGTAGCTCGTGTCCTCACCATCTGTGAGAGAATAGAAAGCAATAGTTTAGATTTGATGCCAAAAATGTCGCACGACAAGGAATCCAAAAGAAATGAAGAGTTTCCTAAACAGTTACATAGCTCCTCGTAGATAAATACGGACGTCTCCGTATCGATCAGCGAGGCTCTAAGTAACCGGTCTGTGCCCCGTGACTCCTATGAACCTAGAGCTCTGATACCAACTTGTCACGACCCTAGTCCACCAATCGTGAATATGTTGTGATGGCACCCAGTCCCCACGACTAGGTAAGCCTAACACGTTGCGGAATATACAAGCTATGAAAGCTTAAATAAGAAACAGCGGAAAGATGGCATAAAAGGATATGTAATCCATGCCGCTTGGCACATACATCCGTCAACACAATGAATAAAACACTACCAAGATCCGGAATCTCACGGTAACACAGACTAAAAGAGAATATACAACTGTGGCTCTATGTGTAAAGAGTATCTAACAACGAAATGAAGGAAAAATGTCAACTAGTGCTATTAGAATAGAAGGAAAGCCTCCGGATCCGCGGACGTAGCAGATCATACCTCGAGGTCTCCCAGAAAGCTGCGGAATCACCTAGCACGAGCCTGCTCTGATGTACCTGGATCTGCACAACAAAAGTGTGCAGAAGAGTAGCATGAGTACACCACGGCGGTACTCGGTAAGTGCCAAGCCTAACCTCGATGGAGTAGTGACGAGGAAGGTCAGGGCCCTACTGAGAAACAATAATATAATGATAATAACAATAATAAGCAGTTTACATGATAATAATTTCCGAAATAACAACAATAAGATGATTACTGCAATCGTCTACAATTAAGCTAACAAGAAATAACAAACTCAATAAAACAAGTCCAGGACCTGTGGGAATCGAACCCACAGTCCCATTGATAGTACCTCTGAGTCTCCGGGAATCGAACCCGTAGCCCATGTCTCGATAAGTAATCAATAACTCAGGATCTCCGGGAATCGAACCCGCAGTCCCTACCAATAACTCAGGATCTCTGGAATCGAACTCGCAGTCCCTACAATTAACTCAGGATCTCGGGAATCGAACCCGCAGTCCCTACCAATAACTCAGGATCACAGGAATCGAACCCGCAGTCTCTACCAATATCACTCCGGGTCTCTGGGAATCGAACCCACAGCCCTGGGTCTCCGGGAATTGAACCCGCAGTCCACAAGCACAACAAATAAAGGAATACGCAGAGAGAATAAATTATGCTTAACTATAACTTCACCGAAAAATAGTGCCAATAATTATCAAGAAGTTCAAATAAGGCAATTAGGCAACTAAACAGTTAAGTACTACCTAATCATGTTTTTCTAACCACTACCGGGTAAAATATCAAATTAACAGCTAAAGACAGGAATATCACTCATTGAACATTTTAAATAAAGTACGTGTTCAACAACCAGCGCATGTACACGCCCGTCACCTCGCGTACAAGGCATTTAAACTATCACATAATATCCTAGGGGTGAAAATTCCCCCACACGAGGTTAGACAAGCCACTTACCTCGACTCCGGTACAAAACCGCTATGAAACAACTCTCTTGCCGCGAATGTCGGCCTCCACAGGTGTAGAATCTGATAAAAATCAATAGAATCACATCAAAATAGGCCAATTGGGCATTACCCAATCAAATTAACTCAAAATACACCAAAACCCACAAGTTGCCAAAACCCGACTTCCGGTATGCTTATCGAAAAATCACAAAAGTTATATATTTGGGTTCCTTATCTCAATACGAGTCTAGGCATATAAAATTTACCAAAATCGGACTCCATTTGCCCACTCAAATCGGTGTTTTTCTTCAATTTAGGCCTAGGGCTCAAACCTACCTTTAATCTTCCATTTACAGAAATTTAACCAAGGATTTCATGTTAAAATGATGTAATTAAGCCACAAAACTTACCTCCGATGAATCCCCGATGAATTCCCAGCAATTCCCGTGAGTTTCTCTCTCTAGAACTCAAAAATGGCATTTTGGGGTATGAAACCCGCGACTGGTTCTCGTCTGTAATTAAACTCACTGCCAACCTATTTTCTTCATCGCGTTCGCGACGCCTCTCACGCGAACGCGATGCCTTACCCCAGTCCTTCATCGCGAACGCGATGTGAAGTCACGTGTCCGCGAAGGTTATGTTGTAATTACATATTTCATGCTTTTATATCAGTGTTAGAGTCTATCGGGGGAGTTAGGAGTGAATTAGATTGAAAATGAGGCATATAGCCTTTTTGGAGGAAACTTGAATAAGGAAAGTCAACCCGAAGTTGACTATTTAGTTAGAGAGCTTGGAATCGAATTCTGACGATTCGGTCAGCTCCAGGAGATCATTTGTGTGCTAGGAGAACGATCGGAATTGAATTTGGAGATCCGGTGTAGAAATAGGCCTGAATCGGCTAAGGTTGAATTTTGGCGAAATCCGAACGGTAGGTGAGATTTTGAACCGGGGGTCGGAATGGAATTCTGACAGTTGCAGTAGCTCCGTTAGGTGATTTTGGATATGTCCGCAAAATTTCAGGTCATTCGGACGTCGTTTGGTCGGGTTTTTGATCGAATGTCGATTTCGGAAGTTTGGAAGAAACTTAGGCTTGAATCCATGTGTAATTAGTGATTTTGTTGTTTAGGATGGTGTTTTTATGATTGGAACAAGTTCGTATCGTGTTTTAAGGTATGTTGGTGGTTTTTGTTGGGGTCCCGGGGGCCTCGGGGTGAATCCAGACCATCATCCGGCAATTTGAAGCGAGAAATGATCTGCTGTAAATTGCAGATCACTGGGCATGAAATAATCCTTCGCGTTCGCGAAGGCAAGTCCCGCGTTCGCGTAGGCCAGGTTCTGTAAGGCATCGCGTTCGCGAGGGCAATGCCGCGTTCGCATAGGTTGGGGCCAGTTGGCCATCGCGTTCGCGATGGGTTGGGTCGCGTTCGCGTAAGAGGAAAAAGTAAGGCATCGCAGACGCGTGACTTCACGTCGCGTTCGCGTAGAGTAAAAGTCAGGGGGCTGAGGAGTTGATCTTCGCGGACGCGTGAAAGGGTGTCGCGTTCGCGATGAAGAAGAGGAATAAGGCGTCGCGTTCGCGTGAGAGGCATCGCGAACGCGATGAAGAAAATAGGCTGGCAGTGAAGTTAAAAACCAGAACTGGTCAGTCGCGGGTTTAATACCCAAAACCTCCATTTTTGAGTTCCAAGAGAAGAAATTGACGGGAGATTGCCGGGAAATCATCGGGGTTTCGTTGGAGGTAAGTTTTGTGGCTTAATTGCATCATTTTAACATGAAATCCTTGGTTAAACTTCTGCAAATGGGAGATTAAAGGGGGTTTAAGCCCTAGGCCTAAAATTGTAGAAAAATATCGTTTTGAGTGGGCAAATGGAGTCCGAATTTGGTAAATTTGATATGCCTAGACTCGTATTGAGACGAGGGTCCCGAATATATAACTTTTACAATTTTTCGAGAAGCGCACCAAAAGTCAGGTTTTGACAACTTGTGGGTTTTGATATAATTTGGGTTATTTCGAATGAATTACGTGAAATTAGCATATATTGATGCATTCTCTATGATTTTGAGCTGATTTGGCACCCGAGGAGATTGATTTGCGAGACAAGCGCAAGGAGGATTGAAGCTTCTAACAGTTCGAGGTGAGTGGTGGTAGTAAACAATGTACTGAGGGTTTGAAACCCCGTACTAGCACTTCGCATTGCTATGTTGAGATGAGACACACGTCTTGAGACGAGTGTGGTGACATTGTGATTGGGGACTTGGACTTAGTCCTTCCCGGCTAATAGAATATTGTGTTGTATGACTGCTAATGAGATTATAACTCTACAATTGGGCTAATAGCCATGTTTGGGGCCTTGTGCCGATCTGTAGAGCATTAGGGAACCTATAGAGCTAGGTGACCCTTATATCATGTTGGAAACATACACTCGGCCGTAGCTCTAGCTGTATAGCATAATATGAGCCCGTACTAGATGTGTACATTGAGAGAGATTATCTAGGGTGGAATTCCCTGTTCTAGCTGAGTGGGCCTGAAAGGCCAAGTCTATACCTATTGAGATGAGATAGGGTCGAGGACCCACTATGAGATGTTATATTGGGCCTGAAAGGCCAAGTCTATATTAACTGAGACAGGGTCCAGGACCCACTGTGATATATTATATTGGGCCTGAGAGGCCAAGTACATACTGACTGGGATAGGGTCGAGGACCTATTATGGGGTATTATATATATATACTTATATTGGATCGGGTTGCACGCCGCAACACTATATATATTGGATCGGACTGCACGCCGCAGTAATATACATGTAATATACATGTAATATACATGTGGGACGGACAGCACGCCGCAGTATTATTGCGCTTGGGCTGTAGGAGCCCCTTCGGAGTCCGAGTCCGCACACATTCTCAGTGAGCACTGGTGTATATTATGGGATCGGGCTGCGCGCCGCAGCAGTATAAATATATATACATATATATATTGGATCGGACTGCACGCCGCAGTAATACATGTGTGGATCGGGCTGCACGCCGCAGTATAATAGTGCTTGGGCCTAGGGATCCCCTCCGAAGTCTGTATACACCCCTAGTGAGCGTCGTCGACGTTAAAAGGAGCGGGCTGCGCGCCGCAGCGGTATATGTATTGGAGCGGGCTGCACGCCGCAGCATTAAACTTATTCATGTCCTACTACCTACTTAATTACTTATACATTATAGACATAGGTATGTGTCTTTATATATATTGAGATGGTCGTACACCGTAGGGGTACGAGTGAGGGTTGAATCAGCGTGGAATCTTGTAGAGATAAATGTGGTTTGGAGATTAGAGTACTACCATAGTAATGACGTACCTGTGAGGGTTGCCTTAGAACTGCTAAGTGATAGTACAGGAGTTCCTACTTTCAGTTATTACTTATTATTGCTACTCACGGAGTTGAAATATACTCACCCCACTCCCCTGCACTTTTTGTGCAGATTCACAGGTACCCGAGAGCGGTTGAGACATTGTTGTTGCCTGCTCACATCTACTTCTTGCGGAGACTACGAGGTAGCTGCCAGCGTCCGCAGAGCCTGTTTCTCCTTCTTTATCATCTTGTTGATTTCCTATTTGCCTAGACTTGTTTGTATTAGGATGCTATTCTGTAGAGGCTCATTCTCGTGACACCACGATATGGTTGGGACCGTATTTTGTATGTTTTACATTTCGCTTATCACCTGATATGATCATTTACTGTTTAAGTTTAATTTGATTAATAATTGGCTGGTTTAAGGGATAATATGGTCGGGCTTGCCTAGCATTGTGTTGGGCGCCATCACGACCAGGGTTTGGGTCGTGACAAGTTGGTATCAAAGCCTAGTTAATAGGTCTCGCGAGTCATGAGCCGGTTGGTAGAGTCTCGTGGATCGGTGCGGGGACGCCTGTACTTATCATCCGGAGGCTGCAAACCTTTTAGGAAAAGTTTCAAATTCTTGGAATTCTTGTCGTGCGATTACTTTTGACTTGATCTGAACTTTGACATTCTATTGTCTCGCAGATGGCGAGAACTTGATCATCCGGACGTGGAGGACGACCACCACTACCACCTGCTAGAGGCCGTGGACGCGGCCGTGGTCGTGGTGGAGTTAGGGCAGCTGAGGCAGTGCCAGCTGACCCACAGCCCCCAGTTGCAGAGGTGCCAGCAGCACCAGATCAGGCACCAGCTGTGCCCATTGTCATTCCGGGTCTACAGGAGACCTTGGCTCAGATACTAGCAGTCTGCACTGGCCTAGCACAGGCGGTTTCAGTTACTACTACAGCAGCTGCATCGGGGATCGGGGGTGGTCATCAGACCCCCGCAGTACGCACTCCAGAGGCAGCAGTGCAGGGCATACAGACACCAGAGGCTCCTCCAGTTCAGCCTGTGGTTCCGGTTCAGCCAGCAGATCAGGTTCAGGGGGACAGGGTCCCAGCTATGACAGACGATGAGCAGCGTCGTCTTGAGAGGTTCACCAGGTTATCTCCTCCAGTGTTTACTGGTTCTCTGGGCGAGGACGCCCAAGGTTTTCTGGATAAGTGCCGTCGGATGCTTCATACGGCAGGGATATTGGAGTCCAGTGGGGTATCTTTCACTACATTTCAGTTTCAGGGACCAGCCTTCGCTTGGTGGGAGGCTTATGAGCGCCGCAGACCGGCAGGGGCAGCACCACTATCATGGCCGGAGTTCTCCACTATGTTCTTGGAGAAATGGGTGCCTCGATCTCAAAGAGAGAAGATGCGTAGGCAGTTTGAGGGTCTCCGTCAGGGGGACATGTCAGTGTCAGAGTATGAGATCAGGTTTACAGAGTTGTCCGGATATGCACCGTGGTTGGTTCATTCCAACAGAGAGAGGATTGGGCGCTTCGTGGACGGCCTCATTTATCCCATTCGTATTCCGATGACTCGGGAGAGGGTTTTGAGTCGTACATTTGAGGATGCTGTGGATATTGCTCGCGACATAGAGACAGATCGTCGCAGGGAGCGGGATGAGAGGGAGGCCAAGAGGCCTCGAGGAGCGGCTAGTTCCAGTGGCACTCAGACCAGAGGCCAGAGTCAGCAGAGCCGAGGTCGCTCTTTTAGATCTTCGCAGTCGGGTCGCTCCGATCGTCACGGATGGTCTTCTAGACAGGGTTATCAGGGTTCGCACCAGAGCCAGCCATCTCTCAGTGCCATGCCAGCTCAGAGTTCTTCACAGGCCCCATCTGCTCAGGGTTCATCTCGGCCTAGTTCATCGGCTGGCCACTCCAGCGCCAGAGGTCCTTATCAGTCTCAGTCCCCAGCACCGGGGAGTTGCTACGAGTGCGGAGAGTTTGGGCACCACCGTAGGGAGTGTCCCCGTCTTGTTTCCGGATCTTATCAGCAGAGAGGGCAGCCCTCGTCATCTGGTCCTTCTACTTCAGCACCCGCCCCGCCAGCTAGGGGTGAGGGTCAGACAGCTAGGGGTCGCTCTCGAGGGGGAGGCCGATCAGGCGGACAGGCTAGATGCTATGCTTTTCGGGGCCGATCTGAGGCCGTTGCTTCTGATGCTGTCATTACAGGTATTATTTCAGTCTGCCACAGAGACGCCTCAGTATTGTTTGATCCCGCTTCTACTTATTCTTATGTGTCTACATATTTTGCTCCTCATTTGGGCACGACCCGAGGGAGTCTTGAGCTTCCAGTGCATGTATCTACCCTGGTAGGGGATAATATTGTTGTGGACCACGTATACCGGTCCTGTTTGGTCACTATTAGAGGTTTGGAGACCCGTGTAGACCTGTTGCTTCTCAGTATGATCGATTTTGATGTTATATTGGGCATGGACTGGCTATCTCCATGTCATGCTATTATGGACTGTCATGCTAAGACAGTCACCTTGGCTATGCCGGGCATTCAGAGGATCGAGTGGCGAGGCACGACTGAGTATGTACCTAGCAGGGTAATATCTTTCCTCAAGGCCCAATGAATGGTTGGGAAGGGATGTCTCTCTTATTTAGCATTTGTGCGGGAGGTCGAGGCCCGGACTCCCACTATTGATTCTGTTCCCATTGTGCGAGACTTTCCTGATGTGTTTCCCTCGGACCTGCCGGGCATGCCGCCGGATAGGGATATTGATTTTGGTATCGATTTGGTGCCAGACACTCAGCCTATTTCTATTCCTCCGTATCGGATGGCACCAGCTGAGTTGAAGGAATTGAAGGAGCAGCTCCAGGAACTCCTAGATAAGGGGTTCATTCGGCCGAGTGTGTCGCCGTGGGGTGCACCGGTCCTGTTTGTTAAGAAGAAGGATGGATCCATGAGGATGTGTATTGACTACAGGCAGCTAAACAAAGTAACAATGAAGAATAAGTATCCTCTGCCTCGTATTGATGATTTATTTGATCAGCTCCAGGGAGCTAGGGTGTTCTCGAAGATTGATCTTCATTCAGGCTACCATCGGCTGAAGATTAGAGACTGACATTATGAAGACTGCATTCCGGACCAAATATGGTCACTATGAGTTCCTTGTGATGTCTTTTGGGCTGACCAACGCCCCAACAACATTTATGCATCCGATGAACAGTGTATTCAGGCCGTATCTTGATTTATTTGTGATTGTGTTCATTGACGACATTCTAGTCTACTCTCGTAGCCAGGAGGAGCATGCTCGGCACTTGAGTATTGTGTTGTAGAGGTTGAGAGAGGAGAAGTTGTATGCCAAGTTCTCCAAATGTGAGTTCTGGCTTGAGTCCGTGGCATTCTTAGGGCACGTGGTGTCCTGTGATGGTATTCAGGTAGATCCGAGGAAGGTCGAGGCAGTGCAGAGTTGGCCCAGACCGACCTCAGTTACTGAGATCCGTAGCTTTCTGGGATTCGCAGGGTATTATCGCCGATTCATTCAGGGATTCTCATGTATTGCTTCATCCTTGACTAGATTGACTCAGAAGGGTGTTCCTTTCTTATGGTCCTAGGGGTGCGAGGAGAGCTTTCAGAAGCTCAAGGCAGCACTGACCACAGCACCAGTTTTGATTCTACCGTCAGCTTCAGACCCTTATACTGTGTATTGTGATGCCTCGGGAGTTGGCATTGGTTGTGTGTTAATGCAGGAGGGTAGGGTCATTGCTTATGCTTCTCGTCAGTTGAAGCCCCACGAAAAGAACTACCCTGTTCATGATTTTGAGCTAGCAGCTATAGTTCATGCTCTGAAGATTTGGAGGCATTACCTATATGGTGTCTCATGTGAGGTGTTCACGGATCATCGCAGCCTCCAGCACTTATTCAGACAGAAGGACCTTAATTTGAGACAGCGGAGGTGGTTGGAGTTGCTTAAGGATTATGACATCACTATTTTGTATCATTCGGGGAAGGCCAATGTGGTGGCCGATGCCTTGAGTCGGAAGGCGGTTAGTATGGGCAGCCTAGCTTTCATCCCAGTTAGGGAGAGGCCATTTGCTTATGATGTTCAGGCCCTAGCCAATCGGCTAGTGAGATTAGATATTTCGGAGCCGAGTCGAGTGTTGGCTTGTGTTGTTTCTCGATCTTCCTTATATGATCGCATCAGGGAGCGACAGTATGATGACCCACATTTGCTTGTCCTTAAGGACAGAGTGCAACATAATGATGCTAGAGATGTGACTATCGACGGTGATGGTGTTCTGAGGATGCAGGGCCGTATATGCGTGCCCAATGTTGATGGTTTGCGGGAGTTGATACTTGAGGAGGCACACGGTTCGCGGTACTCTATTCACCCAGGTGCCGCAAAGATGTACCAAGACTTGAGACAGCACTACTGGTGGAGGAGAATGAAGATGGATATTGTTAGGCATGTAGCTAAGTGCCTCAATTGCTAGTAGGTCAAGTATGAGCATCAGAGACCGGGCGGTGTCCTTCAGCGTATGGTTATTCCCGAGTGGGAATGGGAGAGGATCACCATGGATTTTGTTACTGGACTCCCTCGGACAGCGAGGAAGTTTGATTCTGTATGGGTGATTGTTGATCGGTTGACTAAGTCCGCACATTTCATCCCAGTTAGTACTACTTACTCATCGGAGCGGTTGGCGGCGATCTTTATTCGGGAGATTGTCAGGTTGCATGGGGTCCCAGTGTCTATTATATCTGACAGAGGCACTCAGTTCACTTCTCAGTTTTGGAGAGCATTTCGGCGAGAGATGGGTACGAGGGTTGAGTTGAGTACAGCATTTCACCCCCAGACAGACGGACAGTCTGAGCGCACTATTCAGATCCTGGAGGATATGTTGCGGGCATGTGTGATTGACTTTGGTGGTTCATGGTATGAGTTTTTGCCACTTGATGAGTTTGCCTATAACAACAGCTACCAGTCGAGTATTCAGATGGCCCCATACGAGGCATTGTATGGCAGACGGTGTAGATCTCCCGTCGGATGGTTTGAGCCTGGTGAGGATAGAATGATAGGGACTGAGTTAGTCCAGGATGCTCTGGATAGAGCAAAGTTGATCCAGGAGAGGCTTCGTACAGCACAGTCTAGCCAGAAGAGTTATGCAGACCGTAGGGTTCGAGAGTTGACTTTCATGGTTGGTGATAGAGTATTGCTGAAGGTTTCACCCATGAAGGGTGTCATGAGGTTTGGGAAGAAAGGGAAGTTGAGTCCCGGGTATATTGGTCCTTTTGAGATACTCAGGAGAGTTGGAGAGGTGGCATATGAGTTAGCCTTGCCACCCAGCTTATCCAGCGTTCATCCAGTATTCCATGTGTCTATGCTCCGGAAGTACATTGGGGATCCGTCTCATGTATTAGACTTCAGTTCCATTCAGCTTGATGGTGATCTATCATATGATGTGGAGCCTATTGCTATTTTGGGTCGCCGGGTAAGAAAATTGAGGTCGAAGGAGATTGCAGTAGTTAAGGTGCAGTGGAGAGGTCGGCCCGTGGAGGAGGCTACTTGGGAGGTTGAGCAGGAGATGCGGAGCAGATACCCTCAGCTATTTGAGACTTCAGGTATGTTTCTTGACCCGCTCGAGGATGAGCGTTTGCTTAAGAGGGGGAGAATGTCACGTCGTCACGGGAATTACCACCCCGTTATGTTGTAATTACATAATTCATGCTTTTATATCAGTGTTAGAGTCTATCGGGGGAGTTAGGAGTGAATTGGATTGAAAATGAGGCATATAGCCTTTTTGGAGGAAACTTGAATAAGGAAAGTCAACCCGGAGTTGACTATTTAGTTAGAGAGCTCGAAATCGAATTCTGATGATTTGGTCAGCTCCGAGAGATCATTTGTGAGCTAGGAGAGCGATCGGAATTGAATTTGGAGATCCGGTGTAGAAATAGGCTTGAATTGGCTAAGGTTGAATTTTGGCGAAATCCGAACGGTAGGTGAGATTTTGATCCGGGGGTCGGAATGGAATTCCGACAGTTGCAGTAGCTCCGTTAGGTGATTTTGGATATGTCCGCAAAATTTCAGCTCATTCGGACGTCGTTTGGTCGGGTTTTTGATCGAATGTCGATTTCGGAAGTTTGGAATAAACTTAGGCTTGAATCCGTGTGTAATTAGTGATTTTGATGTTTAGGATGGTGTTTTTATGATTGGAACAAGTTCGTATCGTGTTTAGGGTATGTTGGTGGTTTTTGTTGGGGTCCCGGGGGCCTCGGGGTGAATCCGGACCATCATCCGGCAATTTGAAGCGAGAAATGATCTGCTGTAAATTGCAGATCACTGGGCATGAAATAAGCCTTCGCGTTCACGAAGGCAAGCCCCGCGTTCGCGTAGGCCAGGTTCTGTAAGGCATCGCGTTCGCGAGGGCAATGCCGCGTTCGCGTAGGTTGGGGCCAGTTGGCCATCGCGTTCGCGATGGGTTGGGTCGCGTTCGCGTAAGAGGAAAAGGTAAGGCATCGCGGACGCGTGACTTCACGTCGCGTTCGCGTAGAGTAAAAGTCAGGGGGCTGAGGAGTTGATCTTCGCGGACGCGTGAAAGGGTGTCGCGTTCGCGATGAAGAAGAGGAATAAGGCATCGCGTTCGCGTGAGAGGCGTCGCGAACGCGATGAAGAAAATAGGCTGGCAGTAAAGTTAAAAACCAGAACTGGTGAGTCGCGGGTTTAATACCCAAAACCTCCGTTTTTGAGTTCCAAGAGAAGAAATTGACGGGAGATTGCCGATAAATCATCGGGGTTTCGTTGGAGGTAAGTTTTGTGGCTTAATTACATCATTTTAACATGAAATCCTTGGTTAAATTTCTGCAAATGGGAGATTAAAGGGGGTTTAAGCCCTAGGCCTAAAATTGTAGAAAAATATCGTTTTGAGTGGGCAAATGGAGTCCGAATTTGGTAAATTTGATATGCCTAGACTCGTATTGAGACGAGGGTTCCGAATATATAACTTTTATAATTTTTCGAGAAGCGCACCAAAAGTCGGGTTTTGACAACTTGTGGGTTTTGATATAATTTGGGTTATTTCGAATGAATTACGTGAAATTAGCCTATATTGATGCATTCTCTATGATTTTGAGCTGATTTGGCATCCGAGGAGATTGATTTGCGAGACAAGCGCAATGCGGATTGAAGCTTCTAACAGTTCGAGGTGAGTGGTGATAGTAAACAATGTACTGAGGGTTTGAAACCACGTACTAGCACTTCGCAGTGCTATGTTGAGATGAGACACACGTCTTGAGACGAGTGTGGTGACATTGTGATTGGGGACTTGGACTTAGTCCTTCCCGGCTAATAGAATATTGTGTTGTATGACTGCTAATGAGATTATAACTGTACAATTGGGCTAATAGCCATGTTTGGGGCCTTGTGCCGATCTGTAGAGTCTTAGGGAACCTATAGAGCTAGGTGACCCTTATATCGTGAATGGAAACATACACTCAGCCGTAGCTCTATCTGTATAGCATAATATGAGCCCGTACTAGATGTGTACATTGAGAGAGATTATCTAGGGTGGGATTCCCTGTTCTAGCTGAGTGGGCCTGAAAGGCCAAGTCTATACCTATTGAGATGAGATAGGTCAAGGACCCATTATGAGATGTTATATTGGGCCTGAAAGACCAAGTCTATATTGACTGAGACAGGGTCCAGGACCCACTGTGATATATTATATTGGGCCTGAGAGGCCAAGTACATACTGACTAGGATAGGGTCGAGGACCCATTATGGGGTATTATATATATATACCTATATTGGATCGGGCTGCACGCCGCAGCAGTATATATATTGGATCGGACTGCACGCCGCAGTAATATACATGTAATATACATGTAATATACATGTGGGACGGACCGCACGCCGCAGTATTATTGCGCTTGGGCTGTAGGAGCCCCTTCGGAGTCTGAGTCTGCACACATTCTCAGTGAGCACTGGTGTATATTATGGGATCGGGCTGCACGCCGCAGCAGTATAAATATATATACATATAAATATTGGATCGGACTGCACACCGCAGTAATACATGTGTGGATCTATATATATATTGGATCGGATTGCACGCCGCAGTAATACATGTTTGGATCGGGCTGCACACCGCAGTATAATAGTACTTGGGCCTAGGGAGCCCCTCCGAAGTCTGTATACACCTCCAGTGAGCGCCGTCGACGTTAAAAGGAGCGGGCTGCGCGCCGCAGCGGTATATGTATTGGAGCGGGCTGCACGCCGCAGCATTAAACTTATTCATGTCCTACTACCTACTTAATTACTTATACATTATAGACATAGGTATGTGTCTTTATATATATTGAGATGGTCGTACACCGTAGGGGTACGAGTGAGGGTTGGATTAGCGTGGAATCTTGTAGAGATAAATGTGGTTTGGAGATTAGAGTACTACCATAGTGATGACGTACCTATGAGGGTTGCCTTAGAACTGCTAAGTGATAGTACAGGAGTTCCTACTTTCAGTTATTACTTATTATTGCTACTCACTGAGTTGAAATATACTCACCCCACTCCCCTGCACTTTTTGTGCGGATTCACAGGTACCCGAGAGCGGTTGAGACATTGTTGCTGCCTGCTCACATCTACTTCTTGCGGAGACTACGAGGTAGCTGCCAGCGTCCGCAGAGCCTGTTTCTCCTTCTTTATCATCTTGTTGATTTCCTATTTGCCTAGACTTGTTTGTATTAGGATGCTATTCTGTAGAGGCTCAGTCTCGTGACACCACGATTTGGTTGGGACCGTATTTTGTATGTTTTACATTTCGCTTATCACCTGATATGATCATTTACTGTTTAAGTTTAATTTGATTAATAAATGTCTGGTTTAAGGGATAATATGGTCGGCCTTGCCTAGCGTTGTGTTGGGCGCCATCACGACCAGGGTTTGGGTCGTGACACCTTCATCGCGAATGCGACGTGAAGTCACGCGTCCGCGAAGGTCATCTTCCCAGCCTCCGGACTTTTACTCTACGCGAACGCGTCCCAGTCCACGCGAACGCGATGCCCTGCCTTTTCCTCTTACGCGATCGCGACCTTACTCCACGCGAACGCGATGCGTTCCAGCTCCCTCATACGCGAACGCGTTACCATCCCTCGCGAACGTGATAGTCACCCGGCCCCAGCCTACGCGAACGCGGCATAGCCCTCGCGAACGCGAAGGCTAAAATTTCGCCCAGTGATCTGCAATTTACAGCAGATCATTTCTTGCTTCTAATTGCCGGATGATGGTCCGGATTCACCCCGAGGCCCCCGGCACCCCAACAAAAACCACCGACATATCCCAAAACACAATACGAACTTATTCCAATCATAAAAACACGTCTAACAACATCAAAACCCATAATTCACATCGAATTCAAGCCTAAATTTCTTAAAACCTTCCGAATTGCACACTCGATCTAAAACCCAACCAAACGACGTCCGAATGACCTGAAAATTTGCGAACATATCCAAAATCACATAACGAAGCTACAGAAATTGTCAGAATTCCATTCCGACCCCTAGATCAAAATCTCACCTATCGATCGGATTCGCCAAAATTTCAAACTTCGGCATTTCAAGCCTATTTAAGCTACGGACCTCCAAAATACATTATGAATGCGCTCCCAACCCCGAAATCACCTAACGAAGCTAATGGAACCATCAAATTTCCGTTCTGAGATCGTCTTAACACTGTTCCGGTTACGGACCATTTTCTAACTTTAAAGCTCTCATTTAGGGACTAAGTGTCCCAAAATACTCCAAGTTTCAGAACCGACTCTCCCAGCAAACCACAATAGCAGAAATGAACTTAGGGGAATAGTTAAATTGGGGATTGGGGCGTAATTTTTCTATAACGACCGGCCAGGTCGTTACAATATGGTTTGTCAAATATCTTGTTCATGTTCGTATTTCCAACTCCTTTCTTTGTAGATGAAATTCCTGCAGCTGTATCAAAACACATGTTATGGGTTTTAAGGTGTTTCCCAACGTCACCTTGTAGCTCTGGAATTTTATAGTCTTCCGATTGACTTATATCCGCATCTTTAGAGTCATGCTGCTGACTTAGATTTTTGGCATCTTCTAGCTTTTGTATTCTCGTTCCCATATTATCCATTTGAGAGGATAATTTCTCAAGGATTGAGATCATATCTTTTGTTGTATCTATTTCTTCAGTTTGTGTAGCTTTGTCTTGATAGGTAGTCTGCAATCATATTTTTGTTAGTACTAATTACTTCAATTGTAAATGTAAAATTCAATATATTCAATACAAGCCTTCGTATTTCTTTTGTTGTAACTGAATCTTGTATCTTCCTGGTTAGCCACCATTTTACTTGTGTATTATCTGTTCTTATAATAAACTTATTATATACAATATATGGTTCGAATGCCAATAAACATTTATATACTGCATATAATTCTTTTCTATTAATTTCCCATTTTATCTCTGGGTTTGTGAATGTTCCTGAATAATACCTACAATGATGTTCTATTTTTTCTTTATCATACCTGTATTTTAATACTCCTCCATAACTTTTTTCACTTGCGTCTGATTCTACTATATATGTGAATTTTTTGTTTTCATCTGGGAAGTATAGTTTTGGTAGATTTTTACATATTTGTTTAACTTTTCTTACTTGTTTTTTATCTTCTTCACTAAAATGATACTCTATATCCTTTTTTAGATTTTTCTGCAATTGTTTTAAAGTCTCTGCTAATTTTGGAATATATTCTCTTACATGGTTTACTAATCCTAAAAATGATTGTAGTTTTTTTTTATATCTAATTATTCATTTGAATTTATTATCTTTTGTACTATATGAGTTTGCATTTTAATTCCACTTTTATCTATTTCTATTCCTAGAAATTCTATTTGATTTTTCATTATTTCTGCCTTTTTTCTACTTCAACTTATTCCCGATATTTCTATAATATGTATAAATTTTTCTAATAATTTTATATGCTCATCTTGTGCTTTTGAATATAATAATATATCATCAATATATATTATGCAATTTTCTAATTGTTTGAAATAGTTATCCATAAAATGTTGATATCTACCTGGTGCATTTTTATATCCGAAAGGTAATACATTCCATTCATAAAATCATTGGGATACAGTAAATGCTGTTAATTTTTTGGATTCTTCTTCTAACTTTAAGTGATAAAATCCTGATTTACAATCAAATTTACTAAAACAGTTATATCCTTGGATTTGTCTTATTTTTAGTATTTTATTTGGTATTGGGTAATTATATATCTTAGTTTTTGCATTTAGGTTTCTATAATCAATAACCGTTCTACTTTTTGCTCTTTTTTGTTCACTATGTTTATATACTATAAATGCTGGACTTGTATGTTTACTATTGCTCTCCTGTATATAACCTTGTTCTAGTAATTCGTCAATGTGTATTTTGAATTCATTTAAATCTTTGATTATATTTTAAGGGTTTTTGTGTTATTATACAATTTTCATCAATTAGCTCTATTTTTACATTTGTTTTATGTTTTTCCCAACCTTGTAATGGGTTTTCACTATACAATGGTTCTAGTTTTTCTTGGATTATTTTAACTGTATTTATTGAAAAAATAATTAATTCTATTTTATTGTCATCTTCTTTTTCATTTTCTAATTTTTGTGTTATTTTCTCACTTCCTTTTATCCAATCAGTTGTTTTTCTTTTCTTTTTTAGAACTCTTTTTGCTCATATTTTTTGTTTACATGGTGTTGTAAACCACCAATGTGTTTTAGTTATTACGTGTGGGTATAGTTTATCTAAGAATGGTATTCCTAGTAAAATATCTCTTGTGGGTAATTCAAAATAGTATATTTCTTCTATAATAAATATTTTATCCCATATTTGTATTTTTATATTTTTTGCTTTGTGGGTAATTATACTTCCTTCATTGTTAAATCCTGTTACTGGTAAGGGTGTTCTAAGTTTTTCCCATTTCTCTTCTGGTAGGCAATTATATCTACATAAATTTACTTCTGATCCCGTGTCTATCATAGGTGTGTAGTATCTATTGTAATATCCTTCCACTATTATTTTTACTAGTATATGTATTTTCATATTTTTAATATAGTTCTTTTTATTGTTACTTTCTTATTTTCATAATGTATGATTAGTTGTTCATTATCTAAGTTGTATGGTGTGACGACCCGGCCCGTCGTCACGGAAATTACCACCCCGTTATGTTGGAATTACATGTTTTATGATTTTATATCAGTGTTAGAGTCTATCGGGTGAGTTAGGAGTGAATTGGATTGAAAATAAGGCATATAGCATTTTTGAAGGAAACTTGAATAAGGAAAGTCAACTTGGAGTTGACTATTTGGTTAGAGGGCTCGGAATCGGATTCTGGTGATTCGGTTTGTTCCGGGAGGTGATTTGTGACTTAGGGGAGCAATCGGAATTGAATTTAGAGGTCCGGTGTAGAAATAGGCTTGAATTGGCTAATGTTGAATTTTGGCGAAAATCCGAACGGTAGGTGAGATTTTGATCCGGGGGTCGGAATGGAATTCCGACCGTTGCAGTAGCTCCGTTAGGTAGTTTTGGATGTGCCGGCAAAAGTTCAGGTCATTCGGACGTCGTTTGGTCGGGTTTTTGATGGAATGTGTAATTCGGAAAGTTTTAAGGAATTTAGGCTTGAATCCGTGTGTAATTGGTGATTTTAATGTTTAGGATGGTGTTTTTATGATTGGAACAAGTTCGCATCGTGTTTTGGAGTATGTTGGTGGTTTTCGTTGCGGTCCCGGGGGCCTCGGGATGAATTCGGGGGTCCAAACGGACCATTTTTGTGCCAAATGCACTGTGTTTCTGCTGCAATTAGTGCAGAAGATTTTTGTGCTTCGCGATCGCGAAGCTATGTCTGCGATCGCGTAGGGTTAAGCTGGGAAGCTCTGCTATCGCAATGGGGAGACTGCGATCGCGTAGTGTATTGGAGTGAGGCCGGAAAAGTTGTTCTTCGCGATCGCGGGAAGAGTGATGCGATCGCGTAAGGTCGACTGGTTGTGCATCGCGATCGCGATGTGTAGTGTGCGATCGCGTAGGTCTGGGATTTAGAGCAGTGCGATCGCGGGTGGTTTCACACGATCGCGTAGTGTTGAGGCATGAGGCAGTGCGATCGCGTAGGAAATGTCGCGATCACGTAGAGTGATTTTGGAGCCTGGTTAATTTGTGCATCGCGATCACGAGCTTTGGGCTGCGATCGCAGAGGGTCGCCTGGCAGTCATTGAATTAATATAACAGAACAGTCCAGTCGCGAACCCCATACCCAAAACCTCCATTTTTGAGTTCCAAGAGAAGATATTGACGGGAGATTGCTGGGAAATCATCGGGGTTTCGTTGGAGGTAAGTTTTGTGGCTTAATTACATCATTTTAACATGAAATCCTTGGTTAAATCCCTACAAATGGAAGATTAAAGGTGGGTTTGAGCCCTAGGCCTAAATTGAAGAAAAACACTGATTTGAGTGGGCAAATGGAGTCCTATTTTGGTTAATTTTATATGCCTAGACTCGTATCGAGATGAGGATTCCGAATATGTGACTTTTGTAACTTTTCGACAAGCGTACCGAAAGTCGGGTTTTGACAACTTTGGGAATTTTGATGTAAATTGAGTTGTATTGATTGGTTGTCGTCCCATTGGCCTAATTTGTTGTATTTCTACTGTATTTGATCAGATTCTACGCGTGCGGAGCTTGATTCTCGTGGCAAGGGCATTGCGGAGTAGTCGTCGCGCCGTATTGAGGTGAGTAATAGATGTGGGTGATGACCGGCGGGTTCGAAACCCCGGTATACCACTTTGTGACGCTGTATAGCGGCGAGACACGTACTCTCTTGTGAGTGCGGGGTCGATTGTGATTGGGGACTATAGATTAGTCCGACTTGTTGATACTGTGTTATGACATTGGCTATTCTTGAGCCGTCGAACCTCCTTCTCGGATGGTTGCATACTATATATTGAGATATTGGCCACTCTTGAGCCGAGGAACCCCTTCTTGGGCGGTTGAGTATACTTGTGGGCCGTGAGCCAGTTATTGGATCCCGCGAGGATCGTTATCATTGTCTTATCATATTGACATGTTAGTTACTAACAGTCCGTGGCTATTTCTATTATCATGCTATTTCCAATCTCTGGAACGTGGTATTACTGTTTTCCAACTGAAAAATGATAAAAAGGTTTTCAAAACTACTTTTGAGCCTGCGAGACTATATTTGCATATTAGCTGACTGGTAGTGGATCGGGCTGCGCGCCGCAGCAGTATATATGTTGGATCGGACTGCACGCCGCAGTGATATTGTGCTTGGGCTGTAGGAGCCCCTCCGGAGTCTGAACCCCCACAGTGAGCACGGGTACCCAAATTGGATGGGGCTACGCGCCGTAGCGGTCATATCATGCATTGCATTGCATTTAGCTATATCTGCTAGCTGTTATACTGTTTTGCTGGTACTTGATGGTACAGGTACAATTGATGTTGATTATGTGACAGGGTATTGGATTACAGCTTGACATAGTGTTTTATTGCGGATTTCTTATCTGCGCTGTCTTACCCCTGTTTATTACCACTGAGTCTGGCAGTACTCATTTTACTCCCTGCACCTTGTGTGCAGATCCAGGTACCTCTCAGCAGTGATCCGTAGCTGTGCGAGGCGACATCTGTGGGATATACGAGGTAGCTGTAGAGTCCGCAGGACCCGATATTCCTTCTTACTGTCTTTTGATTCTGTATTGACATTTCTTTCCGCACTTGGTATCTTGTAAACCTTATACACTCATGTTCAGTAGAGGCTCATGACTCTTGACCCTTCGATCTATGGGAGTTGATGTATCATGGGACTTGGTTCCCCGTTTTTCGTTATATATATATTGCTGTGGCTTTGTGAATTAATATGCTTAAAGGGGCTAAAGAGAGCTTCTAGCTCCGTGTTGATATTGATTGGTCAGGCTGGCTTAGCAATGTGTTGGGCGCCATCACGACCGGATTTGGGGTCGTGACAAGTTGGTATCAGAGCCTAGGTTTACTAGGCCTCATGAGTCTTGAGCCGGTTAGTAGAGTCTTGTGGATCGGTACGGGGACGCTTGTACTTATCCTCGGGAGGTTGCGAACCTTTAGGAAACACTTCACTTTTCTTGAACTTTGTCGTGCGATCTTGTTGTTCTGAGAACTGAACTTCTATATTCTATTCTCTCGCGGATGGCGAGAACGCGAGCATCGGGACGAGGTGGACGACCTCCTTGCCACCTGTTGGAGGCCGTGGGCGCGGTCGTGCTAGAGGTAGAGGCGGGGCGGCTGAGCAGTGCCAGCCGACCCGCCCGTTGTACCAGGTTTAGGAGCAGCCCCCGGTGGTTGATGCTCCAGCGGCCCCGGTTCGGGGCCAGACCGTATCTATTGCTATTCCCGGTCTTCGGGAGACTCTTGCTCGGATATTATCGGTGTGTTCCGGTTTGGCTCAGGTAGTCTCAGCTACTGATACTGCAGCGACATCTCAGACAGGGGGTGGTCAGCAGACCCCTGCAGCTCGCACACCTGACCCGGTTGTTCAGGGACTTCAGACGCTAGAGGTGGTCCCCACTCAGGTGGTTGCACCGGTTATTCCTCCAGCCACACCAGCTCCAGCTCCAGAGCATATAGTTCAAGTTATGCCCGACGACGAGCAGCGTCGTCTTGAGAGATTTGGTAGACTTCAGCCACCCCATTTTAGTGGAGTTGAGGGCGAGGATGCCCAAGGTTTCTTGGACAAGTGTCAGAGGATGTTGCGGACGGCTGGTATTCTTGAGTCCAGCGGAGTTTTATTTACTACCTTTCAGTTCACCGGTCCCGCATTTGATTGGTGGGAAGAGTTTGAGAGGTGTAGGCCTGCAGGAGCAGCACCTCTCACATGGCAGCAGTTCTCTACTCTCTTTCTAGAGAAATATGTACTTCAGTCTTGTCGCGAGGAGCTACGTCGCCGGTTCGAGTGGTTGGTTCAGGGAAACATGTCTGTGACTCAGTATGAGCTTAGATTCACACAGTTGGCTAGGCATGCCACGTGGATGATCCCTACTGATAGGGAGAGGATCATGTCACGACCCAAATCCGGTCGTGATGGCGCCCAACAATCAAGCTAGGCCAGCTAGACCAACAATTACTGATTTCATCTAATACCAGTCCCAAATGGACAACCCAAGGAGAATATATGAGTTTAAGAACTCCAACAATAATAATAATGAACGAAATACTGACACTCCCAAAGATCCGGAGTCACAAGTCTAGATCCTCTAACAAAACCCAACAGGAATAGAGAGTACTGTATAGAAATACTCAAGTCTGAATACAAAATACAAAATAACAACTGGAAAGGAGAGGAGAAGCTAGGTTCCGCGAACGTAGGCAGCTACCTCAGCAACTCGATATGACATTGTAAACGCTGGAATTGCCTGTCTACTGCTCCTGAGTACCTGAGTCTGCACACAAAAGGTGTAGGGAGTAGGGGTGAGTACTAAGTACTCAGTGAGTAATAAATATATACAAGTAGCTGAAAATAAGAAATCCACAGAATACCACAATATGAATCTACACTACAGTCCGAATCTCATACGAACTAGCATCAACAGTACAATTCAGCTACCACAGAGTAATTCAACAAATAAATATGCAATGCAATGCACATAACCGCTACGGCGTGTAGCCCGATCCAATTTAACGTCGACGGCGCTCACTGGGGGTGTATACAGACTCCGGAGGGGCTCCTACAGCCCAAGCGCAATACTGTTGCGGCGTGCGGCCCGATCCTCATATCAACCACTGCGGCGTGCAGCCCGATCCCATGCTCGGTCCACAATAAGCAAATAAGTCACAAAACAGTTCATTTTTCTTAATTCCAGTTCTCAATTCATAATTTATGAAAAATACTTTAACTTTATTAAATTTGCAAAAGCCGGTGACTTAGCATTTCAAAAGTGTGATTTCAATTTCCAGGACTGAGATCAGTGATTTAAGCAATTATAGCTATCACATAATTATTGTCCTCTAAGGACACTACAGGTCGGCATAAGGCCCCAAACAAGGCTTACAACCCACAAATATATCAAATACAGTGTATTACCAACACTAATAACATATTATTCATTTCCGGGATGGACCAAGTCTCAATCCCCAGTCACAATCAATCCCGCACCTGCCACGGTGTGCGAGCCACGCCCTACTAGCGTCACAATGTGCTAAGCCGGGGTTTCGAACCCTCAGGCTACCATATACACAAACTACTCACCTCTAGCCGGCCGTAGACTTGTCCGCGATGCCTTTTCCTTTGAAATTCGCTGCCTCGTGTGTAGGATCTAGTCAAATAACAATAATTATATCAAATACGGGTCAAAGAATCATAACCCACTTCAATTTACATGAAATTCGCATAATTACACCAAGTTGGTAAAACCCGACCCCGGGCCCACTGCTCGGAAAATTCCGAAATTAGTACCAACGCGACCCTCATCTCGCCACGAGTCCGTGCATATAAAATTTATCGAAATCGGAGTTCAAATGGCCCTCCAAATCCAAAAATCCCGTTTTTAATACTTAGGCCACAATTCTTCAAAATTCTACTCAAATTCATGAAGATTGATGTTAATTCTACCATAAAATGATGTTTTTGAGTCAAGAATCTTACCTCCGACGAATACCCGATGACTTCTCAGTGAGTTCCTCGAGTTTTCTTCTCTTTAGGGCTCAAAATTATGTTTTTGGGTGTAAACCCGTAAGCCTTCTGTTTTTGCGATTTTATTCACTGTCAGAGCTTTTTGCTCTTCGCGTTCGCGTGAGATGCCACGCGTTCGCGATGAAAAACCCCCTTTTCCCTACGCGAACGCGACGACTCCCACGCGTTCACGATGCCCGTCTCTGACTTACCCTATGCGAACGCGAACCACACCACGCGTTCGCGATGAACAATCTTCCCAGCCACCTATTTTTCCTTCTACGCGTTCGCGATACACCTCCCGCGAACGCGAAGCACCCACGACCCTACGGGAACGCGACCCCAGGAACGCGATCGCAATGCTCAACACCCCTGGCCTATGTGAACGCAAAACCCAGACCGCGAACGCGATGCATTAATTCGCCTGACCTTCGCGAACGCGGCCCATGCCACGCGAACGCGAAGGCTTAAATGCCTAGGCAGAACCTGCAGTTTTTCTACAGATTTTTGCCAAGTCCAAATGCCCGGTTGATGGTCCAAAATCATCCCGAGGCCCCCGGGACCCCAACTAAAACCACCAACATACTCCAAAACATGATACGGACTTGTTCCAATCATAAAAACACCATACTAAACATCAAAATCACCCTTTTACTCACGAATTCAAGCCTAAGTTTCTTCAAAACTTTCAAAACTAACATTCAATCCAAAACCCGATCAAACGATGTCCGAATGACCTGAAAATTTGCGGACATATCCAAAATCACATAACGAAGCTACAGAAATTGTCGGAATTCCATTTCGACCCCGGATCAAAATATCACCTACCATCCGGTTTTTGCCAAAAATCAACCTTCGCCAATTCAAGCCTAAAACTACACCGGACCTCCGAATTCAATTCCGATTGCTCTCCTAAGTCATAAATGATCCCCCGGAACTAGTCGAATCATCAGAATCCGATTCCGAGCACTCTAACTCAATAGTCAACTCTTGGTTGACTTTCCATATTCAAGCTTCCTTCAAGCATGCTATTTGCTTCATTTTCAATCCAAATCACTCTTAACTCACCCGATATACTCTAATACTATTATAAAAGCATAAGATATGTAATTGCAAGGTAACGGGGTGGTAATTCCCATAACGACGGGCCGGGTCATTACATTCTCTCCAACTTAAACAAACACTCGTCCGCGAGCGGGTTAAAAACATACCTGGAGCATCAAACAAGTGTGGATATCTGCTCCGCATTTCCTGCTCGGTCTCCCAAGTTGCTTCCTCCACGGGACGACCTCTCCACCGCACTTTTACTGAAGCTATGTTCTTAGATCTCAGCTTACGAACCTGTCGACCCAAAATGGCTACTGGTTCCACATCATAAGTCAAATCCTCATCTAGCCGTATCGTGCTGAAGTCTAACACATGAGACGGGTCTCCGACATACTTCCGGAGCATAGATACATGGAACACCGGGTGAACTCCCGACAAACCGGGTGGCAAAGCAAGCATATAAGCCACCTCCCCAACTTTCCTAAGCACCTCAAAAGGTCCAATAAACCTTGGGCTCAACTTCCCTTTCTTTCCAAACCTCATAACACCCTTCATAGGCGAAACCTTCAGCAACACCTTCTCACCTACCGAATAAGACACATCTCGGACCTTCCGGTCCGCATAACTCTTCTAACGCGACTGAGCTGTGCGAAGTCTCTCCTGAATCACCTTCACCTTGTCTAAGGCATCTTGGACTAACTCTGTCCCCAACAACCTAGCCTCGCCGGGCTCGAACCAACCGACCGGAGACCTACACCGTCTCCCATATAAAGCTTCATACGGTGCCATCTGAATGCTGGACCGATAGCTATTATTATAAGCAAACTCCGCAAGAGGCAAATAATCAGCCCATGAACCACCAAAATCAATGACACAAGAACGCAACATGTCCTCCAATATCTGAATAGTACGCTCAGACTGCCCATCCGTCTGTGGATGAAATGATGTGCTCAGCTCTACCTGTGAACCCAACTCTCGCTGAAATGTCCTCCAGAACTGAGAAGTGAACTGGGTACCTCTGTCTGATATAATAGAAATGCGAACTCCATGCAATCTCACTATCTTACGGATGAATATCTCTGCCAACCGCTCTGAGGAATAAGTAGTTCACACTGGGATGAAGTGAGCTCACTTGGTCAACCTATCCACCACCACCCAAACTGAATCAAACTTCCTCGCTGTCCGAGGGAGTCCACTAACAAAGTCCATAGTTATTCTTTCCCACTTCCACTCCGGAATAACAATACGCTGGAATACACCACCAGGTCTCTGATGCTCATACTTGACCTGCTGACGGTTTAGACACCGAGCCACATGGCTCACAATATCTTTCTTCATCTTTCTCCACCAGTAATGCTGCTTCAAATCCTGATACATCTTCGCGGCTCCTGGATGAATAGAATACCGCGAGCTATGGGCTTCCTCCAATATCAATTCACGAAGGCCGTCAACATTGGGCACGCATATCCGGCCCTGCATCCGCAATACACCATCACTATCAATAGTGACATCCCCGGCATCATCATGCTGAACTCTGTCCTTAAGGACAAGTAAGTGTGGATCATCATACTGGCGCTCTCGAATACGATCATATAAAGAAGAACGAGCTACTACATAAGCCATCACCCGACTGGGCTCAGAAATATCCAGCCTTACCATCTGATTAGCTAACGCCTGAACATCAACCGCTAGGGGTCTCTCCCCAACTGGAATATACGCCAAACTGCCCATACTAATAGCCTTCCGGCTCAATGCATCCAGCCACTACATTGGCTTTCCCGGGATGATACAAGATAGTAATATCATAGTCTTTAAGCAATTCAAGCCATCTCCGCTGCCTCAAATTTAGATCTTTTTGCTTAAACAAATGTTGAAGGCTGCGGTGATCTGTATATACATCACAAGATACACCATATAAGTAATGCCTCCAAATCTTCAAGGCATGAACAATAGCAGCTAACTCCAAATCATGAACAGTGTAGTTCTTCTCGTGGGGCTTTAGCTGACGAGAAGCATATGCAATAACTCTACCCTCCTGCATCAACACACAACCGAGTCCAACTCTAGAAGCATCACACTACACCATATATGACCATGAGGCTGATGGCAACACAAGTGCTAGAGCAGTGGTCAAAACCTCCTTGAGCTTCTGAAAGCTCTCCTCACATTTATCAGACCACACAAATGGAGCATTCTTCTGTGTCAACTTAGTCAACGGTGAAGTAATAGATGAGAAACCCTAAACAAACCGACGATAATAGCCTGCCAAGCCGAGAAAACTCCGAATCTCTGTAGCTGAGGAAGGTCTGGGCCAATTCTGCACTGCCTCGACCTTCTGTGGATCGACCCGAATACCATCACTAGACACTATATGTCCCAGAAAACCGACAGTATCAAGCCAAAACTCACACTTAGTGAATTTTGCATAAAGCTTCTCTTCTTTCAACCTCTGCAATACCACCCTCAAGTGTTGTGCATGCTCCTCTTGGCTGCGTGAATACACCAAAATATCATCAATAAACATAATCACAAAGGAATCAAGGTACGGCCGAAATACACTATTCATCAAGTGCATGGATGCAGCTGGGGCATTAGTCAACCCGAAAGACATCACCAGGAACTCGTAGTGCCCATATCGCGTCCCGAACGCTGTCTTCATAATATCTGAGTCCCTGATCTTCAACTGATGATAGCCCGATCGAAGGTCAATCTTAGAAAATACACTAGCTCCCTAGAGCTGATCAAATAGGTCCTCAATACGAGGTAATGGGTACTTATTCTTCACTGTTACCTTGTTCAGCTGCCTGTAATCAATGCACATTCTCATTGTGCCATCTTTCTTCTTCACGAACAACACCGGTGCACCCAAGGTGACACACTCGGACGAATGAAACCCTTATCTAAGAGTTCCTGAAGCTGTTCCTTCAATTCTTTTAACTCCGCTGGTGCCATGCGATAGGGAGGAATAGAAATGGGCCGAGTGCCCGGCACCAACTCAATACCAAAGTCAATATCTTTGTCAGGCGGCATGCCTGGTAGGTCTGCTGGAAATACATCCGGAAACTCCCTCACAATGGGGACCGAATCAAGACTGGGTGTCTCGACCTCAACATTTCTAATGAAGGCCAAATAAGATAAACAACCCTTGCCAATCATTCGTTGGGCCTTTATATAAGAAATCACCTTGTCGGACACATAACCAGTCAAGCCACGCCACTCGATCCTCGGATTACCTGGAATAGCTAGTGTAACTGTCTTAGCATAACAATCCAGAATCGCATGGTTAGGAGATAGCCAATCCATGCCTAGAATTACATCAAAACCTACCATGCCCAGTAGTAATAGATCAACTCGGGTCTCCAGACCCCCAATAGTAATAAGACAGGATAGATATACCTGATCCACAACAACAGTATCCCCCACTGGGGTAGACACAAGTACCGGCAAAGCAAGAATACCACGGGTCATACCCAAATGATGTGCAAAATAAGTAGAGACATAAGAATAGGTGGATCCGGGATCAAATAAGACGGAAGCATCCCCATGTGGCAGACTGAGATAATACCTGAAATAACCGCATCCGAAGCACTAGCATCCTTCCTATCCGGAAGAGCATAGAAACGAGCCCGGCCTCCGCCAGTACGATCCTCACCCCCGTGGCGACCTCCGGATACCCGGCCACCGATCCTAGCCGACTGTGCTGGCGCCGAAGAAATAGGAGCAGAAGACGAGGGTCGATCCCTCCGCCGAGACCGCTACGAAGCCACCGAGGACACTCTCTCCCGATATGGCCCAAATCACCGCACTCAAAATAATGGCCTTGAAGATGGAAGAAGGGGATGTTGAGGACCCCTCGCTACGGATGAACCTCGTCGTCGAGGAAGCGGGAGCGCAGCTCCGAGCCGGAAGAGCACTCGGTGCGGGTCGACTCGCCGACGGCTCCGGTGACCCCGATAACCCCGATGGCCCCGACGACCACGATCCGATGAAACCCCACCGGACTCTGCACGTCCGGATCGATGAGACCTGAAAGAACGACCCCTGCTATACCGGGGTTGGCCCCTAGATGGAGCACCACCGAAGCTGCCAGAACCACGAGGCCTTTTAGCCTCTCTCTCCTCCCACTCTCTGCGGCGATCCGTCTCAATATGATGGGCAACATCAACCACCTCCTCAAAGGTAACTGCCGAAACTCTCTCCCCGGTCATCAATATGCGGATGGGATAAATAAGGCCATCAATAAATCTCCGAATCCTCTCTCCGTCCGTAGCAACCATCCACATGGCATGGCGGGCCAACCGTGTGAATCTCATCTCGTATCGATTAACCGTCATATCTCCCTCGCTTCAACCACTCGAACCGACATCGCAGCTCCTCTCGACGAGACCGAGGCACATACTTCTCCAAAAATACCGTGGAGAACTCCTGCCAAGTGAGGGGCACTGCCCCGGCGGGCCTACGCCTCTCGAAATCCTCCCACCACCGAAATGTTGCACCTGTGAACTGAAAAGTGGTGAATGAAACACCGCCGGACTCTAGAATACCCGCGGTGCGAAGCATGCGCCGACATCTGTCAAGAAAACCCTGGGCGTCCTCGCCCTCAGCACCACTAAATGTCGGAGGCTATAGCCTCTCAAATCTCTCCAAATGACGCCGCTCATCGTCGGGCATAGCTGGAACCATATAAGCAGAGCTGGTGCAACGGGCGCAACCGGCCGGACCGGCTCGGGTGTGTGAGCCACGGGGTCCGATTACCTCCCCCGCCCGGGAAGAAGATATCGCAGCGAGTAGCTACAACTACCCGAGCCAAGCTCGTGCACACCGATAAGATTTGAGCCAAGCTCTCCTGAAGACCCGGTATGACAACGGGCACCGCCGGTGCCCGAACATTGAGTTGTCGGAGCGTTTGCCGCCGGAATCCGGTCCCGAGTCCGGGCCACCGCTCGCGGCAATCCGACCCCGAGTCTAGTCGGCCGGTGGGTCGGCAGGTGTTGGTGCTGCTGCCCTACCTCTACCACGACCACGGCCTCTCGGGTGCCAATGGTGGTCGTCCGCCACGTCGGCTAGCACGTGTTCTCGCCATCCGCGAGAGAATAGAATATGGAAAAGTTTAATTTCATGATAACACAAATCGCACAATATGAATCCAAGAAAATGAGGTTTTTCCTAAAGTTTTCTGTAGCCCTCCGAGGATAGATACGGACGTCTACGTACCGATCCGCGAAAGCATACTAAACCAACTCATAACTCGCGAGTCCTAATAACCTAGGCTCTGATACCAACTTGTCACGACCCAAATCCGGTCGTGATGGCGCCCAACAATCAAGCTAGGCCAGCCAGACCAACAATTACTGATTTCATCTAATACCAGTCCCAAATGGACAACCCAAGGAGAATATATGAGTTTAAGAACTCCAATAATAATAATAATGAACGAAATACTGACACTCCCAAAGATCCGGAGTCACAAGTCTAGAGCCTCTAACAAAACCCAACAGGAATAGAGAGTACTGTATAGAAATACTCAAGTCTGAATACAAAATACAAAATAACAACTGGAAAGGAGAGGAGAAGCTAGGTTCTGCGAACGTAGGCAGCTACCTCAGCAACTCGATATGACACCGCAAACGCTGGAAATGCCTGTCTACTGCTCCTGAGTACGTGAGTTTGCACACAAAAGGTGCAGGGAGTAGGGGTGAGTACTAAGTACTCAGTGAGTAATAAATATATACAAGTAGCTGAAAATAAGAAATCCACAGAATACCACAATATGAAGCTACACTACAGTCCGAATCTCCTACGAACTAGCATCAACACAGTACAATTCAGCTACCACAGAGTAATTCAACAAATAAAGATGCAATGCAATGCACATAACCGCTACGGCGTGTAGCCCGATCCAATTTAACGTTGACGACGCTCACTGGGGGTGTATACAGACTCCGGAGGGGCTCCTACAGCCCAAGCGCAATACTGCTGCGGCGTGCAGCCCGATCCTCATATCAACCACTGCGGCGTGCAGCCCGATCCCATGCTCAGTCCACAATAAGTAAATAAGTCACAAAACAGTTCATTTTTCTTAATTCCAGTTCTCAATTCATAATTTATGAAAAATACTTTAACTTTATTAAATTTGCAAAAGTCGGTGACTTACCATTTCAAAAGTGTTATTTCAATTTCCAGGACTGAGGTCAGTGATTTAAGCAATTATAGCTATCACATAATTATTGTCCTCTAAGGACACTACAGGTCGGCACAAGGCCCCAAACAAGGCTTACAGCCCACAAATATATCAAATACAGTGTATTTCCAACACTAATAACATATTATTCATTTCCGGGATGGACCAAGTCTCAATCCCCAGTCACAATCAATCCCGCACCTGCCACGGTGTGCGAGCCACGCCCTACTAGCGTCACAATGTGCTAAGCCGGGGTTTCGAACCCTCGGGCTACCATATACACAAACTACTCACCTCTAGCCGGTCGTAGACTCGTCTGCGATGCCTTTTCCTTTGAATTTCGCTGCCTCGTGTGTAGAATCTAGTCAAATAACAATAATTATATCAAATACGGGTCAAAGAATCATAACCCATTTCAATTTACATGAAATTCGCATAAATACACCAAGTTGGTAAAACCCGACCCCGGGCCCACTGCTCGGAAAATTCCAAAATTAGTACCAACGCGACCCTCATCTCGCCACGAGTCCGTGCATATAAAAGTTATCGAAATCGGAGTTCAAATGGCCCTCCAAATCCAAAAATCTCGTTTTTAATACTTAGGCCACAATTATTCAAAATTCTACTCAAATTCATGAAGATTGATGTTAATTCTACCATAAAATGATGTTTTTGAGTCAAGAATCTTACCTCCGACGAATACCCGATGACTTCTCAGTGATTTCCTCGAGTTTTCTTCTCTCTAGGGCTCAAAATTATGTTTTTGGGTTGTAAACCCGTAAGCCTTTTGTTTCTGCGATTTTATTCACTGTCAGAGCTTTTTGCTTTTCGCGTTCGCGTGAGATGCCACGCGTTCGCGATGAACAGCCCCCTTTTTCCCTACGCGAACGCGACGACTCCCACGCGTTCGCGATGCCCGTCTCTGACTTACCCTACGCGAACGCGAACCACACCATGCGTTCACGATGAACAATCTTCCCAGCCACCTATTTTTCCTTCTATGCGTTCGCGATACACCTCCCGCGAACGCGAAGCACACTCCCACGACCCTACGCGAACGCGACCCCAGGAACGCGATCGCAATGCTCAACACCCCTGGCCTACGCGAAAGCGACACCCAGACCACGAACGCGATGCATTAATTCGCCTGACCTTCGCGAACGCGGCCCATGCCACGCGAACGCGAAGGCTTAAATGACTGGGCAGAACCTGCAGTTTTTCTGCAGATTTTTGCCAAGTCCAAATGCCCGGTTGATGGTCTGAAATCATCCCGAGGCCCCCGGGACCCCAACGAAAACCACCAACATACTCCAAAATATGATACGGACTTGTTCCAATCATAAAAACACCATACTAAACATCAAAATCACCCTTTTACTCACGAATTCAAGCCTAAGTTTCTTCAAAACTTTCAAAACTAACATTCAATCCAAAACCAGATCAAACGATGTCCAAATGACCTGAAAATTTGAAGACATATCCAAAATCAATAACGAAGCTACAGAAATTGTCAGAATTCCATTCCGACCCCCGGATCAAAATATCACCTACCATCCGGTTTTTGCCAAAAATCAACCTTCGCCAATTCAAGCCTAAAACTACACCGGACCTCCGAATTCAATTCCGATTGCTCTCCTAAGTCATAAATGATCCCCGGAACTAGTCGAATCATCAGAATCCGGTTCCGAGCACTCTAACTCAATAGTCAACTCTTGGTTGACTTTCCATATTCAAGCTTCCTTCGAGCATGCTATTTGCTTCATTTTCAATCCAAATCACTCTTAACTCACCCAATATACTCTAATACTGTTACAAAAGCATAAGATATGTAATTGCAAGGTAACGGGGTGGTAATTCCCGTAACGACAGGCCGGGTCGGGAGAGGATCAAGAGGTTCATTGATGGCCTCAACTACTCTATCCGCATTCTTATGACCGAGAGAGAGTTTTGTCATCATCATTTGAGCAGGTTGTTGATATGGCACGTTCCATTGAGGCGGATCATCGCCGAGAGAGAGAGGAGTGGGAGGCCAAGAGGCCTCATGGTTCTGGCAGTTTCAGTGGTGCTCCATCTAGAGGGCATTCCCAGCAGAGCAGAGGTCGCTCATCTAGACCTTCTCATTCAGGCCGCCCAGAGCAGAGCGGACGTTCTTATGGTTGTGGTCGACAGGGGTTTCAGCAGGGTCAATCATCACTTAGTGCCCTTCCAGCCCAGAATGCAACACCTACTTATTCAGCCCAGGGTTCTTCTGCGGCGAGGTGTTCCCTTCAGCCCCCTTCTCCAGCACCAGGTGCATGTTATGAGTGTGGTGAGTTGGGCCACATGAGGAGATAGTGCCCTCGACTCCGTAGGGGCAGGACTCAGCAGAGGGATCAGCCCTCCTCTTCAGCACCATCTCAGTCTAGTAGAGGTGGAGGTCAGTCTTCTCGTGGTCGCCCCAGGGGCAAGGAGAGATCCGGTGGAGGCCAGGCACGGTTCTATGCACTTCCTGACAGGCGTGATGCAGTTGCCTCCGATGTAGTGATTACAGGTATCATTTCTGTCTGTCACAGATATGCCTCTGTTCTATTTGATCCAGGGTCCACATATTCTTACGTGTCCTCTTATTTTGCACGTCATTTGGGTGCGACTCGTGGTAGTCTTGATTTACCTATTCATGTATCCACCCCCGTGGGTGATACGATTGTTGTGGATCATGTCTATAGATCCTGTGTTATATCTATTGGGGGTCTGGAGACCCAGGCCGATTTGTTATTGTTGGGGATGGTGGACTTTGATGTTATATTGGGTATGGACTGGTTGTCTCCGTACCATGCTATATTGGACTGTCATGCTAAGACAGTTACGTTGGCCATTCCTGGTATTTCTCATATTGAGTGGCGGGGTTCGACTGATTTTGTCCCTAGCCGTGTTATTTCGTTCTTAAAAGCTCAGAAGATGGTTGAAAAATGGTGTTTATCGTACTTAGCTTTTGTGAGAGATGTGGGAGCTAAGTCTCCTAGCATTGATTCTGTACCTGTTGTGAGGGACTTCCCAGATGTATTCCCCTCAGACCTGCCGGGCATGCCGTCGGACAGGGATATTGATTTTGGCATTGACTTGGTGCCGGGCACTTAGCCCGTATCCATTCCTCCTTATCGGATGGCACCAGCGAGTTGAAAGAACTGAAAGAGCAACTTCAGGAGCTTCTGGATAAGTGTTTCATCCTCCCTAGTGTGTCCCCGTGGGGTTTACCGGTATTATTTGTTAAAAAGAAAGATGGTTCCATGATGTGTATTGATTATAGGCAATTGAACAAAGTAACAGTGAAGAACAAGTACCCTTTACCGCGTATAGATGATTTGTTTGATCAGTTACAGGGTGCGAGGGTGTTTTCTAAGACCGATCTTCGTTCAGGCTATCATCAGCTGAAGATCAGGGACTCCGATATTATGAAGACTGCATTCAGGACCAGATATGGTCATTATGAGTTTCTTGTGATCTCTTTTGGGCTGACCAACGCCCCAGCAGCATTTATGCATCTGATGAACAGTGTGTTCAGGCCCTATTTGGATTCATTTGTGATTGTGTTCATTGATGACATTCTAGTCTACTCCCGTAGTCAGGAGGAGCATGCTCATCATTTGAGTATTGTGTTGCAGAGATTGAAGGAGGAGAAGCTATATGCTAAATTCTCCAAGTGCGAGTTTTGGCTCGAGTCCGTAGCATTTCGGGGACATGTGGTGTCTCGTGATGGTATTCAGGTTGATCAGAAAAAGATAGAGGCGGTGCAGAGTTGGCCTAGACCGTCCTCAGCTACAGAGATCAGGAGTTTTCTTGGTTTGGCGGGATATTATCGCCGGTTTGTTCAGGGATTTTCATCCATTGCTTCTTCATTGACTAAATTGACCCGGAAGGGTGCACCATTCGTGTGGTCGGATGAGTGCGAGGAGAGCTTTCAGAAGCTCAAGACAGCTTTGACCACAGCTCTAGTGTTAGTCTTGCCATCAGCTTCAGGTTCATATACTGTATACCGTGATGCCTCAAGAGTGGGGATAGGTTGTGTGTTGATGCAGGAAGGTAAGGTAATTTCTTATGCTTCTTGGTAGTTGAAGCCACATGAGAAGAACTATCCTGTTCATGATTTGGAGCTAGCCGCCATTGTTCATGCCTTGAAGATTTGGAGGCACTATTTGTACGGCGTGTCTTGTGAGGTGTATACCGACCATCGTAGTCTCCAGCACTTGTTCAAATAGAAAGACCTTAATTTGAGACAGCGAAGATGGCTTGAGTTGCTGAAGGATTATGACATTACTATATTATATCATCCGGGGAAGGCCAATGTGGTGGCCGATGCTTTTAGCCGGAAGGCGGTCAGTATGGGGAGCTTGGCATATATTCCAGCCGAGGAGAGGCCATTTGCTTATGATGTTTAGGTGCTAGCCAATCAGCTAGTGAGGTTAGATATTTCGGAGCCCAGCAGAGTATTGGCTTGTGTTGTATCTCGGTCATCTCTATATGATCGTATTCGTGAGCGCCAGTATGGTGATCCACATTTGGCTGTCCTTAGGGATAGGGTCCAGCATGATGATGCTAGAGATGTCACCATTGATAGTGACGGTGTATTGAGGATGCAGGGCCGGATATGTGTGCCCAATGTTGATGGCCTTCGTGAGTTGATTCTGCAGGAGGCCCATAGCTCGCGGTATTCTATCCATCCAGGAACCGCGAAGATGTACCAAGATTTGAAACAACACTACTGGTGGAGAAAGATGAAAATGGACATTGTCAGACATGTATCACGGTGCCTCAACTGTCAGCAGGTTAAGTACGAGCATCAGAGGCCCGGTGGTGTATTTCAGCGCATTGATATTCCCGAGTGGAAATGGGAGAGGATCACTATGGACTTTGTTACTGGACTCCCTCGTACGACGAGGAAGTTTGATTCGGTATGGGTGATTGTGGATAGGCTGACCAAGTCAGCTCACTTCATTCCAGTTAGTACTACCTACTCATCGGAGCGGTTGGCGACGATCTTTATTCGAGAGATTGTCCGGTTGCATGGGGTCCCAGTGTCTATCATATCCGACAGGGGTACTCAGTTCACTTCTCAGTTTTGGAGAGCATTTAAGCGAGAGATGGGTACGCGGGTTGAGTTGAGTACCGCATTTCAACCCCAGACAGACGGGCAGTCTGAGCGCACTATTCAGATTCTGGAGGATATGTTGCGAGCATGTGTGATTGACTTTGGTGGTTCGTGGGATGAGTTCTTACCACTTGCCGAGTTTGCCTACAACAACAGTTATCAGTCGAGTATTCAGATGGCCCCGTATGAGGCATTGTATGGCAGACGATGTAGATCCCCCGTGGGATGGTTTGAGCCTGGTGAGGATAGATTGATAGGGACTGAGTTAGTCCAGGATGCTCTGGATAGAGCAAAGTTGATCCAGGAGAGGCTTCGTACAGCACAGTCTCGTCGGAAGAGTTATGCGGACCGTAGAGTTCGAGAGTTGTCTTTCATGGTTGGTGACCGAGTATTGTTGAAGGTTTCACCTATGAAGGGTGTCATGAGGTTTGGGAAGAAAGGGAAGTTGAGTCCCAGGTACATTGGTCCTTTTTGAGATACTTAGGAGAGTTGGAGAGGTGGCATATGAGTTGGCCTTGCCGCCCAGCTTATCTAGTGTTCATCCAGTATTCCACGTGTCTATGCTCCGGAAGTACATTGGAGATCCGTCTCATGTATTAGACTTCGGTACCATTCAGCTTGATGGTGATCTATCCTATGATGTGGAGCCTATTGCCATTTTGGGACGTCAGGTGAGAAAATTGAGATCTAAGGAGATTGCATCAGTTAAGGTTCAGTGGAGAGGTCGACCCGTGGAGGAGGCCACTTGGGAGATCGAGCGGGAGATGCGGAGTAGATATCCTCACTTGTTTGAGACTTCAGGTATGTTTCTTGACCCGCTCGAGGACGAGCGTTTGCTTAAGAGGGGAAGAATGTGACGACCCGGCCCGTCGTCACGGAAATTACCACCCCGTTATGTTGGAATTACATGTTTTATGATTTTATATCAGTGTTAGAGTCTATCGGGTGAGTTAGGAGTGAATTGGATTGAAAATGAGGCATATAGCCTTTTTAAAGGAAACTTGAATAAGGAAAGTCAACTTGGAGTTGACTATTTGGTTAGAGGGCTCGGAATCAGATTCTGATGATTCGGTTAGTTCCAGGAGGTGATTTGTGACTTAGGGGAGCGATCGGAATTGAATTTGGAGGTCCGGTGTAGAAATAGGCTTGAATTGGCTAAGGTTGAATTTTGGCAAAAATCCGAACGGTAGGTGAGATTTTGATCCGGGGGTCGGAATGGAATTCCGACCGTTGCAGTAGCTCCGTTAGGTGGTTTTGGATGTGCCGGCAAAATTTCAGGTCATTCGGACGTCGTTTGGTCGGGTTTTTGATGGAATGTGTAATTCGGAAAGTGTTAAGGAATTTAGGCTTGAATCTGTGTGTAATTGGTGATTTTAATGTTTAGGATGGTGTTTTTATGATTGGAACAAGTTCGCATCGTGTTTTGGAGTATGTTGGTGGTTTTCGGTGGGGTCCCGGGGGCCTCGGGATGAATTCGGGGGTCCAAACGGACCATTTTTGTGCTAAATGCACTGCTGTTTCTGCTGCAATTAGTGCAGAAGATTTTTGTGCTTCGCGATCGCGAAGCTATGTCTGCGATCGCGTAGGGTTAAGCTGGGAAGCTCTGCGATCGCAATGGGGAGACTGCGATCGCGTAGTGTATTGGAGTGAGGCCAGAAAAGTTGTTCTTCGCGATCGCGGGAAGAGTGATGCGATCGCGTAAGGTCGACTGGTTGTGCATCGCGATCGTGATGTGTAGTGTGCGATCGCGTAGGTCTGGGATTTAGAGCAGTGCGATCGCGGGTGGTTTCACGCGATCGCGTAGTGTTGAGGCATGAGACAGTACGATCGCGTAGGAAATGTCGCGATCGCATAGAGTGATTTTGGAGCCTGGTTAATTTGTGCATCGCGATCGCGAGCTTTGGGCTGCGATCGCAGAGGGTCGCCTGGCAGTCAGTGAATTAATATAACAGAACAGTCCAGTCGCGAACCCCATACCCAAAACCTCCATTTTTGAGTTCCAAGAGAAGATATTGACGGGAGATTGCGGGGAAATCATCGGGGTTCCGTTGGAGGTAAGTTTTGTGGCTTAATTACATCATTTTAACATGAAATCCTTGGTTAAATCCCAGCAAATGGAAGATTAAAGGTGGGTTTGAGCCCTAGGCCTAAATTGAAGAAAAATACTGATTTGAGTGGGCAAATGGAGTCCGATTTTGGTAAATTTTATATGCCTAGACTCGTATCGAGATGAGGATTCCGAATATGTGACTTTTATAATTTTTCGACAAGCGTACCGAAAGTCGGGTTTTGACAACTTTGGGAATTTTGATGTAAATTGAGTTGTATTGATTGGGTGTCGTCCCATTGGCCTAATTTGTTGTATTTCTACCTGTATTTGATAAGATTCTATGCGTGCGGAGCTTGATTCTCGTGGCAAGGGCATTGCGGAGTAGTCGTCGTGCCGTATTGAGGTGAGTAATAGATGTGGGTGATGACCAGCGGGTTCGAAACCCTGGTATACCACTTTGTGACGCTGTATAGCGGCGAGACACGTACTCTCTTGTGAGTGCGGGGTCGATTGTGATTGGGGACTATGGCTTAGTCCTACTTGTTGATACTGTGTTATGACATTGGCTATTCTTGAGCCGTCGAACCTCCTTCTCGGATAGTTGCATACTATATATTGAGATATTGGCCACTCTTGAGCCGAGGAACCCCCTTCTTGGGCGATTGAGTATACTTGTGGGCCGTGAGCCAGTTATTGGATCCCGCGAGGATCGTTATCATTGTCTTATCATATTGACATGTTAGTTACTACCAGTCCGTAGCTATTTCTGTTATTATGCTATTTCCAATCTCTGGAACTTGGTATTACTGTTTTCCAACTGAAAAATGATAAAAAGGTTTTCAAAACTACTTTTGAGCCCGCGAGGCTGTATTTGCATATTAGCTGACTGGTAGTGGATCGGGCTGCACGCCGCAGCAGTATATATGTTGGATCGGACTGCACGCCGCATTGATATTGTGCTTGGGCTGTAGGAGGCCCTCTGGAGTCTGAACCCCCACATTGAGCACGGTTACCCAAATTGGATGGGGCTACGCGCCGTAGCGGTCATATCATGCATTGCATTGCATTTAGCTACATCTGCTAGCCATTATACTGTTTTGCTGGTACTTGATGGTACATGTACAGTTGATGTTGATTCTGTGACAGGGTATTGGATTACAGCTTTACATAGTATTTTATTGCGGATTTCTTATCTGAGCTGTCTTACCCTTGTTTATTACCACTGAGTCTGGCAGTACTCATTTTACTCCCTGCACCTTGTGTGCAGATCCAGGTACCTCTCAGCAGTGATCCGGTAGTTGTGCGAGGCGACATCTGTGGGATATACGAGGTAGCTGCAGAGTCCGCAGGACCCGATATTCTTTCCTACTGTCTTTTGATTTTGTATTGACATTTCTTTCCGCACTTGGTATCTTGTAAACCTTTATACACTTATGTTCAGTAGAGGCTCATGACTCTTGACCCTTCGGTCTATGGGAGTTGATGTATTATGGGACTTGGTTCCCCGTTTTTCGTTATATATATTGCTGTGGCTTCGTGAATTAATATGCTTAAAGGGGCTAAAGAGAGCTTCTAGCTCCGTGTTGATATTGATTGGTCAGGCTGGCATGGCAATGTGCTGGGCGCCATCACGACCAGATTTGGGGTCGTGACATATGGCTTAACTTTTTCTAACCATTTTATTCCTAATATAATATTTTTATCTCCCTGATATATTTTAAATCTTATTATCATAATTATTCCTCCTATAATTATTTCTTTTTCCGCTATTTCTTCACTAATTATCATTCCTTTAGGTAATTCGGGGTATAATTTTTCACTTGTTAATATCTCATCTTCTGTGATTAATTCTCTTGTTATATAGTTTTCTTCTTGTCATGTATTTATTAGTATTAAGTATTTTCTTTCATTCATTACTCCTGTTATGTAATAATGATGATGTTTTATTTCTTTTGGTAATTGCTCTATAAGTTTAGGTATTTTATATCCTACCTTATCTAGTATGCTTGTTTTATTTGATGATGTTTGTCCTACTTCAAAACTCAATCTTTTTGATGTGCTTAATCTTTCTTTTACTATGTCTAAGTCTTCTTCTATGTCCAGTTCATTATAACTATATTCATTGTGTGATGACCCGGCCTGTCATCATGTGAGTTATCACCCTGTTACCCCCGTTATATGCTTGTTGATGTTGTAATATGCATGTTGGGTGAGTTTGTGTCACGACCCAAACTGGAGGACCATGACTAGCACCCGACCATACTTGCCGAGCACCAACGTACATTTTATCTAACCTTTTTTATTATCTTTTAGGCTGACGAGACCAATATAAATGGTAGACATGAATCATGAACAACCAACAATAAAATATGATTGCATGAACCTACATAACATGGGATGACCAGACAATCAAGAAACTATATACATATGGTACAAGCTACCACGCTAAAATGAAAGACTATACAACAAAAACCAGCCGACAAGGCATACCAAACTATACATGAGTCGACACTTGTCTATGAGCCTCTAAAGGAACATAAGTGCTGCAACATAGCCGGAACAGGGCCCCGACATACCCATAATGTCTACAACATAAATGCATACCAAGACCAAGGCAAGTCCGGAGAAGGGATCTCGCCAATCACTGCTGAATCTGGACAACCTACTGTGATGGGGGAGCTACACCTGCCTGTCTATCGGGACCTGCAACACGACATGCAGCGTCCACAAATAAAAGGACGTCAGTACGAATAAATTACTGAGTATGTAAGCCAGAGAACCATAAATATGAACAACAATGTAAGCAGGGATAGAGAATATACAACCTATAACATCTGAGTACCTCTGAGGGCTACTGACATGAAATGCATGATACATGTGTATAAATACATAATCTTTTAAAACATACGCCTCTGTGGGCATCATCATCATCATGTCGTACCCGGCCATAATAGGCTCGGTAAAAACGTACCCGGCCATTATAAGGCTCGGTAGAATCGTACCCGGCCACGTGGTGTCACGACCCGGATTTTCCCCCAATATCGGGATCGTGATGGCGCCTACTCGTGGTAGCTAGGCAAGCCACCGTATTCATACTATCCTATTTTTAACACAATTTTAATTGAATAAATGCGGAATACTTTATCGAAATGGAAATAATAAATCACAAGGTAAAAATCATACTGAAATCCTCTACCCAAGACGTGGAGTCACCAACTCACAAACTACTATGGAATACTACACATAAAAGTCTGAAGAAAATATAACATAATTCTGTTCGTCTCGGAATAATGAGACTACAGCTATAAACATAATTAAAGAAAGAGACGCCGGGCCTGCGGACGTCTGCAAGCTACCTCGGTCTCAAATGAAATCAACTCCCACGCAATCTATTTACTGCTGCTGCTGCTGCTCCTGATCGTAACCTGGACCTGTGCAAAAACGCACAGAAGTGTAGCATCAGCACAACCGACCCCATGTGCTGGTAAGTGCCTGGCCTATCCCGGCGAAGTAGTGACAAGCCTAGGACCAGACACTCACATAAACCTGTGCAATTCAATATATATATGTGTACCACAAAATAACAAGAAATAATCAAGTAATAACACAATAAGAAATATCTTAAAGAATTTAACAACTAACCACAGTTAATAATTTCACAAAGAAAATAAAGTATAATGTAAACACGAATAATATTACTTCAAGAAATAACAAGCAATTGCACGGCATCACCCTTCGTGCTTTTACTCTCATCCTCACCAAATAAACAAATAAAGTACACGGCATCACCCTTCGTGCTTTTACTCTCATCCTCACCAAATAAACAAATAAAGTACACGGCATCACCCTTCGTGCTTTTACTCTCATCCTCACATCCATAGTACGGCATGATCCTTCGTACATGGTTCAATAAATAAACATGGCACGGCATTAACCTTCGTGCATAAATAAATAAACATGGCACGGCATTAACCTTCGTGCATAAATAAATAAACATGGCACGGCATCACCCTTCGTGCATTATCACTCTTCCTCACCCAAATAACAATCACAGTTAAGGGCAGAGAAAGAAACAACAATTCATAATTTGTCCCATCAAGGGAAATCAATAACTATCTTCACAACAAGTCCCAACAAGGGAGAACAACAACGATTCACCTATAATATATCTCAAAATATCATTTTCCAACGACTCACGGTCATACTAGACGCCAATGTATGGATGCTCGTCACCACAGCCCATACACCGCACTCGATCACATAGCACATATCACATAATCCTATTCCCTCAAGCTAGGATAGAACAAACACTTACCTCGAATGTTTATGAACAATCCAATCCGTGGAAATGTCTTTTCTTTCAATTTGGCTCCAATCCAACCGTATCTATACACAATTGATTTAATATCATCAATTCTACTCAACAAACTAATTCTTAATACCAAATAACACTTTTACAACATTCTGCCATGAATAGTAAATTTCAACCCCGGGCCCACATGGTCGGAATTCGGGGTTAGGACCAAAATCCGGTTACCCATCCCCCACGAGTTCATGTATATAATTTGTTTCAAAATCGGACCTCAATTCGAGGTCCAATTCCCAATTTATGAAAAACCTATTTTCTAACCAAAAACAAGAATTTTACCATGAAAACATTTGATTTCTAATGAAAAACATGTTTAATGATGTTAGGAATTGAAAGAATTAAGTAAAAAGTGACTTACAATCGTTTTGGTGAAGAAGAAATCCTTGAAGAGTCGCAATTGGGTGTTTTGGTTTTGTGAAAAATGAAGAAATGACTGAAATTCGTGTTTTTCAGGTCTCTGTGTTCGCATTTGCGAACATGGGTTCGCAATTGCGAACCCCGACCAATTTCTGGAGTTTGAAAAATAAGCTAAGGGTGGGAAGTTCGCATTTGCGACAAAATGTTCGCATTTGCGAACAAGGCTCTTCGCATTTGCGAAGAAAGCTTCGCATTTGCGAAGCATGGTTGGGGCAGGCTCCTTCGCATTTGCGAAGAAAGCTTCGCATTTGCGAAGCCTGGCTGGGCAGGCATCCTTCGCATTTGCGAAGAAAGCTTCGCATTTGCGAAGCATGGCTGGGCAGGCTCCTTCGCATTTGCGATCAGGGGTTCGCATTTGCGAACCCTGCCTTGGTCCGTCACCTTCGCAATTGCGAGAAATTCTTCGCAATTGCGAAGCCAACAGCTGGGTGAAAAAAACCAGCAGTTCAAAATTCAGATTTTCATCCAACGGCCTATCAAATCTTTACCCGAGCCCCCCGGGCTCCAAACCAAACATGCACACAACCTCAAAAACACATTATGGACTTGTTCGTGCGATCATATCGCCAATATCACTTCGTTTCAATCAAATCAAGCCCCAAACTCATGGTTTTCATAGTTTTGATTTTCAAAACTTCTTAACTTGGAACTCAAGGTCCAAAACATCTCAAACGACATCCAAATGTCACCAAACTTTACGAAATCACATATATAATATTTAAGACTTGTACCGGGCGTCGGAACCAAAATACGAGCCCGATACCAATGTCTATCAATTTATTTCCTTTAATAATTGCATCAAAAACAATTTCACATAAAAATTCATAACTTGGGCTCTAGGCCTCAGAATTCGACTCCGGACACATGTCCAAGTCCCATATTTTCCTACGGACCTCTCGGGGCCATCCAATCTCGGGTCCGGATCCGTTTACCAAAAATGTTGACCGAAGTCAACCATATCAATATTAATATCATTTTTATCCAAATTTCTCATAGAATTCATATTTTCTATCACAAAATCTTTCCGGCTACATGCTCGGATCGTGCACGTAAATCGAGGCAACATAGAATGAGGTTTTCAAGGCCTCGAAGCTCGAAATTATTAATAAAATAAGTGATGACCCTTTGGGTCGTCACAATCTCCACCTCTAAAACAACCGTTCGTCCTCGAACGGACAAAAGAAAGAAGTACCCGAGTCAGGAAACAAGTGTGGGTAACGGCTCCGCATATCAGACTCGGACTCCCAGGTCGATGCCTCAGGAGGCTGACCTCTCCACTGAACACGCACAGAAGGATAACTCTTCGACCTCAACTGTCGAACCTGCCTGTCTAGAATGGCTACCGGCTCCTCTTCGTAAGATAGATCATTGTCCAATTGGACAGTACTGAAGTCTAACACATGTGTGGGATCGCCGTGGTATCTCCGAAGCATAGATACATGAAAAACTGGATGCACTGCTGATAAGCTAGGCGGCAAAGCTAATCTGTAAGCCACCCCTCCCACTCTGTCTAGAATCTCAAATGGACCAATATACCTAGGGCCGAGCTTGCCCTTCTTTCCGAACCTCATCACGCCCTTCATAGGCGACACTCGGAGCAATACTCGTTCACCAACCATGAAATCTACATCTCGAACCTTACGGTCCGCATAAGTCTTCTGCCTGGATTGAGCTGAACGCAATCTCTCCTGAATAGTCTTGACCTTATCTAAGGCCTCCTGAACTAAGTCTGTACCCAACAACCGAGCCTCTCCCGGTTCAAACCATCCAACTGGTGATCGACATCGCCTACCATATAACGCCTCATACGGGGCCATCTGGATGCTGGATTGGTAACTGTTATTGTAGGCGAACTCTGCCAATGGTAGAAACGGATCCCACGAGCCTCCGAAATCAATAACACAGGCTCGAAGCATGTCCTCAAGAATCTGAATAGTCCTCTCGGACTGGCCATCCGTCTGAGGATGAAATGCTGTACTCAACTGAACCTGGGTGCCTAACTCCTGCTGAACCGCTCTCCAGAACCGCGAGGTAAACTGCGTACCCCGATCAGAGATAATAGATACCGGCACCCCATGGAGACGAACAATCTCCCTAATGTAAACCTCCGCTAACCTCTCCGACGAGTAGGAGACAGATACTGGAATAAAGTGTGCTGATTTGGTCGGCCTATCAACAATGACCCAAATAGCATCAAATTTCCTCCGAGTCAAAGGAAGTCCAGTAACGAAGTCCATAGTGATCCGCTCCCATTTCCACTCGGGAATTTCAATCCTCTGGAATACACCACCAGGTCTCTGGTGCTCATATTTCACCTGCCGACAATTTAGACACCGAGCGACATACGCAACGATATCTTTCTTCATTCTGCGCCACCAATAGTGCTGCCGTAAGTCCTGGTACATCTTCGCGGCGCCTGGGTGAATAGAATACCGCGAACTGTGGGCCCTCGCTAAGATCAACTCTCGAATTCCTTCGACATTGGGCACACAAACTCGACCCTGCAATTTCAATACCCCATCATCATCTAGATTTACCTGAGTGGCACCTCCCCGCTGTACTGAATCTCTTAACTCGCGCAAATGAGGATCATCAAATTGCCTCTCACGGATACGCTCTAATAATGAAGAACGAGCGACCGTGCAGGCTAACACTCCTGCTAGGCTCAGAAATGTCTAATCTCACGAACCGGTTGGCTAAGGCCTGGACATCTAGAGCTAATGGTCTCCGATTGACCGGAATATATGCAAGACTACCCATGCTGGCATACTTTCTACTCAATGCATCGGCCACCACATTGGCCTTACCTGGGTGATATAATATAGTAACATCATAGTCTTTTAGCAACTCTAACCATCTCCGCCGTCGTAGATTCAACTCCTTCTGTTTGAACAAGTACTGTAGGCTTTTGTGATCAGTGTACACCTCACATGTCACACCATATAGATAATGCCTCCAGATCTTTAAGGCATGAACCACTGCCGCTAATTCAAGATCATGAACTGGATAATTCTTCTCATGTATCTTTAACTGCCTCGAAGCATAAGCGATAACCTTACCATCCCGCATCAATACCGCTCCAAGCCCCTGTACGAGATGCGTCACAATAAACTGTATAAGGCCCTGTACCTGTAGGTAGTACCAACACCGGTGCGGTGGTCAAGGCCGTCTTGAGCTTCGAAAGCTCGCCTCACACTCCTCTCGACCACCGAAACTGGACACCCTTCCGGGTCAACCCGGTCATCGGGCTGCAATAGAAGAAAACCCCTCTACAAAATGACGGTAGTAACCTCGCTAATCCCAAGAAACTCCGTATCTCGCTCACTGAAGCTGGTCGAGGCCAATTCCGGATCGCCTCAATCTTCTTTGGGTCTACCCGAATACCTTCCACGGATACAATATGACCCATAAATGCTACCGAACTCAGCCCGAACTCACATTTAGAAAATTTGGCATATAGCCGATTATCTTTCAGAATCCGAAGAACCACTCTGAGGTGCTGCTCGTGCTCTTCCCGGCTGCGGGAGTACACCAGGATGTCATCTATGAAGACTATCACGAACGGATCTAAGTAAGGCCTGAATACCCGATTCATTAACTCCATGAATGTCGCTGGGGCATTGGTCAACCCGAAGGACATGACCAAGAACTCATAATGCCCATATCTAGAGCGAAAGGTCGTCTTAGGAATGTCAGCCGCCCTGATCTTCAGCTGATGGTAGCCCTGACCTCAAGTCTATCTTAGAGAATACCCTCGCTCCCCGGAGCTGGTCAAACAAATCATCAATCCTCGGCAGTGGATATTTATTTTTGATAGTCACCTTGTTTAACCGCCGGTAATCAATACACATCCGCATCGAGCCATCCTTCTTCTTTACAAATAACACAGGTGCTCCCCAGGGGGAAACACTGGGCCTGATAAAGCCCTTCTCAAGAAGGTCCTGCAACCGATCTTTCAACTCTTTTAGTTCCGGCGGGGCCATACGATAGGGTGGAATAGAGATGGGCTGAGTGCCCGGTGCCAAATCAATACAGAAATCAATATCCTCGTCGGGTGGCATGCCCGGCAGGTCTGAAGGGAAAACCTCAGGAAAGTTCCGTACAATAGGGACCGATTCAATAGAAGGAACTTCTGCGCTGGAATCACGAACATAAGCCAAATAAGCTAGACACCCCTTCTCGACCATACGTCGAGCCTTAACATAAGAAATAACAATGCGAACGGAGTGGCTTGAGGTACCCTTCCACTCTAATCGGGGTGATTCTGGCAAGGCTAAGGTGACAGTCTTAGCATGACAATCAAGAATAGCATGGTATGGGGACAACCAGTCCATCCCCAATATGACATCAAAATCTACCATATCCAAGAGCAACAGATCAACACGGGTCTCAAGACCCCCAAATATAACTACGCACGCACGATGCACCCGATCGACTACAATAGAGTCACCCACTGGTGTAGCCACATAAACTGGAATATCCAGAGCATAGCTGGGCACAATCAAATACGGTGCGAAGTAGGAAGACACATAGGAATATGTAGATCCAGGGTCAAATAATACTGAAGCACCTCTGCCACACACAAGAAAAGTACCTGTAATCACAGCATCTGATGCCTCTGCCTCTGGCCTAGCTGGTAAAGCATAGAATCGGGGATCTGCACCTCCCCTCTGAGCTGCGTCTCTAGGACGACCATCAACTGGCTGACCTCTACCTCTCGCTGGACGGTCTCCACCTCTACGGTCTCGACCTCCACCTCTATAATCCCTACCCCCGCCTCTGGCTGGCTGGGCAGGCTGAGGGTCAGCTGGGGCCTGAATCATAGGACGAGGACCTCGCTGCTGAGAGTTGCCCGCTGCTATAGGGCAATTCCTGATAAAATGACCTGGGTCGCCACAACCGTAGCAACTCTTAGACTGATAGGGCTGCTGGCCCTGACGACCTGAATGGCCTCCACGAACACTCTGAAGAGGCTGAGCACTAATAGGAGACTGGTCTGAATAATACCCCCGAGAACCACGATCACCTGATCCACCCTGTGAAGCTTGAAGGGCGGAATGAAAAGGCCTGGAAGACTGGCCTCTATCAAAGGATTCTCTGCTACCAGAGGAAGAACCACCAAATCTACCTGAATGACGAGGCCTCTTATCCGAAGAATAACCGCCTCCCCTAGCAAGAGCCATCTCAACTCTGCGTGCTGCATTGGCTGCCTCCTGAAATGATATGTCACTCCCCACGCCCATAGCCATCTGGAGTCTAATCGGCTGATTAAGCCCATCTATAAATCTGCGGACCCTCTCCCGCTCCGTGGGAAGTATCACCACCGCATGACGAGCCAAGTCAATAAATCTCGTCTCATACTGTGTAACTGTCATAGTGCCCTGATGGAGGCGCTCAAACTGCCTCCGAAGTAAATCCCGCTGAGTAGCAGGGAGAAACTTCTCCATAAATAGTTCCGCAAACTGGTCCCATGATAGAGCTGGGGACCCTGCTGGTCGAGTCAAGCAATAATCTCTCCACCAAGTCTTGGCGGATCCTGCAAGTCTGAAGGTACAGAAATCAACTCCATTTGTCTCCACGATCCCCATAGTCTTGAGAATCTCATGGCAACTGAATAAAAAGTCCTGAGGATCCTCTGATGCGGCTCCACTGAATGTAGTGGTAAATAGCTTGGAGAACCGATCAAGCCTCCATAACGAATCAAAAGTCATGGCCGTTCCATCGCCGACATGAGCTATGGTACCAGACTGAGTGGCCACAGCTGGCTGGATTACCTGGTGCCTGAGGCTGAGGAGCTACTGGCTCCGGAGTATGAGCAATAGGAGTCTGGGCCCCTCCTCCAGCCTGAGAAGTAGCTGGGGCAACCGATAATAGACCCGCTCTGGCAATGCTATCCATAAATCCCGCTATTCTGACCAAAGCATCCCGGAGGTCCGGGGTAAATAAAGCCTCTTCTGGGACCTGAGCTGGGCCCGCTGGAGCTGCTGGAACCGGAACCTCCTCATCAATCTCAATATGAGGCTCCACCTCTGGGGTAGCTGCCTGGGGCCGAGCTCTACCCCTACCACGGCCTCTGATACGGCCTTGGCCCCTGCCCCTCACGGGAGCTGCCTGGGGCTCAGGCTGCTGGTCAGCGGACGAAGAAGTGCGTGTCCTTACCATCTGCGAAAGGACAGAATAGAAATTCAATCAATAATTGAGGAACAAGTCGCACGACAAGAAAGAACAAATGAGAGACTTTTTCCTAACTCAATAGACTCTGGAGGACAAGTACAGACGTCTCCGTACCTACCCCTCAAACTCTACTAAGCTTGTTCGTGAGTGGTGAGACCTATGTAACCTAGTGCTCTGATACCAACTTGTCACGACCCGGATTTTCCCCCAATATCGGGATCGTGATGGCGCCTACTCGTGGTAGCTAGGCAAGCCACTGTATTCATACTATCCTGTTTATAACACAATTTTAATTAAATAAAGGCGGAATACTTTATCGAAATGGAAATAACAAATCCCAAGGTAAAAACCATACTGAAATCCTCTACCCAAGACGTGGAGTCACCAACTCACAAACTACTATGGAATACTACACATAAAAGTCTGAAGAAAATATAACATAATTCTGTTCGTCTCGGAATAATGAGACTACAGCTATAAACATAATTAAAGAAAGAGACGCCGGGCCTGCGGACGTCTGCAAGCTACCTCGGTCTCAAATGAAATCAACTCCCACGCAATCTATTTACTGCTGCTGCTGCTGCTCCTGATCGTAACCTGGACCTGTGCAAAAACGCACAGAAGTGTAGCATCAGCACAACCGACCCCATGTGCTGGTAAGTGCCTGGCCTATCTCGGCGAAGTAGTGACAAGCCTAGGACCAGACACTCACATAAACCTGTGCAATTCAATATATATATGTGTACCACAAAATAACAAGAAATAATCAAGTAATAACACAATAAGAAATATCTTAAAGAATTTAACAACTAACCACAGTTAATAATTTCACAAAGAAAATAAAGTATAATGTAAACACGAATAATATCACTTCAAGAAATAACAAGCAATTGCACGGCATCACCCTTCGTGCTTTTACTCTCATCCTCACCAAATAAACAAATAAAGTACACGGCATCACCCTTCGTGCTTTTACTCTCATCCTCACCAAATAAACAAATAAAGTACACGGCATCACCCTTCGTGCTTTTACTCTCATCCTCACATCCATAGTACGGCATGATCCTTCGTACATGGTTCAATAAATAAACATGGCACGGCATTAACCTTCGTGCATAAATAAATAAACATGGCACGACATTAACCTTCGTGCATAAATAAATAAACATGGCACGGCATCACCCTTCGTGCATTATCACTCTTCCTCACCCAAATAACAATCACAGTTAAGGGCAGAGAAAGAAACAACAATTCATAATTTGTCCCATCAAGGGCAATCAATAACTATCTTCACAACAAGTCCCAACAAGGGAGAACAACAACGATTCACCTATAATATATCTCAAAATATCATTTTCCAACGACTCACGGTCATACTAGACGCCAATGTATGGATGCTCGTCACCACAGCCCATACACCGCACTCGATCACATAGCACATATCACATAATCCTATTCCCTCAAGCTAGGATAGAACAAACACTTACCTCGAATGTTTATGAACAATCCAATCCGTGGAAATGTCTTTTCTTTCAATTTGGCTCCAATCCAACCGTATCTATACACAATTGATTTAATATCATCAATTCTACTCAACAAACTAATTCTTAATACCAAATAACACTTTTACAACATTCTGCCATGAATAGTAAATTTCAACCCCGGGCCCACATGGTCGGAATTCGGGGTTAGGACCAAAATCCGGTTACCCATCCCCCCACGAGTTCATGTATATAATTTGTTTCAAAATCGGACCTCAATTCGAGGTCCAATTCCCCAATTTATGAAAAACCTATTTTCTAACCAAAAACAAGAATTTTACCATGAAAACATTTGATTTCTAATGAAAAACATGTTTAATGATGTTAGGAATTGAAAGAATTAAGTAAAAAGTGACTTACAATCGTTTTGGTGAAGAAGAAATCCTTGAAGAGTCGCAATTGGGTGTTTTGGTTTTGTGAAAAATGAAGAAATGACTGAAATTCGTGTTTTTCAGGTCTCTGTGTTCGCATTTGCGAACATGGGTTCGCAATTGCGAACCCCGACCAATTTCTGGAGTTTGAAAAATAAGCTAAGGGTGGGAAGTTCGCATTTGCGACAAAATGTTCGCATTTGCGAACAAGGCTCTTCGCATTTGCGAAGAAAGCTTCGCATTTGCGAAGCATGGTTGGGGCAGGCTCCTTCGCATTTGCGAAGAAAGCTTCGCATTTGCGAAGCCTGGCTGGGCAGGCATCCTTCGCATTTGCGAAGAAAGCTTCGCATTTGCGAAGCATGGCTGGGCAGGCTCCTTCGCATTTGCGATCAGGGGTTCGCATTTGCGAACCCTGCCTTGGTCCGTCACCTTCGCAATTGCGAGAAATTCTTCGCAATTGCGAAGCCAACAGCTGGGTGAAAAAAACCAGCAGTTCAAAATTCAGATTTTCATCCAACGGCCTATCAAATCTTTACCCGAGCCCCCGGGCTCCAAACCAAACATGCACACAACCTCAAAAACACATTATGGACTTGTTCGTGCGATCATATCGCCAATATCACTTCGTTTCAATCAAATCAAGCCCCAAACTCATGGTTTTCATAGTTTTGATTTTCAAAACTTCTTAACTTGGAACTCAAGGTCCAAAACATCTCAAACGACATCCAAATGTCACCAAACTTTACAGAAATCACATATATAATATTTAAGACTTGTACCGGGCGTCGGAACCAAAATACGAGCCCGATACCAATGTCTATCAATTTATTTCCTTTAATAATTGCATCAAAAACAATTTCACATAAAAATTCATAACTTGGGCTCTAGGCCTCGAATTCGACTCCGGACACATGTCCAAGTCCCATATTTTCCTACGGACCTCTCGGGACCATCCAATCTCGGGTCCGGATCCGTTTACCAAAAATGTTGACCGAAGTCAACCATATCAATATTAATATCATTTTTATCCAAATTTCTCATAGAATTCATATTTTCTATCACAAAATCTTTCCGCTACATGCTCGGATCGTGCACGCAAATCGAGGCAACATAGAATGAGGTTTTCAAGGCCTCAGAAGCTCGAAATTATTAATAAAATAAGTGATGACCCTTTGGGTCGTCACACGTGGAGCTCGGTAAAACCCAACTGATCAGTGGTTGCACAATAGGTTCCGTACCCGACCGACTATAGCGCGGCTCGGTAGAGTAAAATAGATACATATATATAATGCATGCTCGACTCATGGAAACACCTTGTAGACCTTTCGGAGTGACGTAAGGTCGGTATCCTATGTACACCTTATTAGGACTAACTCTTCACTATGAACCTTATAGGAATCAGGAAGTACCAACAAGATTGATAACATAAGAATAAGAGAAGCAACATCAACATCAATCGTTCCATAAGTGGGGAAACAGTGTAAGTACTGCTTAGCTTCTAAGAATAGAGTATCTTTGGAAGCTCGTTCATTACATTATGTTAATCGAAGTCGTGCAAAATAAGGAAAGGGATAGCCACACATACCTTGTATATACTGCCACAACCTCAAGCTATGCAAACGTCACGACTCCTTAGTCTACAATAGGAGAAATGACACTATCGTTAACGTTTAAGCGTCGCAACTATTATGTACCAATCACAACCTATTTTGTGATGAAACGGACAGCACCTCCCCTATAGGTATGACTTCACACCATTCAAAACAATCACCAAACAGCCAATACAACATCAATAATAAACATATTGAGCCTCCCAAAACAGTCCACACACAACCTAATCACATCATACATATGACGGCCACTATAGTCGTACCAAATGACCCAAAAATATTACGAAGAACTAGCAGACCACAACCCAACATATATATGGTATTTCTCCACACCCTGCCTCCTCCAAAACTCCACAAAACAGTAATAAAAAATGCAGCCCAACAGCAACACAAAACAGTCCACAAAACAGTCCGCTACAAGTGAATAACTTGAACCCACGGCTTCCGATCACCGTCCCGTGAGTTCTTACATGTATATAACGAATTACCATGAATTTACAGCAGAATAAATGTATGAAATATAGCAGTAAACTCACCTTTGTTGTTGGATAACTCAGCCTTTAACTTGGTTCTTCAAACTCTAGTGTTTACCCCCAATTTGAACTTGAAAGAGAGGGAAAATCAATTAGGGTTTGTGGATAATTTTGGGAGGAACTTTGCAGGGTCTTAGGTCTGGTTATTTGTGAAATATAAAGAGGTATATATTGCAGAAGATAAGCCTTTTAATGGGCTGCTTTTCTGACCCGAAATTCCCTCTTTTGGGCCGACATTTAACCAAGTAGGTGACTCACCTACTTGCACCTAGCAGCTTGTGCAGTCTCACAAAAATGTCTATATCTCTCTATTCCAATGTCGTATTGCTAAACCGTTTAATGCGTTGGAAACTAGACTCATAGATCTTCAATTTGGTGGGTAGATCACCCCGTAATTCCAAGTATATTGGGAGAAATAGTTAATAACATTTGACCTAAAGTTTAGGTAAAACTATGAACCTAAGTTGCAACAACTTTTGTCGACTTTTGTTTCATAACTCGTTTGACTTCAAGAATTATGATACGGATATTATATGATTCAAATACCTTAAATCATGACCTCCTAAGTATACTAAGAATTTATAGGTTTACCCAAAAGTACGAGTTACAACATCCTTGATTCGTTTAACGTCTAATACTTGTTAATCACCCTTATGCACCCTTGTATCACTTAAGATTAATCGGATTAACTTCTTATCATCTCAAGGATAATTCCTTCTTGGATTTGTGTTATCTAACTTATGGAATGAACTAACGTGTGTGGATATGGGTTATAACACCCTCCCCCCCTTAGGAACATTCATCCTCGAATGTAAGGGTTTATGGGGAGTCCAAATCATCGTGGATTCTAGCGGAAAATGTTTGGTCAATTTTCCCATATAAAATGGTCACTAGCAAAATTTGCAAGCAGTGAAGCTCAAAGTATGACCACACAAGGCTACACAAAGCATTATGGACATGGACATTATTTACATATCACCACTTTGTATTAAGGAAGAGAGTTCTCAAGTTATTGCTTACCTCATAAAGCCATTTCACCTTTATAATGTATCTTGCGTTCCACCAACATCCTTGTTATCATCATTCCGGAATAGGTAAGGGTATTTAGACTTCATCTCTTCTTCCGCTTCCCATGTCATTTCTTTCATATTCTTGTTCCTCCACAATACTTTGACGGAAGCTACATCTTTTGTTCTCAGCTTGCGGACTTGTCGATCTAATATGGCCACTGGCACTTCTTCATATGATAGATCCTCTGTAACTTGAACATCTTTGACAGGGACAACTCGAGAAGGGTCTCCAATACATTTCCTCAACATAGATACATGGAATACCGGGTGGACAAATTCTAATTCGGATGGCAATTCTAACTCATAAGCAACTTGTCCAATTCGTTGAAGAATTTTATACGGACCTATATACCTTGGACTCAGCTTACCTTTCTTCCCAAAACGCATAACACCCTTCATTGGTGAAATCCTCAAGAAAACCCAATCACCAACCTCAAACTCTAGATCACGACGTCGGACATTAGAATAAGACTTTTGCCTACTTTGTGCCGTCCTCAATCGTTCCTGTATCACTTTCACCTTCTCAATGGCTTGGTGAATCAAATCTGGCCCATATAATTCTGTTTCACCGACTTCGAACCATCCAACTGGTGATCTACATCTCCTCCCATATAGTGCCTCATATGGGGCCATTTTAATACCGGAATGGTAGCTATTATTGTAGGCAAATTCTATGAGTGGAAGATGGTCATCCCAATTTCCCTTAAAATCTAGAACACATGCTCGTAGCATATCTTCCAATGTCCGAATGGTACGTTCAGCCTGTCCGTCAGTCTGCGGATGAAATGCAGTGCTGAGATTCACCTGTGTGCCTAAACCTTTCTGAAAAGACCTCCAAAAGTTAGCCGTAAATTGAGCTCCTCGATCTGATATAATAGATACCGGCACACCATGAAGCCTAACAATCTCCTTGATATACAACTTCGCATAATCTTCAGCCGAGTAAGTTGTCTTAACTGCCAGAAAATGAGCACATTTTGTAAGTCGATCAACTATCACCCGGATAGAGTCAAACTTATGATAAGATCGAGGTAATCCAATAACGAAGTCCATATTAATCACCTCCCATTTCCAAGTCGGAATTTCTATATTCTGAAGCAATCCACCGGGTTTCTGATGTTCTATCTTTACTTGTTGACAATTGGGACACTGGGCTACAAATTCTGCAATAGACTTTTTCATGTTATCCCACCAATATTGCTCTTTGACATCATGATACATCTTTGTTGAGCCAGGATGGATGGAATATCGGGATTGATGAATTTCATTCATAATCTTTTCTCGCAATCCTGCTACATTCGGCACACATAATCGGCCCTGGTATCTCAATGCCCCATCTCCTCCGATCTCGAAAGCCGTAATTTTACACTGCTGAATGTTCTCTCTCAATCGTAGTAAGATAGGATCTTCATATTGCCGTGCTTTTACCTCTGCTACCAAAGATGATTCCGATGTATTCTGTACAGTAACACTTCCGTCATCAGAGTCTAACAATCCGATTCTCATATTGGCTAGCTGATGAAGCTCTTTAGTCAACCCCCATCTACCTGCATCAATATGTACTAAGCTTCCCATTGACTTACGGTCTGAGAGCATCTGCCACAACATTGGCTTTACCGGGATGATACAATATCTCGACGTCGTAGTCCTTCAATAATTCAAGCCACCTACGCTGCCTCAAATTCAACTCTTTCTGCTTGAAGATGTATTGTAGACTCTTGTGATCCTGTGTAGATGTCAACATGGACGCCGTATAAGTAGTGCCGCCTTATCTTCAAAGCATATATTGCTGCAGCCAATTCCAAATCATGGGTTGGATAATTCTTTTCATGCTTCTTCAATTGTCTTGATGCATATGAAATCACCTTCCCATGCCGCATCAACACGCACCCCAAACCTATACCTGAGGCATCACAATATACCACATATCCTTCTGTTCCTTCAGGGAGAGTGAGCACCGGTGCGGATGTCAATCGATCCTTCAGCTCCTGAAAACTACGTTCACAAGTGTTAGACCACCGGAACTTGGTAGCTTTCTGTGTTAACTTAGTCAATGGTGCTGATATAGAGGAAAACCCTTCTACAAATCGCCTATAATATCCTGCTAGCCCTAGGAAGCTACAAACTTCTGATGGTGTTGTAGGTCTCGGCCAATTCTTTACTGCATCAATCTTCTGAGTGTCGACACTAATACCCTCGTCAGATATCACATGGCCAAGGAATGCTACTGAGTTCAGCCAGAATTCATATTTGGCGAGCTTAGCATATAACTTACGATCCTGAAGCATCCGTAATACTATCCGCAAGTGGCTCGCATGTTCCTCCTCCGAACGAGAATACACCAGAATGTCATCAATGAATACAATCATGAACACATCAAGATAGGGCCTGAATACAGTATTCATGAGATCCATAAAAGTTGTTGGGGCATTTGTTAGCCCGAACGACATCACCAAGAACTCAAAGTGTCCATATCTTGTCCGAAAGGCCGTCTTTGGAATATCCTTCTCCTTAACCCTCACCTGATGATACCCTAAACGTAAGTCAATCTTGGAGAAATACTTGGCACCCCGGAGTTGGTCAAACAGGTCGTCAATTCTTGGAAGTGGATACTTGTTCTTTATAGTAAACTTATTCAACTGCCGATAGTCGATACACATCCGTAATGACCCATCTTTCTTCAGCACGAATAGGACTGGCGCACCCCAAGGTGAAGTGCTAGGTCTAATGAAGCCCTTATCCAGCAAGTCCTTTAACTGCGCCTTCAACTCCCGCAGCTCTGCCGGGGCCATTCTATATGGAGGGATAGAGATCGGTTGAGTGTCAGGCAACACATCAATGCTAAACTCAATCTCCCTTTCTGGAGGAAGGCCTGGGAGTTCATTTGGGAAAAAATCTGGAAATTCATTGACCACGGGGATAGATTGTAGAGTAGGCAACTTCGCCTCTGCATCCCTAACGCGAACAAGATGATAAATGTAACCTTTTGAGATCATTTTCCTTGCCTTAAGATAGGAAATAAACCTACCTTTCGATGTAGCAATGTTCCCCTTCCATTCAATGACGGGTTCACCAGGAAATTGAAACTTAACTATCTTCATACGACAGTCAACATTTGCATAGCATGAGGCCAACCAGTCCATTCCCAGTATCACATCAAAATCAACCATTTCTAATTCAAATAAATCTGCCGAGGTTTGACGACTACAAATCATCACAGTGCAACCTCTATATACCCTTCTAGCAATCACAGAATCTCCTATTGGAGTAGATACCGCAAGGGGTTTACTTATCAATTCAGGTTCAATGCCAAACTTATTAGCCACAAAGGGTGTAACATATGATAATGTAGATCCCGGATCAATCAACGCATATACATCATAAGAAAACACAGATAATATACCTGTAACAACATTTGGAGACGACTCGAGATCCTGTCGACCTACTAGAGCATATGTTCGATTTTGAGCACCACTCAAACTCGGCCATGCACCTCTACCTCTACCACGACCTGTCGACTGCTGAAAACCCCGTGCTGGAGGTCGAACTGATGAGGAAGAACCAGACACAGATCTAGTCGGCCGAGCCATACCATCACTTCCCCTGTTAGGACAATCCCGCATCATATGGCCAGGCTGTCCGCAAGAATAACACGCATCAGAACCTCGACGGCACAGTCCAAAGTGGGCCTTGCCACACTGATCACAACGTGGTGTTGGGGGTTTCGTCTGACTAGTATCCCTGTGATGTTGCGATCCATATGCCTACGAACTCTAACCTAGACCAGAATAGGATCGATTATATCGAGGCCTCTGAAACTGTGGAGGAGCACTAGCTACAGATGGCGCCGAACTCCTCGAAGACTGGGGCCTGGCGCTGCCTCTTAAGTCATCGGAATACCTTGCAAATCTCGCCCTCTTATGCTGGCCCCTATCCTGCTCCCTATCTGCCCTCTGCCGGCGCTTACGATCCTCTAAGGTCTGGGCATAAGCTTGAATACGGGAAATATCCATGCCTTCTACCAAGGAGGCTGTCATACACTCATTAATCGGATGGGGTCCCAACCCGTTCACGAACAAATGCACCCTATCACTCATCTCGGCCACCATATGGGGAGCATACCTTGCTAAAGAATCAAACCTGCATACTATACTCTCGCACACTCATATTACCTTGTCTAAGGTTCAAGAACTTATCAGCTCTAGCTCGTCATATCTCAACTAGCAAATAGTGATGAAGAAAGGCCTCAGAAAAATCCTTCCACACAGCTGGAGGAGCGTTCGGACCCCTGGATCTCTCCCAACTATCATACCAAAGAACCGCTAAATCCCGTAGCCGATAAGAAGCCAATTCTACTGCCTCTGTATCACTAACATGCATAACCCGTAGTGTACGATGAACCTGGTCAATAAAAGTCTGCGGATCCTCCTTGGGGTCTGATCCGGTAAACACTGGAGGGTCTAAATTAATAAAATCACGAACTCTTGTACTAACTGGTTTATCAGCAGCACCTGTATTCTGCCTCTGAGCCTGAGCAGCTACCAAGCTAGTCAATAACTGCAAAGCACTCCGCATATCCTGGTCTGTAGTGCCAGACGGAGGAGCTGGAGGTGCTGGGTGCCACCTAATATCCTCCGGAGGAGACGGAGTAGATGAGGTATGAGACGGTATCTCACTCTGAGCCTCACTTTGGCCTGCTCTGGCTTGGGGCACCTGACTGGTACCCTCTCCTGCAGCTGTATCAAGTCGTCTACTAATTGTTTGTTTCCTAGTCGAAGGCATTGCTGAAAGAAAACAAGGTGAATATTAGAGACGAACACTTATGACTCAACTCTATGCACGATCTAGATTCAGGAAGAAGGTAACAACCCTAGATGTCATGTAGCCTCCCGATTATAAATGTGGCGCGCTACACATCCATAATCAAGACTCTACTAGACATGGCTCATAGACAATCCCTAGGACAGACTTGCTCCGATACCAAGTTTGTCACGACCCAAACTGGAGGACCATGACTAGCACCCGACCATACTTGCCGAGCACCAACGTACATTTTATCTAACCTTCTTTATTATCTTTTAGGCTGACGAGACCAATATAAATGGTAGACATGAATCATGAACAACCAACAATAAAATATGATTGCATGAACCTACATAACATGGGATGACCAGACAATCAAGAAACTATATACATATGGTACAAGCTACCACGCTAAAATGAAAGACTATACAACAAAAACCAACCGACAAGGCATACCAAACTATACATGAGTCGACACTTGTCTATGAGCCTCTAAAGGAACATAAGTGCTGCAACATAGCCGGAACAGGGCCCCGACATACCCATAATGTCTACAACATAAATGCATACCAAGACCAAGGCAAGTCCGGAGAAGGGATCTCGCCAATCACCGCTGAACTGGACAACCTACTGTGATGGGGGAGCTGCACCTGCCTGTCTATCAGGACCTGCAGCATGACATGCTGCATCCATAAACAAAAAGATGTCAGTACGAATAAAGTACTGAGTATGTAAGGCAGGAAACTATAAATACGAACGATAATGTAAGCAGGGATAGAGAATATACAACCTATAACATCTGAGTACCTCCTGAGGGCTACTGACATGAAATGCATGATACATGTGTATAAATACATAATCTTTTAAAACATACGCCTCTGTGGGCATCATCATCATCATGTCGTACCCGACCATAATAGGCTCGGTAAAAACGTACCCGGCCATTATAAGGCTCGGTAGAATCGTACCCGGCCATGTGGAGCTCGGTAAAACCCAACTGATCGGTGGTTGCACAATAGGTGCCGTACCCGGCCGACTATAGCGCGGCTCGGTAGAGTAAAATAGATACATATATATAATGCATGCTCGACTCATGGAAACACCTTGTAGACCTTTCGGAGTGACGTAAGGTCGGTATCCTATGTACACCTTATTAGGACTAACTCTTCACTATGAACCTTATAGGAATCAGAAAGTACCAACAAGATTGATAACATAAGAATAAGAGAAGCAACATCAACATCAATCGTTCCATAAGAGGGGAAACAATGTAAGTACCGCTTAGCTTCTAAGAATAGAGTATCTTTGGAAGCTCGTTCATTACATTATGTTAATCGGAGTCGTGCAAAAGAAGGAAAGGGATAGCCACACATACCTTGTATATACTGCCACAACCTCAAGCTATGCAAACGTCACGACTCCTTAGTCTACAATAGGAGAAATGACACTATCGTTAACGTTTAAGCGTCGCAACTATTATGTACCAATCACAACCTATTTTGTGATGAAACGGACAGCACCTCCCCTATAGGTATGACTTCACACCATTCAAAACAATCACCAAACAGCCTAAACAACATCAATAATAAACATATTGAGCCTCCCAAAACAGTCCACACACAACCTAATCACATCGTACATATGACGGCCACTATAGTCGTACCAAATGACCCAAAAATATTACGAAGAACTAGCAGACCACAACCCAACATATATATGGTATTTCTCCACACCCTGCCTCCTCCAAAACTCCACAAAACAGTAATAAAAAATGCAGCCCAACAGCAACACAAAACAGTCCACAAAACAGTCCGCTACAAGTGAATAACTTGAACCCACGGCTTCCGATCACCGTCCCGTGAGTTCTTACATGTATATAACGAATTACCATGAATTTACAGCAGAATAAATGTATGAAATATAGCAGTAAACTCACCTTTGTTGTTGGATAACTCAGCCTTTAACTTGGTTCTTCAAACTCTAGTGTTTACCCCCAATTTGAACTTGAAAGAGAGGGAAAATCAATTAGGGTTTGTGGATAATTTTTGGGAGGAACTTTGCAGGGTCTTAGGTCTGGTTATTTGTGAAATATAAAGAGGTATATATTGCAGAAGATAAGCCTTTTAATGGGCTGCTTTTCTGACCCGAAATTCCCTCTTTTGGGCCGACATTTAACCAAGTAGGTGACTCACCTACTTGCACCTAGCAGCTTGTGCAGTCTCACGAAAATGTCTATATCTCTCTATTCCAATGTCGTATTGCTAAACCGTTTAATGCGTTGGAAACTAGACTCATAGATCTTCAATTTGGTAGGTAGATCACCCCGAAATTCCAAGTATATTGGGAGAAATACTTAATAACATTTGACCTAAAGTTTAGGTAAAACTATGAACCTAAGTTGCAACAACTTTTGTCGACTTTTGTTTCATAACTCGTTTGACTTCAAGAATTATGATACGGATATTATATGATTCAAATACCTTAAATCATGACCTCCTAAGTATACTAAGAATTTATAGGTTTACCCAAAAGTACGAGTTACAACATCCTTGATTCGTTTAACGTCTAATACTTGTTAATCACCCTTATGCACCCTTGTATCACTTAAGATTAATCGGATTAACTTCTTATCATCTCAAGGATAATTCCTTCTTGGATTTGTGTTATCTAACTTATGGAATGAACTAACGTGTGTGGATATGGGTTATAACAGGTAGAGTATCAGGAGGTTCATTGATGGCCTCAACTACTCTATTCGTATCAGGAATAGTTGGGAAAAGTCAACTGGACGTTGACTATTTAGTTAGAGGGCTCAGAATCGGATTCTGATGATTCGGTTAGTTCCGGGAGGTGATTTGTGACTTAGGGGAACAATCGGAATTGAATTTGGAGGTCCGGTGTAGAAATAGGCTTGAATTGGCTAAGGTTGAATTTTGGCGAAATTCGGACGGTAGGTGAGATTTTGATCCGGGAGTCGGAATGGAATTCCGACAATTGCAGTAGCTCCGTTAGGTGATTTTGGATGTGCCCTGCAAAATTTCAGGTCATTCGGAGGTCGTTTGGTCGGGTTTTTGATCGAATAAGAATTTGGAAAGTTATAGTTAAACTTAAGCTTGAATTTGCTGAAAACGGACGATATTGATGTTAACTATAGTGATTTAATGATTCGAGCAAGTTGGAATGAGGTAATAGATCATGTCTGTATATTTGGTTGAGGTCTCGGGGGTCTCGGGTGTGTTTCGGATGTCAAACGGGTCATTTTTGGAAGATTTTTGCAGTTTTGAGCGTAAATGTAATGATCCAAAGGTCTATTTTTAGTTCTAGTGATCCAAATTTAACTTTGAGACTTCGAGAATTTAAATCATGAATTATAGGACTGATCTGGAAATTTTGGTTTAATTTCATCAAGTCGCGATTAGGTTTTTGACGCGATATGTGAGTTAATTGTTTAACGAGCGAAATTGGTATTGAACTAAGCAAATGAGCTCCAAATTCAGTTTTGTTTGAACTACTAGATCCGTATCAAAATTACGGAGCCAAAGGAAAAAGAATCATCTAATTTCGAGTTCGTATGATGGATTTAGAGCCATTTTAGTAAAAAATGATTGTGCTGCAATTTAGATAAAAAGCTGCTGCAATGAACAGTACCCGTGAATAGTGCCCGTGAATAGTACATTGTGAACAGTACCCCCGTGAACAGTACCTTGTGAACAGTAACACGGGTGAACAGTAACATGGGTGAACAGTATTTTGTTAAAAAAAATCTGGACAGAATTTTCATCCGCGACTCATTAATTGAAAACCTCCATTGTTGAGTCTTGGGGAGCAAAAGTGAAGGGAAATTGCTGGGATTTCACCGGGTTATCATTGGAGGTAAGGTTTATGGTTAATATATGTGTTTTTATCTTAGAATCCTTCTTTATTTCACTGAAATTGGATCAAATTGTGGGGAAATTTAGCCTAGGCCAGGGCTTTGGTAAAATACCGATTTGAACGGGCAAATAGAGTCCGAATTTGGTAAATTTTATATGCCTAGACTCGTATTGAGACGAGGGTTCCGAATATGTAACTTTTATAACTTTTCGAGAAGCGTACCAAAAGTCAGGTTTTGATAACTTTGTGGGTTTTGATGCAATTTGGGTTATTTCGAATGGGTTACGTGAATTTAGCATATATTGATGTATTATCATTGATTTTGAGCAGATTTGGCAACCGAGGAGATTGATTTGCGAGGCAAGCACAAGGTGGACAGAGGCTTCTACCGGTTCGAGGTGAGTGGTAGTAGTAAATAATGTACTGAGGGTTTGAAACCCCGTACTAGCACTTCACAGTACTATATTGAGATGAGACACGCGTTCTATGACAGGCATGGTGACATGGTGATTGGGGGTTTGGACTTAGTCCTTCCCGACTAATAGTATATTGTGTGTTATGACTGATAATAAGTCTATAACTATGCAATTGGGCTGATAGCCATGTTTGGGGCCTTGTGCCGATCTGTAGAGCATTAGGGAACCTATAGAGCTAGGTGACCCTTATATCGTGTTGGAAACATACACTCAGCCGTAGCTCTAGTTGTATAGCATAATATGAGCCCGTACTATATGTGTACATTGAGAGAGATTATCTAGGGTGGAATTCCCTGTTCTAGCTGAGCAGGGACTGAAAGGCCAAGTCTATACCGATTGAGATGAGATAGGGTCAAGGACCCACTATGAGATGTTATATTGGGCCCGAAAGGCCAAGTCTATATTGACTGAGACAGGGTCAAGGACCCACTGTGATATATTATATTGGGCCTGAGAGGCCAAGTATATACTGACTGGAATAGGGTCGAGGACCCATTATGAGGTATTATATATATATATACCTATATTGGGCTGCACGCCGCAGCAGTATATATATTGGATCGGACTGCACGCCGCAGTAATATACATGTAATATACATGTGGGACGGACTGCACGCCGCAGTATTATTGCGCTTGGGCTGTAGGAGCCCCTTCGGTGTCCGAGTCTGCACACATTCTCAGTGAGCACTGGTGTATATTATGGGATCGGGCTGCGCGCCGCAGCAGTATAAATATATATATATATATATATTGGATCGGACTGCACGCCGCAGTAATACATGTGTGGATCGGGCTGCACGCCGCAGTATTATAGTGTTTGGGCCTAGGGAGCCCCTCCAAAGTCTGTATACACCCCCGGTGAGCGCCGTCGACGTTAAATGGAGCGGGCTGCGCGCCGCAGCGGTATATGTATTGGAGCGGGCTGCACGCCGCAGCATTATACTTAATCATCATATATATACTGAAATATTTATATGTTATCGACAGATGTATATGTCTCCATATATTGAAATGGCTGTATACCGTAGTGGTACGAGCGAGGATGTGGTCGGTGTGGGACCTAGATGAGATAGATGTGGACTGGAGATCAGAGTACTCATTATAGTGATGACTAACCTGTGGGGGTTGCCTTAGAACTGTTTAGTGATAGTACAGGAGTTCTTATTTTCGACTCACTGAGTTGATTATTACTCACTGAGTTGAAATATACTCACCCCACTCCCCTGCACTTTTTGTGCAGATATACAGGTTCAGGAGGGCAGTTGAGCTATCGCAACTGCTTTATTATCCCCATTCTGTGGAGACTTCGAGGTAGCTGCCAACGTCCGCAGTACCCGACCTCTTTCTTTTTATCATTTTGTTGTCTCCATTCTGGTTAGACTTGATTGTGTAGTAGATCTCATTTGTAGAGGCTCAGACTTGTGACACCACGATTTGGTTGGGACTGTGTTCTTGTATTTCATTTCTACACTTCTTGATTTGTTATGAAAACAGGCTAACCACGCCGATTAATTAGTATAAATTATACTTGGCTGGTAATTGGATATGATGGTCGGGCTTGCCTAGCAATATGTTGGGCGCCATCACGACCAAGGTTTGGGGTCGTGACAAGTTGGTATCAGAGCCTAGGTTAACAGGTCTCGCGATGTCACGACCCGGATTTTCCCCCAATATCGGGATCGTGATGGCGCCTACTCGTGGTAGCTAGGCAAGCCACTGTATTCATACTATCCTGGTTATAACAAAATTTTAATTAAATAAATGCGGAATACTTTATCGAGATAGAAATAATTAAATACGAAGTAAAAATCATACTAATATCCTCTACCCAAGACGTGGAGTCACCAACTCACGAACTACTATGGAATACTACACATAAGAGTCTGAAGGAAATATAACATAATTCTGTTTGTCTCGAAACAAAGAGACTACAGCTAATAACATAAATAAAGAAAGAGACGCCGGGCCTGCGGACGTCTGCAAGCTACCTCGGTCTCAAATATGATTAGCTCCCACGCAATCTACTTACTGCTGCTGCTGCTCCTGATCGTAACCTGGACCTGTGCAAAAACGCACAGAAGTGTAGCATCAGCACAACCGACCCCATGTGCTTGTAAGTGCCTGGCCTATCCCGGCGAAGTAGTGACAAGCCTAGGACCAGACACCCACATAAACCCTGTGCAATTCAATATATATATGTGTACCACAAAATAACAAGAAATAATCAAGTAATAACACAATAAGAAATATCTTGAAGAATTTAACAACCAAACACAGTTAATAATTTCACAAAGAAAACAAAGTATAATGTAAACACGAATAATATCACTTCAAGAAATAACAAGCAATTGCACGGCATCACCCTTCGTGCTTTTACTCTCATCCTCACCAAATAAGCAAATAAAGTACACGGCATCACCCTTCGTGCTTTTACTCTCATCCTCACCAAATAAACAAATAAAGTACACGGCATCACCCTTCGTGCTTTTACTCTCATCCTCACATCCATAGTACGGCATGATCCTTCGTACATGGTTCAATAACCAGGGCACGGCATGATCCTTCGTGCATAATCAATAAATAAACATGGCACGGCATTAACCTTCGTGCATAAATAAATAAACATGGCACGGCATTAACCTTCGTGCATAAATAAATAAACATGGCACGGCATCACCCTTCGTGCATTATCACTCTTCCTCACCCAAATAACAATCACAGTTAAGGGCAGAGAAAGAAACAACAATTCACAAATCGTCCCATCAAGGGCAATCAATAATTACCTTCACAACAAGTCCCAACAAGGGAGAACAACAACGATTCACCTATAATATATCTCAAAATTTCATTTTTCCAACGACTCACGGTCATACTAGACGCCAATGTATGGATGCTCGTCACCACAGCCCATACACCGCACTCGATCACATAACACATAACACATAATCCTATTCCCTCAAGCTAGGATAGAACAAACACTTACCTCGAATGCTTATGAACAATCCAATCCGTGGAAATGTCTTTTCTTTCAATTTGGCTCCAATCCAACCGTATCTATACACAATTGATTTAATATCATCAATTCTACTCCACAAACTAATTCTTAATACCAAATAACACTTTTACAACATTCTGCCATGAATAGTAAATTTCAACCCCGAGCCCACATGGTCGGAATTCGGGGTTAGGACCAAAATCCGGTTACCCATCCCCCCACGAGTTCATGTATATAATTTGTTTCAAAATCGGACCTCAATTCGAGGTCCAATTCCCCAATTTATGAAAAACCTATTTTCTAACCAAAAACAAGAATTTTACCATGAAAACATTTGATTTCTAATGAAAAACATGTTTAATGATGTTAGGAATTGAAAGAATTAAGTAAAAAGTGACTTACAATCGTTTTGGTGAAGAAGAAATCCTTGAAGAGTCGCAAATGGGTGTTTTGGTTTTGTGAAAAATGAAGAAATGACTGAAATTCGTGTTTTTCAGGTCTCTGTGTTCGCATTTGCGAACATGGGTTCGCAATTGCGAACCCCGACCAATTTCTGGAGTTTGAAAAATAAGCTAAGGGTGGGAAGTTCGCATTTGCGACAAAATGTTCGCATTTGCGAACAAGGCTCTTCGCATTTGCGAAGAAAGCTTCGCATTTGCGAAGCATGGCTGGGCAGGCTCCTTCGCATTTGCGAAGAAAGCTTCGCATTTGCGAAGCCTGGCTGGGCAGGCATCCTTCGCATTTGCGAAGAAAGCTTCGCATTTGCGAAGCATGGCTGGGCAGGCTCCTTCGCATTTGCGATCAGGGGTTCGCATTTGCGAACCCTGCCTTGGTCTGTCACCTTCGCAATTGCGAGAAATTCTTCGCAATTGCGAAGCCAACAGCTGGGTGAAAAAAACCAGCAGTTAAAAATTCAGATTTTCATCCAACGGCCTATCAAATCTTTACCCGAGCCCCCGGGCTCCAAACCAAACATGCACACAACCTCAAAAACACATTATGGACTTGTTCGTGCGATCATATCGCCAATATCACTTCGTTTCAATCAAATCAAGCCCCAAACTCATGATTTTCATACTTTTGATTTTCAAAACTTCTTAACTTGGAACTCAAGGTCCAAAACATCTCAAACGACATCCAAATGTCACCAAACTTTACAGAAATCACATATATAATATTTAAGACTTGTACCGGGCGTCGGAACCAAAATACGAGCCCGATACCAATGTCTATCAATTTATTTCCTTTAATAATTGCATCAAAAACAATTTCACATAAAAATTCATAACTTGGGCTCTAGGCCTCAGAATTCGACTCCGGACACATGTCCAAGTCCCATATTTTCCTACGGACCTCTCGGGACCATCCAATCTCGGGTCCGGATCCGTTTACCAAAAATGTTGACCGAAGTCAACCATATCAATATTAATATCATTTTTATCCAAATTTCACATAGAATTCATATTTTCTATCACAAAATCTTTCCGGCTACATGCTCGGATCGTGCACGTAAATCGAGGCAACATAGAATGAGGTTTTCAAGGCCTCAGAAGCTCGAAATTATTAATAAAATAAGTGATGACCCTTTGGGTCGTCACAATCTCCACCTCTAAAACAACCGTTCGTCCTCGAACGGACAAAAGAAAGAAGTACCGAGTCAGGAAACAAGTGTGGGTAACGGCTCCGCATATCAGACTCGGACTCCCAGGTCGATGCCTCAGGAGGCTGACCTCTCCACTGAACACGCACAGAAGGATAACTCTTCGACCTCAGCTGTCGAACCTGCCGGTCTAGAATAGCCACTGGCTCCTCCTCGTAAGATAAATCATTGTCCAATTGGACAGTATTGAAGTCTAACACATGTGTGGGATCGCCGTGGTATCTCCGAAGCATAGATACATGAAAAACCGGATGCACGGCTGATAAGCTAGGCGGCAAAGCTAGTCTGTAAGCCACCCCTCCCACTCTATCTAGAATCTCAAATGGGCCAATATACCTAGGGCTGAGCTTGCCCTTCTTCCCAAACCTCATCACGCCTTTCATAGGCGACACCCGAAGCAATACTCGTTCACCAACCATGAAATCTACATCTCGCACCTTGCGATCCGCATAAGTCTTTTGCCTAGACTGAGCTGAACGCAATCTCTCCTGAATAGTCTTGACCTTATCTAAGGCCTCCTGAACTAAGTCTGTACCCAACAACCGAGCCTCTCCCGGTTCAAACCATCCAACCGGTGATCGACATCGCCTACCATACAACGCCTCATACGGGGCCATCTGGATGCTAGATTGGTAACTGTTATTGTAGGCGAACTCTGCTAATGGTAGAAACTGATCCCACGAGCCTCCGAAATCAATAACACAGGCTCGAAGCATGTCCTCAAGAATCCGAATAGTCCTCTCGGACTGGCCATCCGTCTGAGGATGAAATGCTGTACTCAACTGAACCTGGGTGCCTAACTCCTGCTGGACCGCTCTCCAGAACCGCGAGGTAAACTGCGTACCCCGATCAGAGATAATAGATACTGGCACCCCATGGAGACGAACAATCTCCCTAATGTAAATCTCCGCTAACCTCTCCGACGAGTAGGAGACAGATACTGGAATAAAGTGTGCTGATTTGGTCGGCCTATCAACAATGACCCAAATAGCATCAAATTTCCTCCGAGTCAAAGGAAGTCCAGTAACGAAGTCCATAGTGATCCGCTCCCATTTCCACTCGGGAATTTCAATCCTTTGGAATACACCACCAGGTCTCTGGTGCTCATATTTCACCTGCTGACAATTTAGACACCGAGCGACATACGCAACGATATCTTTCTTCATTCCGCGCCACCAATAGTGTTGCCGTAAGTCCTGGTACATCTTCGCGGCGCCTGGGTGAATAGAATACCGCGAACTGTGGGCCTCTGCTAAGATCAACTCTCGAATCCCTTCGACATTGGGCACACAAACTCGACCCCGCAATTTCAATACCCCATCATCATCTAGATTTACCTGTGTGGCACCTCCCCGCTGTACTGTATCTCTCAACTCGCGCAAATGAGGATCATCAAATTGTCTCTCACGGATACGCTCTAATAAAGAAGAACGAGCGACCGTGCAGGCTAACACTCTGCTAGGCTCAGAAATGTCTAATCTCACGAACCGGTTGGCTAAGGCCTGGACATCTAGAGCTAATGGTCTCCGATTGACCGGAATATATGCAAGACTACCCATGCTGGCATACTTTCTACTCAATGCATCGGCCACCACATTGGCCTTACCCTGGGTGATATAATATAGTAACATCATAGTCTTTTAACAACTCTAACCATCTCCGCTGTCGCAGATTCAACTCCTTCTGTTTGAACAAGTACTGTAGGCTCTTGTGATCAGTGTACACCTCAAATGTCACACCATATAGATAATGCCTCCAGATCTTTAAGGCATGAACCACTGCTGCTAATTGAAGATCATGAACTGGATAATTCTTCTCATGTATTTTTAACTGCCTCGAAGCATAAGCGATAACCTTACCATCCTGCATCAATACCGCTCCAAGTCCTGTACGAGATGCATCACAATAAACTGTATAAGGCCCTGCACCCGTAGGTAGTACCAAGACTGGTGCGGTGGTCAAGGCTGTCTTGAGCTTCTGAAAGCTCGCCTCACACTCCTCTCTGACCACTGAAACTGGACACCCTTCTGGGTCAACCTGGTCATCGGGGCTGCAATGGAAGAAAACCCCTCTACAAAACGACGGTAGTAACCTGCTAATCCCAAGAAACTCCGTATCTCAGTCACTGAAGCTGGTCGAGGCCAATTCTGGACTGCCTCAATCTTCTTTGGGTCTACCTGAATACCTTCCACTGATACAATGTGACCCAGAAATGCTACCGAACTCAGCCAGAACTCACATTTAGAAAATTTGGCATATAGTCGGTTATCTTTCAGAGTCTGAAGAACCACTCTGAGGTGCTGCTCGTGTTCTTCCTGGCTGCGGGAGTACACCAGGATGTCATCTATGAAGACTATCACGAACAGATCTAAGTAAGGCCTGAATACCCGATTCATCAACTCCATGAATGCTGCTGGGGCATTGGTCAACCCGAAGGACATGACCAAGAACTCATAATGCCCATATCTAGAGCGAAAGGCTGTCTTAGGAATGTCAGCCGCCCTGATCTTCAGCTGATGGTAGCCTGACCTCAAGTCTATCTTAGAGAATACCCTCGCTCCCCGGAGCTGGTCAAACAAATCATCAATCCTCGGCAGTGGATATTTATTTTTGATAGTCACCTTGTTTAACTGCCGGTAATCAATACACATCCGCATCGAGCCATCCTTCTTCTTTACAAATAACACAGGTGCTCCCCGGGGGAAACACTGGGCCTGATAAAGCCCTTCTCAAGAAGGTCCTGCAACTGATCTTTCAACTCTTTTAGTTCCGGTGGGGCCATACGATAGGGTGGAATAGAGATGGGCCGAGTGCCCGGTGCCAAATCAATACAGAAATCAATATCCCTGTCGGGTGGCATGCCCGGCAGGTCTGAAGGAAAAACCTCAGGAAACTCCCGTGCAATAGGGACTGAATCAATGGAAGGAACTTCTGCACTGGAATCACGAACATAAGCCAAATAAGCTAGACACCCCTTCTCGACCATACGTCGAGCCTTAACATAAGAAATAACAGTGCGAACGGAGTGGCTTGAGGTACCCTTCCACTCTAATCGGGGTGATTCGGCAAGGCTAAGGTGACAGTCTTAGCATGACAATCAAGAATAGCATGGTATGGGGACAACCAGTCCATCCCCAATATGACATCAAAATCTACCATATCCAAGAGCAACAGATCAACACGGGTCTCCAGACCCCCAAATATAACTACGCACGAACGATGCACCCGATCGACTACAATAGAGTCACCCACTGGTGTAGCCACATAAACTGGAATATCCAGAGCATAGGCGGGCACGACCAAATACGGTGCGAAGTAGGAAGACACATAGGAATATGTAGATCCCGGGTCAAATAATACTGAAGCACCTCTGCCACACACAAGAATAGTACCTATAATCACGGTATCTGATGCCTCTGCCTCTGGCCTGGCTGGTAAAGCATAGAATCGGGGATCCGCACCTCCCCTCTGAGCTGCGTCTCTAGGACGACCATCAACTGGCTGACCTCTACCTCTCGCCGGACGGTCTCCACCTCTACGGTCTCGACCTCCACCTCTATAATCTCTACCCCCGCCTCCGGCTGGCTGGGCAGGCTGAGGGTCAGCTGGGGCCTGAATCATAGGACGAGGACCTCGCTGCTGAGAGTTGCCCGCTGCTATAGGGCAATTCTTGATAAAATGACCCGGGTCACCACAACCGTAGCAACTCTTAGACTGATAGGGCTGCTGGCCCTGACGACCTGAATGGCCTCCACGAACACTCTGAAGAGGCTGAGCATTAATAGGAGACTGGTCTGAATAATACCCCCGAGAACCACGATCCCCTGATCCACCCCGTGAAGCCTGAAGGGCGGAATGAAAAGGCCTGGAAGACTGGCCTCTATCAAAGGATTCTCTGCTACCAGAGGAAGAACCACCAAATCTACCTGTATGACGAGGCCTCTTATCCGAAGAATAACCGCCTCCCCTAGCAAGAGCCATCTCAACTCTGCGTGCTGCATTGGCTGCCTCCTGAAATGATATGTCACTCCCCACGCCCATAGCCATCCTGGAGTCTAATCGGCTGATTAAGCCCATCTATAAATCTGCGGACCCTCTCCCGCTCCGTGGGAAGTATCACCACTGCATGACGAGCCAAGTCAATAAATCTCGTCTCATACTGTGTAACTGTCATAGTGCCCTGACGGAGGCGCTCAAACTGCCTCCGAAGTAAATCCCGCTGAGTAGCAGGGAGAAACTTCTCCATAAATAGTTCCGCAAACTGGTCCCATGATAGAGCTGGGGACCCTGCTGGTCGAGTCAGGCAATAATCTCTCCACCAAGTCTTGGCGGATCCTGCAAGTCTGAAGGTACAGAAATCAACTCCGTTTGTCTCCACGATCCCCATAGTCTTGAGAATCTCATGGCAACCTGAATAAAAAGTCCTGAGGATCCTCTGATGCGGCTCCACTGAATGTAGCGGTAAATAGCTTGGAGAACCGATCAAGCCTCCATAACGAATCGGAAGTCATGGCCGCTCCATCGCCGGCATGAGCTGTGGTACCTGACTGAGTGGCCACAGCTGGCTGAATTACTGGTGCCTGAGGCTGAGGAGCTACTGGCTCCGGAGTATGAGCAATAGGAGTCTGGGCCCCTCCTCCAGCCTGAGAAGTAGCTGGGGCAACTGATAATAGACCCGCTCTGGCGATGCTATCCATAAATCCCGCTATTCTGACCAAAGCATCCCGGAGATCCGGGGTAATCAAAGCCTCTCCCGGGACCTGAGCTGGGCCCGCTGGAGCTGCTGGAACCGGAACCTCCTCATCAATCTCAATATGAGGCTCCACCTCTGGGGTAGCTGCCTGGGGCTGAGCTCTACCCCTACCACGGCCTCTAGTACGGCCTCGGCCCCTGCCCCTCACAGGAGCTGTCTGGGGCTCAGGCTGCTGGTCAGCGGACGAAGAAGTGCGTGTCCTTACCATCTGCGAAAGGACAGAATAGAAATTCAATCAGTAATTGAGGAACAAGTCGCACGACAAGAAAGAACCAATGAGAGACCTTTTCCTAACTCAATAGACTCTGGAGGACAAGTACAGACGTCTCCGTACCTACCTCTCAAACTCTACTAAGCTTGTTCGTGAGTGGTGAGACCTATGTAACCTAGTGCTTTGATACCAACTTGTCACGACCCGGATTTTCCCCCAATATCGGGATCGTGATGGCGCCTACTCGTGGTAGCTAGGCAAGCCACCTGTATTCATACTATCCTGGTTATAACAAAATTTTAATTAAATAAATGCGGAATACTTTATCGAGATAGAAATAATTAAATACAAAGTAAAAATCATACTAATATCCTCTACCCAAGACGTGGAGTCACCAACTCACGAACTACTATGGAATACTACACATAAGAGTCTGAAGGAAATATAACATAATTCTGTTTGTCTCGAAACAAAGAGACTACAGCTAATAACATAAATAAAGAAAGAGACGCCGGGCCTGCGGACGTCTGCAAGCTACCTCGGTCTCAAATATGATTAGCTCCCACGCAATCTACTTACTGCTGCTCCTGCTCCTGATCGTAACCTGGACCTGTGCAAAAACGCACAGAAGTGTAGCATCAGCACAACCGACCCCATGTGCTGGTAAGTGCCTGGCCTATCCCGGCGAAGTAGTGACAAGCCTAGGACCAGACACCCACATAAACCTGTGCAATTCAATATATATATGTGTACCACAAAATAACAAGAAATAATCAAGTAATAACACAATAAGAAATATCTTGAAGAATTTAACAACCAAACACAATTAATAATTTCACAAAGAAAACAAAGTATAATGTAAACACGAATAATATCACTTCAAGAAATAACAAGCAATTGCACGGCATCACCCTTCGTGCTTTTACTCTCATCCTCACCAAATAAGCAAATAAAGTACACGGCATCACCCTTCGTGCTTTTACTCTCATCCTCACCAAATAAACAAATAAAGTACACGGCATCACCCTTCGTGCTTTTACTCTCATCCTCACATCCATAGTACGGCATGATCCTTCGTACATGGTTCAATAACGAGGCACGGCATGATCCTTCGTGCATAATCAATAAATAAACATGGCACGGCATTAACCTTCGTGCATAAATAAATAAACATGGCACGGCATTAACCTTCGTGCATAAATAAATAAACATGGCACGGCATCACCCTTCGTGCATTATCACTCTTCCTCACCCAAATAACAATCACCAGTTAAGGGCAGAGAAAGAAACAACAATTCACAAATCGTCCCATCAAGGGCAATCAATAATTACCTTCACAACAAGTCCCAACAAGGGAGAACAACAAAGATTCACCTATAATATATCTCAAAATTTCATTTTTCCAACGACTCACGGTCATACTAGACGCCAATGTATGGATGCTCGTCACCACAGCCCATACACCGCACTCGATCACATAACACATAACACATAATCCTATTCCCTCAAGCTAGGATAGAACAAACACTTACCTCGAATGCTTATGAACAATCCAATCCGTGGAAATGTCTTTTCTTTCAATTTGGCTCCAATCCAACCGTATCTATACACAATTGATTTAATATCATCAATTCTACTCCACAAACTAATTCTTAATACCAAATAACACTTTTACAACATTCTCTGCCATGAATAGTAAATTTCAACCCCGGGCCCACATGGTCGGAATTCGGGGTTAGGACCAAAATCCGGTTACCCATCCCCCACGAGTTCATGTATATAATTTGTTTCAAAATCGGACCTCAATTCGAGGTCCAATTCCCCAATTTATGAAAAACCTATTTTCTAACCAAAAACAAGAATTTTACCATGAAAACATTTGATTTCTAATGAAAAACATGTTTAATGATGTTAGGAATTGAAAGAATTAAGTAAAAAGTGACTTACAATCGTTTTGGTGAAGAAGAAATCCTTGAAGAGTCGCAAATGGGTGTTTTGGTTTTGTGAAAAATGAAGAAATGACTGAAATTCGTGTTTTTCGGGTCTCTGTGTTCGCATTTGCGAACATGGGTTCGCAATTGCGAACCCCGACCAATTTCTGGAGTTTGAAAAATAAGCTAAGGGTGGGAAGTTCGCATTTGCGACAAAATGTTCGCATTTGCGAACAAGGCTCTTCGCATTTGCGAAGAAAGCTTCGCATTTGCGAAGCATGGCTGGGCAGGCATCCTTCGCATTTGCGAAGAAAGCTTCGCATTTGCGAAGCCTGGCTGGGCAGGCATCCTTCGCATTTGCGAAGAAAGCTTCGCATTTGCGAAGCATGGCTGGGCAGGCTCCTTCGCATTTGCGATCAGGGGTTCGCATTTGCGAACCCTGCCTTGGTCCGTCACCTTCGCAATTGCGAGAAATTCTTCGCAATTGCGAAGCCAACAGCTGGGTGAAAAAAACCAGCAGTTAAAAATTCAGATTTTCATCCCACGGCCTATCAAATCTTTACCCGAGCCCCCCGGGCTCCAAACCAAACATGCACACAACCTCAAAAACACATTATGGACTTGTTCGTGCGATCATATCGCCAATATCACTTCGTTTCAATCAAATCAAGCCCCAAACTCATGATTTTCATACTTTTGATTTTCAAAACTTCTTAACTTGGAACTCAAGGTCCAAAACATCTCAAACGACATCCAAATGTCACCAAACTTTACAGAAATCACATATATAATATTTAAGACTTGTACCGGGCGTCGGAACCAAAATACGAGCCCGATACCAATGTCTATCAATTTATTTCCTTTAATAATTGCATCAAAAACAATTTCACATAAAAATTCATAACTTGGGCTCTAGGCCTCAGAATTCGACTCCGGACACATGTCCAAGTCCCATATTTTCCTACGGACCTCTCGGGACCATCCAATCTCGGGTCCGGATCCGTTTACCAAAAATGTTGACCGAAGTCAACCATATCAATATTAATATCATTTTTATCCAAATTTCACATAGAATTCATATTTTCTATCACAAAATCTTTCCGGCTACATGCTCGGATCGTGCACGTAAATCGAGGCAACATAGAATGAGGTTTTCAAGGCCTCGGAAGCTCGAAATTATTAATAAAATAAGTGATGACCCTTTGGGTCGTCACACTACCCAAGATTGGTGTCACAGTCTCGTGGATCGGTACGGGGACGCCTGTACTTATCCTCGGGAGGCTGCAAACCTTTAGGAAAGTTTCAAATTCTTGGAATTCTCATCGTGTGTGTTTTATTTAGCTTGAGATGTAATTCTTGAAATTCCTCCTGCACATTGATGCGCGCACTCGAGTGCTTAGTGATAAATTTGCCTTGATGGCTTATGATTTCTCGATTAAGGGGCGAGATGTAATCTCCGTAAGTTTTATGTTGGGCCGGTCTGAAGGACTTGAGGCCGAATCTTTGCATATGGCTTGAGCACCGAGGTGCTAATTTTACGAGCTGGTATTATGAACTTATATGTTTAGTATTGTCCCTGATTGTGGGAATGACGGCTAGATAGCTATGTAATGAGTATGTTGGTACTGTGTAATGTCTATGGCAATGGAAGGTATACAGAAATATTAAGGAAAGAAAATGTTCTTACTTGGTGGAATAGCCCAGATAATGGAGGGTTGAAATGTATATTCTATGTGTTATGATTCAAATAGGTGAAACGCATGTCCACGTATCAATTTTGATAATATAATACAGGTGGTATTGAGATTAATATTGTTGATATACATTGCGATGCTTTGTCAATTTGTGGACGTGTCGTTAGCATGATTTTGGTGGTTCTCTGGCAGGTGGATAGGCCCAATTACAAAGGAAACTCTGCCGAAATTTTTGAAAATTTTGGGACTTAAAAAAAAAAGATGTTGTCGCCTAGGAATGGGCTTAGCTGTTGCGTGTGAATGAATATGAGAATTTCAAAAGAGTTAAGATTTCTGATGATTCGAGTCTCCGCCAAAGTTTGTAAATAGCTCGAGTTTAATCTCACTGTAACATTGGAGCATCAATTGAGTAAGAATGCTATGAGTGGCTAAAAGTGCTTTGATGTATGGCTTCGAGCCAAGTTGGGGAGGTTGTTATTGACTAACTGATTGCACTATTGTGTGCTATGATGGATCTGTCCCCAAACATGTTGGGAAAAATTCTGACGAAGGTTATGGTGCTTCGTAGATGTGAGAAAATACTATGAGGTTTTGAGTGGCTATTGCTAAAGAATGTTTGATGTATAGAAAAGAAAGATAGTTAATTGTATCCGTATGTAATCATGTTCTGCGGTGTCAGAGTTCTATTAAGGCCCGAGTGGTTCTGTTTAATAAGGCGGTTGAATTATAACTGGTTAAGGGTGAATGACGCCCGAGAATAGCCTTGCGGTGTTCAAGATTTACGCTTGCAACAGTCAGGTGCCTTAAGACTATGTACGTGGCTAAATACCGTGGTTTCGTTAGAAGAAATCAAGACTTTTGTTATGTTATAGGGATGATGAGATTCTTTGTATCCGTATAGAAAGGTAATGATAACAAATTCAAATCGCAGGAAGTTCTTCAAAACAAAGTATTGTAGAATGTGGTATTTTTGGGAAACAATTGAGAGAGTATTTAGTGGCCTATGGGTCTTAGACCGTATGGTCTTATGTACGAGTCTTGTGTGGTAACATGGGTTGAGGCATTGTGGTGCTGCAGTAAAGACTAGTATTAAATTAAAGATGAATCAGAAAGGAAATTGGATCAACTTGTTAATAAACCGAAACGGTATGATAAGGAATACGATTAATTCCTGGTATATGTTTGAAGTAATGAGTCTCGCCGATATTGTGCAATAAAGCTTTTGAGTATTGGCGGTTGTGTAACTCGGTATGGGTATAAGGACTCGATCCTGGCAATTTAACTTATGCAATGTAATTGGGAGAAAGGGTTTGTGATGTGTTTTACCGTGGTTTGAAAATGAGTGTATTTCCTGTTGGTATGTAAAGCTTGGAATGTGTAATGAGTTTTCTCTATATGGGATCATGAAAGTCCTCGACTAGTTGAGTGCGCCGATATTTGCGGCGTAGGGAAAGGGATATGAATTTTCCCTGTTGTTTTAGTGTGGTATGGTATATGCGATGTGTTATGGAAAGTTGATAACGGCATGTTCAAGGTTTTGAGAACAATTCATTATATGGGAAGTCATTAAAACCCTCAAGCAGCGTGGGCAGCTGCAGATAATCTGAGAATCAATCTTCCTAGTGATTTAGGAGATGGTACTGCTATGCTAGTATTTCGACAGAGTCTATGGTAAAAAGGGGCAGGTAAAATAAATTGATAATGTCTAGCGGTATGGTGGTATTCTACCGTTGGATCGACTGTAATAATTGAGTCGTTGATGACATAGTGAAATTTATGAATGGCTTTCGTGGTATGAATGGACGCTTGAGGTGCGTTATGTAATCATACGGTGAAGTACGAAATTGTGTTATGTATGTGTTGGAGACTAGAAGTTCTCGTAACCCGCCTACGCAGCGGTGGTATATCGTGTGTATCGGCACAATTTAGCGGTTATCGGAAATTGGAAGCCCTAGTGGCTATCTCGTCACTTGATATGACGAATTTGAATAATGATATATGATTGCAGGTTGGTTGTCATAAGTCAGACTGTCTAGACTAATGTGATATGGACTATGTCAGAAACATGTCGCAAACTGCATGGCAGAGCGCATCAGATCATGCTCCAGCAGGGTGGATGTACCCTAGAGCCAGCGGACGGTTGGGAGGTATTGCTTTGCCAGTTGGGCCTTCGTGGCGGATGTCAGTGTAGAGGTATCTACCATTGATTCAGTTCCGGTATTGAGGAACTTTGTCGGATGAGTTTCATATGACCGAGCTCGAGGCTATATATACATGTTTGTTTCAATGAGCAACTTGAGTCGATGTGCATTCCCTTTTGCTAGATTTATGCGTGGATCGGGTGGCACGCCGCTACATGTATAGTATCTGGATCGGGTGGCACGCCGCCACATGTATGGTATCTGGATCGGGTGGCACGCCGCCACAGGTATGTTATTGGAACGGGTTGCGCGCCGCAACAATGTGATGTGGGAAATATAGCTTCCTATATGTACCTTGTATACAATACTTCCTCTTTTCTGAGGAATAGTCCGTATTGGATATCGCTCGGGGAATAGCACATCGGTTGTGTCCATTCAGGATTCGATAGCATATACTAAATGTATCATCGCGTGTGATTGATTGCTTGAGTTCAGACCTAAATATGTGTGTGGCTGACCATTTTGAGCATTGCGACTTGAGGTGCTCTATGAGTAATAGTGTTTGGATAGAATCATGAGTTGTGGCACGGCCACGTGATGTTATGACCTTTCGAGGAGGATTCAGGTACTCTAATTCTATGATGTGAGACGAGAATCTCAGTTATGTTTTGTGATGGTATGGAAGAATTTGAATTATGGCTCTTTGTGCGAGTCAGTTGTCATGATTCGAGTGTGTTCAGATCGTTCTTATTGGAGCCTGTGTTGTGCTCGTTGTGGCCTAGGCCGATGCTGAGGTGTCATGTTACCAGTGTAGTGTGTTATAACCGAAATGATCATTCAAGTCATTAATGAGAGCGAACATATATGATTTTAGCTCGTTAGAAAGGTAATATCGAGGTTTGGCTCCGAAACTTATTGTGGTATCAGTTTTAAAAGGGAAATAGATTCACGAATGGTTGACCCGAGAGATGGGTTCGGTATATCGCGTGCTTCAGTTGCCGTGGGCAGGATATGAAGGTGTTGGAATAAGACTATCTAATGAGAAAGGTTCTTTCTGCTAGTATTTGGTTATTGTGGCCAGTTGTCGTGATTAGAGACTATCGTATCGAGTGATCGGGTTGTTTGATACATCATGTGATCTCACCCGGAGTGGTGAGTTGGCTATTACAGTTGGATCGTTTGTACTCTGAGTATAGATGTGGGATTCAGACTGGTATATGATTTCGGAAAGTGCAATGTGGTTTATGGTTCGGTTAGACTGTGGAAATTCAGCTATACTATGTTATCGGACTTATGAAAGATAGGGTGAAGTGGTATCGCCCCGAATATATGCTTGGTAAGGTCATTCGGCTATTGGGTCACTTCCAGTAGACCTCTTGGTCCGCTCGAGGACGAGCGTTTGCTTAAGTTGGGGAGAATGTGATGACCCGGCCTGTCATCATGTGAGTTATCACCCTGTTACCCCCGTTATATGCTTGTTGATGTTGTAATATGCATGTTGGGTGAGTTTGAGTCAATCCGAGTTGAGTTTGATTGAAATTGAAACAGAAAGTCTCTTAGAAGAAGGAATAGTGGGAAAAGTCAACTGGACGTTGACTATTTAGTTAGAGGACTCGGAATCGGATTCGGATGATTCGGTTAGTTCTGGGAGGTGATTGGTGACTTAGGGGAATAATCGGAATTGAATTTGGAGGTCCGGTGTAGAAATAGGCTTGAATTGGCTAAGGTTGAATTTTGGCGAAATCCGGACGGTAGGTGAGATTTTGATCCGGGAGTTGGAATGGAATTCCGACAGTTGCAGTAGCTCCGTTAGGTGATTTTGGATGTGCCTGCAAAATTTCAGGTCATTCGGAGGTCGTTTGGTCGGGTTTTTGATCAAATAAGAATTTGGAAAGTTATAGTTAAACTTAAGCTTGAATTTGCTGAAAACGGACGATTTTGATGTTAACTATAGTGATTTAATGATTCGAGCAAGTTGGAATGAGGTAATAGATCTTGTCTATATATTTGGTTGAGGTCTCGGGTGTCTCGGGTGTGTTTCGGATGTCCAACGGGTCATTTTTGGAAGATTTTTGCAGTTTTGAGCGTAAATGTAATGATCCAAAGGTCTATTTTTAGTTCTAGTGATCCAAATTTAACTTCGAGACTTCGAGAATTTAAATCATGAATTATAGGACTGATCTGGAAATTTTGGTTTAATTTCATCAAGTCGCGATTGGGTTTTTGACGCGATATGTGAGTTAATTGTTTAACGAGCGAAATTGGTATTGAACTAAGCAAATGAGCTCCAAATTCAGTTTTGTTTGAACTACTAGATCCGTATCAAAATTACGGAGCCAAAGGAAAAAGAATCGTCTAATTTCGAGTTCGTATGACGGATTTAGAGCCATTTTAGTAAAAAATGACTGTGCTGCAATTTAGATAAAAAGCTGCTGCAATGAACAGTACCCGTGAATAGTGCCCGTAAATAGTATCCCGTGAATAGTACATTGTGAACAGTACCCAGTGAATAGTACCCCGTGAATAGTACCCCGTGAATAGTACCTTGTGAACAGTAACACGGGTGAACAATATTTTGTTAAAAAAAATCTGGACAGAATTTTCATCCGCGACTCATTAATTGAAAACCTCCATTGTTGAGTCTTGGGGAGCAAAAGTTAAGGGAAATTGCTGGGATTTTACCGGGTTATCATTGGAGGTAAGTTTTATGGTTAATATATGTGTTTTTATCTTAGAATCCTTCTTTATTTCACTGAAATTGGATCAAATTGTGGGGAAATTTAGCCTAGGCTAGGGCTTTGGTAAAATACCGATTTGAGCGGGCAAATGGAATCCGAATTTGGTAAATTTTATATGCCTAGACTCGTATCGATACGAGGGTTCCGAATATGTAACTTTTATAGTTTTTTGAGAAGCGTACCAAAAGTCGGGTTTTGACAACTTTGTGGGTTTTGATGCAATTTGGGTTATTTCGAATAGGTTACGTGAATTTAGCATATATTGATGTATTATCATTAATTTTGAGCAGATTTGGCAACCGAGGAGATTGATTTGCGAGGCAGGCGCAAGGCGGACAGAGGCTTCTACCGGTTCGAGGTGAGTGGTAGTAGTAAATAATGTACTGAGGGTTTGAAACCCCGTACTAGCACTTCACAGTGCTATATTGAGATGAGACACGCGTTCCATGACAGGCGTGGTGATATGGTGATTGGAGGTTTGGACTTAGTCCTTCCCGACTAATAGTATACTGTGTGTTATGACTGATAATAAGTTTATAACTGTACAATTGGGCTGATAGCCATGTTTGGGGCCTTGTGCCGATCTGTAGAGCATTAGGGAACTTATAGAGCTAGGTGACCCTTATATCGTGTTGGAAACATACACTCAGCCGTAGCTCTAGTTGTATAGCATAATATGAGCCCGTACTAGATGTGTACATTGAGAGAGATTATCTAGGGTGGAATTCCCTGTTCTAGCTGAGTGGGCCTGAAAGGCCAAGTCTATACCGATTGAGATGAGATAGGGTCAAGGACCCACTATGAGATGTTATATTGGGCCTGAAAGGCCAAGTCTATATTGACTGAGACAGGGTCAAGGACCCACTGTGATATATTATATTGGGCCCTGAGAGGCCAAGTATATACTGACTGGAATAGGGTAGAGGACCCATTATGAGGTATTATATATATATACCTATATTGGATCGGGGTGCACGCCGCAGCAGTATATATATTGGATCGGACTGCACGCCGCAGTAATATACATGTGGGACGGACTGCACGCTGCAGTATTATTGCGCTTGGGTTGTAGGAGCCCCTTCGGTGTCTGAGTCTGCACACATTCTCAGTGAGCACTGGTGTATATTATGGGATCGGGCTGCACGCCGCAGCAGTGTAGAGATATATACATATATATATTGGATCGGACTGCACGCCGCAGTAATATTTGTGTGGATCCTGCTGCACGCCGCAATATTATAGTGCTTGGGCCTAGGGAGCCCCTCCGAAGTCTGTATACACCCCAAGTGAGCGCCGTCGACGTTAAATGGAGCGGGCTGCGCGCCGCAGCGGTATATGTATTGGAGCAGGCTGCGCGCCGCAGCATTATACTTATTCCTATTCATATATATACTGAAATATTTATATGTTATAGACAGATGTATATGTCTCCATATATTGTGATGGCTGTATACCGTAGTGGTACGAGCGAGGATGTGGTCAATGTGGGACCTAGATGAGATAGATATACAGGTTCAGGAGGGCAGTTGAGCTATTGCAACTGCTTTATTATCCCCATTCTGTGGAGACTTCGAGGTAGCTGCCGACGTCCACAGTACCTGACCTCTTTCTTTTTATCATTTTGTTGTCTCCATTCTGGTTAGACTTGATTTTGTAGTAGATCTCATTTGTAGAGGCTCGGACTTGTGACACCACGATTTGGTTGGGACTGTGTTCTTGTATTTCATTTCTACACTTCTTGATTTGTTATGAAAACGGGCTAATCACGCCGATTAATTAGTATTAATTATACTTGGCTGGTAATTGGATAAGATGGTCGGGCTTGCCTAGCAATGTGTTGGGCGCCATCACGACCGGGGTTTGGGGTCGTGACACATTGTTATCTATAACTGTAACTATTCTTTCAAAAGGATTTTCTATCTTTATTTTGTTTATTTTATTTCTTGCCATTATCTTATGTTTGGTTGTTAATATATATAAGTTTTTATATCTTGCTGTAAATATCTTACTACCTGGGGTTAATTCTATTCCTGACATTTTCCAGTATAATACAAGTGATTTATCTATATTTTTATCATTTATCGCTACTGAATAGTTAGCACTAATTATGAACTTAAATTTTGGTATATTAATTTCCTCGTACTGCACTTATTATGCTTTTTTCTATAGGTTGTATAATTCTATCATCTGCTAGGTAAATTTCTATTGGTGTATCTATCCCTTCTCTAAAACATGCTTTTATTAATATTTCTGTTCCTCCTAGATGTACATATTTAATTGGGTTTTTTGCCCTTATATCCTGTATTTCTTTATTTATTATACGTTTATTTATTATTGGTATTTTAGCTTTTCCTTTGGTATATTTACAGTCTATTATGTGTTCTCTTTGGCTAATTACATAGTATTCTTCTTTACTCCTTTTAAACCAATTTTTCATTTTTGGTATATCTAATATTTTTTCTACACTTAAGTCTAATTCCTTTCCTTTTATTTATTCAAATATATTTTCATCAAATACTACTTTTTGTTCCGTAGATTCTTCATCTTGGTAGTCTTCTTGGGTTATTATATTTATTTCTTTTTCAGTCATCTATTAATTCATTGTCTTCATTATCTGATTCTAGTATTGATTCTAATTCATTTTCTGATAATTCATATATACTATCATTACTTTTTAATTCATAGTCTATGTATTCCATTTGTAAGTATTCTTCGTCATTTGTTATTATTTCTGATACTTGCTTAGCTCTTTGATTTTTAGGTATTTTACAATCTTTTGCTAAATGTCCTAATTTTCCACAATTATAACATTTACATTCTGATAATTGTTTCTTAGGTCGGTACTGTCTTTTGTTATTAAATTTCTTTACATAATATCTTCGTCTAGGTTTTTTATACTTAAATTTTGACTTATACTTTTTATATTTTTTAATTTTATTATGATTTTTATTATAGTATCTTTTATTACATCCAAACTGAGGTGCTGTTTAAAATTAAACAACAATCAAAAATAGAAATAAAATAGATAGAAGAAACAAAAAATGCTAAAATAATAGAATTAGAAAAAGAATTAAACATGTTAAAAGAACTATATGCAACCAGACAAAAAGAAAAAGAACATGAAAATAAATTACAACTTGAGATAAATAAATTCAAAGAACAATTGCAAGAAGAAAAATTAGAAATAATTAGAACAGAAGAAATAAATGAACCAAATAATAATAGTGATTTAGAAAATTATTCAGAAACAAGCGAAACATATACGGAAATTTTAGAAAATATAGCACAAGTCGAACAAAACGAAGAAGGTACAAATGATCGTATAGAAATAAATGCGATAATAGATGAAAAACCTAGTACATCAGGAACAAAAGATACACAATTAGAGCAAAAAAGTTATATAAATTACGTAAATAATTATAAGAAAACATATAGAAATGATAGAGAACCAAGATATACAAAATGGATTCCAACACAAATACCAACAACAATACAACATAATTTCTTTGATCTAGATTGTGTAAAAGATATAAATAAGACAATCCAGTTATGGGTAGGATATATAACAAAACAGATTATAGACAATAAAATAGAAATATCAGATGTACTAGAATACATAGAAAGAACATTAATAGGAACGACTAAATTATGGTTACAAAATATAAATAAAGATGCCTTAGGAGTATTAAGAAATGACAAAAAACTTGATGGTGAAAAAGCTACAACAGCTATAGAAATTTTACATAAATATGAAACAACTATAAGAAATGAATTTAGTAATGCAGAAACAGAAGCAGTAGAACACCATAGAGAAAAAATATTAAATAAAAATCTAATGTCAAAATTAGCAATATGTAATATGTGTTACATAAATGAATATACATGTGCATTTAAAGAATTTTACTATAAAGGAATATATAGTATAGAGGAAAGTAAAGAAATAAGAAAATTATATTTTTCAAAATTACCAGAACCATTTAGTTAAAAAATATTAAAAGATTGGAATAATGCAGCATTACAAGATACTTTAGGAGCAAGAATTAAATACTTACAAAATTGGTTTGCAGAATTATGTGAAAAACATAAAGAAGAAGTTAAAATGGAAAAAACGTTAATAAAAAACTTAGCATGTTGTAAAGATAAAACAGCACCTCAGTTTGGATGTAATAAAAGATACTATAATAAAAATTATAATAAAATTAAAAAATATAAAAAGTATAATTCAAAATTTAAGTATAAAAAACCTATACGAAGATATTATGTAAAGAAATTTAATAGCAAAAGACAGTACCGACCTAAGAAAAAATTATCAGAATGTAAATGTTATAATAGTGGAAAATTAGGACATTTAGCAAAAGATTGTAAAATTGTCACGACCCCAAATCCGGTCGTGATGGCGCCCAGCACATTGCTAAGCCAGCCTGACCAATCCATATAAACCACGGAGCTAGAAGCTCTCTTTAACCCATTTAAGCAAATTAATTCAAGAAATAACAGCGATATATATAACGAAAACGGGGAACCAAGTCCCATAATACATCAACTCCCATAGACCAAGGGTCAAGAGTCATGAGCCTCTACTGAACATGAGTGTATAAAGGTTTACAAGATACCAAGTGCGGAAAGAAATGTCAATACAAAATCAAAAGACAGTAGGAAGGAAATGTCGGGTCCTGCGGACTCTGCAGCTACCTCGAATATCCACAACGTCGCCTCGCACAGCTACTGGATCACTGCTGAGAGGTACCTGGATCTGCACACAAGGTGCAGGGAGTAAAATGAGTACTGCCAGACTCAGTGGTAATAAACAAGGGTAAGACAGCGGAGATAAGAAATCCGCAATAAAGCACTATGTAAAGCTATAATCAGCTACCCTGTCATAGAATCAATCTTCACTGTACCTGTACCAACAAATACCAATAAATAGCATAACAGCTAGCAGATGTAGCTAAATGCAATGCAATGCATGATATGACCGCTACGGCGCGTAGCCCGACTCCAATTTTGGGTACCCGTGCTCACTGTGGGGGTTCAGACTCTGGAGGGGCTCCTACAGCCCAAGCACATCTCATAGAGATTTCCTGCGGCGTGCAGTCCGATCCAACATATATCTCGCTGCGGCGTGCAGCCCGATCCACTACTAGTCGGCTAATATGCAGATATAGCCTCGCAGGCTCAAAAGTAGTTTTTGAAAACTCTTTTATCATTTTTCAGTTGGAAAACAGTAATATCAAGTTCCAGAGATTGGAATTAGCATAATAACAAAAATAGCTGCGGACTAGTAGTAAACTAGCATGTCTATATGATAAGACAATGATAACGATCCTCGCGGGATCCAATAACTGGCTCACGGCCCACATGTATAATCAACCGCCCAAGAAGGGGGTTCCTCGGCTCAAGAGTGGCCATTATCACAATATATATATATACAACCATCCGAGAAAGAGGTTCGACGGCTCTAGAATAGCCAATAATACAGTATCAACAGGTCGGACTAATATATAGTCTCCAGATCATGATCGACCCCGCACTCTCAAGAGTGTGCGTGTCTCGCCGCTATACAGAGCGTCACAAAGTGGTATACCGGGGTTTCGAACCCGCTGGTCATCACCCACATCTATTACTCACCTCTAGCCGGTCGTAGAATCGTCCGCGATGCCTTTTCCTTTGAATTTAGCTCCCTCGTGCGTGGAATCTAGTCAAACCACAATAATTACATCAAATACGGGTCAAATAATCATAACCCACTTCAATTTACATGAAATTAGCATAATTACACTAAGTTGGTAAAACCCGACCCCGGCCCCACTGCTCGGAAAATTCCGAAATTAGCACCAATGCGATCCTTATCTCGTCACGAGTCCGTGCATATAAAATTTATCGAAATCGGAGTTCAAATGACCTTCCAAATCCAAAAATCCCGTTTTTAATACTTAGGCCACATTTCTTCAAGATTTCAACCCAATTTCATGAAGATTGATGTTAATACTACCATAAATTGATGTTTTTGAGTCAAGAATCTTACCTCCGACGAATACCCGATGACTTCTCAGTGATTTCCTCGAGTTTTCTTCTCTCTAGGGCTCAAATGTGTGTTTTGGGTTAATGAACCCGTAACCCTCTGTTTCTGGATTAAATTCACTGCCAGAACAATTTCTTCTACGCGATCGCGATCTTCTTCACGCGATCGCGATGCTCAAAATCTCGGCCTCACGTGATCGCGACATCACTCACGCGATCGCGATGCACAATCACCCTGCTTCACGCGATCGCGTCCTTAATTCCTGCGATCGCGTAGCTCATTTCCCCTGGACCCATTTCTTCTTCTACGCGATCGCGTAGATAAGCATGCGATCGCAATGTACACCCGTTTTATTCTACGCGATCGCGACTGGCTACCTTGCGATCGCGATGCCCTGGCCCCCAGCTCTACGCGATCGCATCCCCCTCCCCGCGATCGCGGAGAGCAAATGCCTGCTGCGTTTATGACAGCAACCAGCTGTCTCTTTTCTTCCAAAAATGGTCCGTTTGGACCCCCGGATTCATCCCGAGACCCCCGGGACCCCAACGAAAACCACCAACATATTCCAAAACATGATACGGACTTGTTCCAATCATAAAAACACCATACTAAACATCAAAATCTCCATTTACTCACGGATTCAAGCCTAAGTTTCTTCAAAACTTTCAAAACTAACATTCAATCCAAAACCCGATCAAACGATGTCCGAATGACCTGAAAATTTGCAGACATATCCAAAATCACATAACGAAGCTACAGAAATTGTCGGAATTCCATTCCGACCCCGGATCAAAATATCACCTACCATCCGATTTTCGCCAAAATTCAACCTTCGCCAATTCAAGCTTAAAACTACACCGGACCTCCGAATTCAATTCCTATTGTTCTCCTAAGTCATAAATGATCCCCCGGAACTTGTCGAATCATCCGAATCCGGTTCCGAGCACTCTAACTCAATAGTCAACTCTTGGTTGACTTTTCATATTCAAGCTTTCTTCAAACATGCTATTTGTTTCATTTTCAATCCAAATCACTCCTAACTCACCCGATATACTCTAATACTGTTTTAAAAGCATAATATATGTAAATGCAAGGTAACGGGGTGGTAATTACCGTAACGACGGGCCGGGTCGTTACAAAAATACCTAAAAATCAAAGAGCTAAGCAAGTATCAGAAGTAATAATAAATGACGAAGAATACTTACAAATGGAATACATAGACTATGAATTAGAAAGTAATGATAGTATATATGAATTATCAGAAAATGAATTAGAATCAATACTAGAATCAGATAATGAAGACAATGAATTAATAGATGACTGAAAAAGAAATAAATATAATAACCCAAGAAGAATACCAAGATGAAGAATCTACGGAACAAAAAGTAATATTTGATGAAAATATATTTGAACAAATAAAAGGAAAACAATTAGACTTAAGTGTAGAAAAAATATTAGATATACCAAAAATGAAAAATTGGTTTAAAAGGAGTAAAAAAGAATACTATGTAATTAGCCAAAGAGAATACATAATAGACTGTAAATATACCAAAGGAAAAGCTAAAATACCAATAATAAATAAACGTATAATAAATAAAGAAATACAGGATATAAGGGCAAAAAACCCAATTAAATATGTACATCTAGGAGGAACAGAAATATTAATAAAAGCATGTTTAGAGAAGGGATAGATACACCAATAGAAATTTACCTAGCAGATGATAGAATTATACAACCTATAGAAAAAAGCATAATAAGTGCAGTACGAGGAAATTTAATATACCAAAAATTTAAGTTCATAATTAGTGCTAACTATTCAGTAGCGATAAATGATAAAAATATAGATAAATCACTTGTATTATACTGGAAAATGTCAGGAATAGAATTAACCCCAGGTAGTAAGATATTTACAGCAAGATGTAAAAACTTATATATATTAACAACCAAACATAAGATAATGGCAAGAAATAAAATAACTAAAATAAAGATAGAAAATCCTTTTGAAAGAATAGTTACAGTTATAGATAACAATGAGTATAGTTATAATGAATTAGACATAGAAGAAGATTTAGACATAGTAAAAGAAAGACTAAGCACATCAAAAAGATTGAGTTTTTGTCACGACCCAGAATTCCCACCATCGGGTGTCATGATGGCGCCTACTCGTGATAGCTAGGCAAGCCACTGTATTCATACTATCCTGTTTTTAATAATTTTTCATAATTAATTTATCAACAAAACTATAACTTTGATTAAATAATTACGGAAGACTTTATCGAAATAAAATAACCAGTTTCAAGGAAAAATCATACTGAAATCCTCTACCCAAGACGTGGAGTCACCAACTCACGAACTACTACTGAATACTACACATAAAGTCTGAAAGAAATATAACATAATTTGTTTGTCTCGGAACAAAGAGACTACAACTAGTAACATAAGTAAAGAGAGAGACGCCGGGCCTACGGACGTCTGCAAGCTACCTCGGTCTCAAATATGATCAACTCCCACGCAAAAGATCTACTGTTGCTGCTCCTGATCGAAACCTGGACCTGTGCAAAAATGCACAGAAGTGCAGTATCAGCACAACCGACCCCATGTGCTGGTAAGTGCCTGGCCTATCCCGGCGAAGTAGTGACAAGCTTAGGACCAGACACCCACATAAACCTGTGCAGTTGCAATATAAATATATATATGTCCATAAACATTTATAAGGAAATACTCTGCTCTGCAATAACAGCCTGTCACGACCCCAAATCCAGTCGTGATGGCGCCCAGCACATTGCTAAGCCAGCTCGACCAATCAATATCAACCACGGAGCTAGAAGCTCTCTTTAGCCCATTTAAGCATATTAATTCACGAAATAACAGCGATACATATAACAAAAACGGGGAACCCAAGTCCCATAATACATCAACTCCCATAGACCGAAGGGTCAAGAGTCATGAGCCTCTACTGAACATAAGTGTATAATAGTTTACAAGATACCAAGTACGGAAAGCAATGTCGATACAGAATCAAAACAGTAAGAAGGAATATCGGCTCCTGCGGACTCTGCAACTACCTCGTATATCCCACAGACGTCGCCTCGCACAGCTACTGGATCACTGCTGAGAGGTACCCGGATCTGCACACAAGGTGCAGGGAGTAAAATGAGTACTGCCAGACTCAGTGGTAATAAACAAGGGTAAGACAGCGCAGATAAGAAATCCGCAATAAAGCACTATGTAAAGCTGTAATCAAATACCCTGTCACAAAATCAATATCAACTGTACCTATACCATCAAGTACCAGCAAAAACAGTATAACAACTAGCAGATGTAGCTAAAATGCAATGCAATGCATGATATGACCGATACGGCGCGTAGCCCGATCCAATTTGGGTACCCGTGCTCACTGTGGGGGTTCAGACTCCGGAGGGGCTCCTACAGCCCAAGCACAATATCACTGCGGCGTGCAGTCCGATCCAACATATATACCGCTGCGGCGCGCAGCCCGATCCACTACCAGTCAACTAATATGCAATTACAGCCTCGCGGGCTCAAAAGTAGTTTTGAAAACCTTTTTATCATTTTTTAGTTGTTAAACAGTAATACCAAGTTCCAGAGATTGGAAATAGCATGATAACAGAAATAGCTACGGATCGGTAGTAACTAACATGTCAATATGATAAGACAATGATAACGATCCTCGCGGGATCCAATAACCTGGCTCACGGCCCACAATTATACTCAACCGCCCAAGAAGAGGGTTCCTCGGCTCAAGAGTAGCCAATATTTCAATATATATAGTATGCAACCATCCGAGAAGGAGGTTCGACGACTCAAGAATAGCCTAATATCATAACACAGTATCAACAAGTCGGACTAAGCCATAGTCCCCAATCACAATCGACCCCGCACTTACATGAGAGTACGTGTCTCGCCGCTATACAGCGACACAAAGTGGTATACCGGGGTTTCGAACCCGCTGGTCATCACCCACATCTATTACTCACCTCAATACGGCGCGACGACTACTCCGCAATGCCCTTGCCACGAGAATCAAGCTCCGCACGCGTAGAATCTGATCAAATACAGTAGAAACACAACAAATTAGGCCAATGGGACGACACCCAATCAATACAACTCAATTTACACCAAAATTCCCAAAGTTGTCAAAACCCGACTTTCGGTACGCTTGTCGAAAAATTACAAAAGTCACATATTCGGAACCCTCATCTCGATATGAGTCTAGGCATATCAATTTTACCAAATTCGGACTCCATTTGGCCATTCAAAACCTTGATTTTCTAAAGTTCAAGCCTAGGGCTAAATCTTCCATGAATCACCCCAAATTCCTCCATTTTCATGATATAATTGCATAATATTATCAATACTAATCATAGTTTAAGTCCATAGTTGATTACCCGATGATTTCCCTCGAGTTTCTCTTCAAAATCGCCCAAATCGCCTCTAAATCCGAGACCCAAATGTGTGAAATGTTTCTGAAATTTTCTAACTTCGATACAATTAACTCACTGCGATTTTCGCTTCGCGGACCATTTTCCACCCCCGCGGAACCGCTTCGCGACCAATTGGTCGCTTCGGCGAACCCATGCCTATTTGGCCATTTCCGCTCCTCGCGATACACGAACCGCTCCTCGCGGGTCCGCTTCGCGGAAATTCTTCCGCCCTCGCGGTCCTTTCCGCCTCTGCGATCAAGAGTCCGCTCCTGCGGACTCGCCTATGCGATCAAGAATCCGCTTCTGCGGACTTTCCCCTTACTCATCAAGTCCGCTTCTGCGGTCACCCACTCGCACCAGCGACGCCGCTTCAGCGGAAAAGATTCCGCTTCTGCGATGCCAAGCGCTCCTGCGCCCCCTCGTCCGCTCCTGCGGACTCGCTCCTGCGCCCCCATTTCTGCAGGAGCGAAAACAACAGAACCAGAGTCAAAACCTGCAATTTTCCACATTTTCTCTCGTTTAGCCATCCGAAAACACCCCGAGGCCCCCGGGACCCCAACGAAAACCACCAACATACCCCAAAACACGATACGAACTTGTTCCAATCATAAAAACACCATCCTAAACATCAAAATCACCAATTACACACGGATTCAAGCCTAAATTCCTTAAAACTTCCCGAATTACACATTCCATCAAAAACCCGACCAAACAACGTCCGAATGACCTGAAATTTTGCAATCACATCCAAAATCACCTAACGGAGCTACTGCAACTGTCGGAATTCCATTCCGACCCCCGGATCAAAATCTCACCTACCGTTCGGATTTCGCCAAAATTCAACCTTAGCCAATTCAAGCCTATTTCTACACCGGGCCTCCAAATTAAATTCCGGTCGCTCCCCTAAGTCACAAATCACCTCCCGGAACTAACCGAATCATCAGAATCCGATTCCGAGCCCTCTAGCCAAATAGTCAACTCCGGGTTGACTTTACTTATTCAAGTTTCCTTCACAAAGGCTATATGCCTCATTTCCAATCCAAATCACTCCTAACTCACCCGATAGACTTTAACACTGGTATAAAAGCATAAAACATACAATTTCAACATAACGGGGTGGCAATTCCCGTGACGACGGGCCGGGTCGTCACATTCTCCCCCTCTTAAGCAAACACTCATCCTCGAGCGGGTCAAGAAACATACCTGAAGTCTCAAACAAGTGAGGATATCCGCTCCGCATCTCCCGCTCGATCTCCCAAGTGGCCTCCTCCACGGGTCGACCTCTCCACTGAACCTTAACTGATGCAATCTCCTTGGACCTCAATTTTCTAACCTGACAACCCAAAATAGCAATAGGCTCCACATCATAGGATAGATCACCATCAAGCTGAATGGTACTGAAGTCTAATACATGAGACGGATCCCCAATGTACTTACGGAGCATAGACACGTGGAATACTAGATGAACGCTGGATAAGCTGGGCGGCGAGGCTAACTCATATGCCACCTCTCCAACCCTCTTGAGTATCTCAAAAGGTCCAATGTACCTAGGACTCAACTTTCCTTTCTTCCCAAACCTCATGACACCCTTCATAGGTGAAACCTTCAACAATACTCGGTCACCAACCATGAAAGACAACTCTCGAACTCTACGGTCCGCATAACTCTTCTGACGAGACTGTGCCGTACGAAGCCTCTCCTGGATCAACTTTGCTCTATCCAGAGCATCCCGGACTAACTCAGTCCCTATCAACCTATCCTCACCAGGCTCAAACCATCCCACGGGGGATCTACACCGTCTGCCATACAATGCCTCATACGGGGCCATCTGAATACTCGAATGATAACTGTTGTTGTAGGCAAACTCTGCAAGTTGTAGGAACTCATCCCACGAACCACCAAAGTCAATCACACAAGCTTGCAACATATCCTCCAAGATCTAAATAGTGCGCTCAGACTGTCCGTCTGTCTGGGGGTGAAATGCTGTACTCAACTCAACCCGTGTACCCATCTCTCGCTGAAATGCTCTCCAAAACTGAGAAGTGAACTGAGTACCCCTGTCGGATATGATAGACACTGGGACCCCATGCAACCGAACAATCTCTCGAATAAAGATTGCTGCCAACCGCTCCGATAAGTAGGTAGTACTAACTGGAATGAAGTGAGCTGACTTGGTCAGTCTATCTACAATCACCCATACAGAATCAAACTTCCTCGCCGTCCGAGGGAGTCCAGTAACAAAGTCCATGGTGATCCTTTCCCATTTCCACTCAGGAATATCAATGCGCTGAAATACACCATCGGGCCTCTGATGCTCGTACTTAACCTGCTGGGAGTTGAGGCACCGTGCTACATGTCTGACAATGTCCATTTTCATCTTTCTCCACCAATAATGCTGTTTCAAATCTTGATACATCTTCGCGGCTCCTGGATGGATAGAATACCGCGAGCTATAGGCCTCCTCCAGAATCAACTACCGAAGGCCATCAACATTGGGCACACATATCCGGCCCTGCATCCTCAATACGCCGTCACTATCAATGGTGACATCTCTAGCATCATCATGCTGAACTCTGTCCCTAAGGACAGCCAAATGTGGATCATCATACCGGCGCTCACGAATACGATCATATAGAGATGACCGAGATACAACACAAGCCAATACCCGGCTGGGCTCCGAAATATCTAACCTCACTAACCGATTTGCTAGCACCTGAACATCATAAGCAAATGGTCTCTCCTCAGCTGGAATATATGCCAAGCTCCCCATACTGACCGCCTTCCGGCTCAAAGCATCGGCCACCACATTGGCCTTTCCCGGATGATATAATATAGTAATGTCATAATCTTTCAGCAACTCAAGCCATCTCCGCTGTCTCAAATTAAGGTCTTTCTGTTTGAACAAGTGCTAGAGACTACGATGGTCGGTATACACCTCACAAGACACACCGTACAAATAGTTCCTCCAAATCTTCAATGCATGAACAATGGCGGCTAGCTCCAAATCATGAACAGGATAGTTCTTCTCACGTGGCTTCAACTGCCGAGAAGCATAAGCAATTACCTTACCTTCCTGCATCAACACACAACCTATCCCCACTCTCGAGGCATCACAATAAACACGGTATATGAACCTGAAGCTGATGGCAATACTAACACTGGAGCTGTGGTCAAAGCTGTCTTGAGCTTCTGAAAGCTCTCCTCGCACTCATCCGACCACACGAATGGTGCACCCTTCCGGGTCAATTTAGTCAATGAAGAAGCAATGGATGAAAATCCCTGAACAAACCGGTGATAATATCCCGCCAAACCAAGAAAACTCCTGATCTCTGTAGCTGAGGTCGGTCTAGGCCAACTCTGCACCGCCTCTATCTTTTTCTGATCAACCTGAATACCATCACGAGACACCACATGTCCCATAAATGCTACGGACTCGAGCCAAAACTCGCACTTGGAGAATTTAGCATATAGCTTCTCCTCTCTCAATCTCTGCAACACAATACTCAAATGCTGAGCATGCTCCTCCTGACTACGGGAGTAGACTAGAATGTCATCAATGAACACGATCACAAATGAATCCATATAAGGCCTGAACACACTGTTCATCAGATGCATAAATGCTGCTGGGGCGTTGGTCAGCCCAAACGACATCACAAGAAACTCATAATGACCATATCGGGTCCTGAATGCAGTCTTCATAATATCCGAGTCCCTGATCTTCAGCTGATGATAGCCTGAATGAAGATCAATCTTAGAAAACACCCTCGCACCCTGTAACCGATCAAACAAATCATTTATGCGCGGTAGAGGGTACTTATTCTTCACTGTCACTTTTTTCAATTGCCTATAATCAATACACATTCGCATGGAACCATCTTTCTTTTTAATAAATAATACCGGCGCACCCCACGGGGACACGCTAGGGCGGATGAAACCCTTATCCAGAAGCTCTTGAAGCTGCTCTTTCAGTTCTTTCAACTCAGCTGGTGCCATCCGATAAGGAGGAATGGATATGGGCTGAGTGCCCGGCACCAAGTCAATGCCAAAATCAATATCCCTGTCCGGCAGCATGCCCGGCAAGTCTGAGGGGAATACATCTGGGAAGTCCCTCACAACAAGTACATAATCAATGCTAGGAGACTTAGCTCCCACATCTCTCACAAAAGCTAAGTACGATAAACACCCTTTTTAAACCATCTTCTGAGCTTTTAGGAACGAAATAACACGGCTAGGGATGAAATCGGTCGAACCCCGCCACTCAATCTGAGAAATACCAGGAATGGCCAACGTAACTGTCTTAGCATGACAGTCCAATATAGCATGGTACGGAGACAACCAGTCCATACCTAATATAACATCAAAGTCCACCATCCCCAACAATAACAAATCTGCGTGGGTCTCCAAACCCCCAATAGATATAACACAGGATCTATAGACATGATCCACAACAATCGTATCACCCACGGGGGTGGATACATGGACAGGTAAATCAAGACTACCACGAGTCGCACCCAAATGATGTGCAAAATAAGAGGACACGTAAGAATATGTGGACCCTGGATCAAATAGTACAGAGGCATCTCTGTGACAGATAGAAATGATACCTGTAATCACTGCATCGGAGGCAACTGCATCACGCCTGTCAGGAAGTGCATAGAACCGTGCCTGGCCTCCACCAGATCTCTCCTCTCCCCTCGGGCGACCACGAGAAGACTGACCTCCACCTCTACTAGACTGAGATGGTGCTGAAGATGAGGGCTGATCCCTCTGCTGAGTCCTGTCCCTACGGAGTCGAGGGCACCGTCTCCTCATGTGGCCAAACTCACCACACTCATAACATGCACCTGGTGCTGGAGAAGGGGACTGAAGGGAACCCCTCGCCGCAGAAGAACCCTGGGCTGATGAACTAGGTGCTGCACCCTGGGCAGGAAGGGCACTAAGCGATGACTGACCCTGCTGAAACCCCTGTCGACCACGACCATAAGAACCTCCGCTCTGCTCTGGGGGGCTTGAATGAGAGGGTCTAAATGGGCGACCTCTGCTCTGCTGGGAATGCCCTCTAGATGGAGCACCACTGAAACTGCCAGAACCACGAGGCCTCTTGGCCTCCCGCTCCTCTCTCTCTCTCGGCGACGATCCGCCTCAATGGAACGTGCCATATCAACAACCTGCTCAAATGATGATGACAAAACTCTCTCTCGGTCATAAGAATGCGGATAGAGTAGTTGAGGCCATCAATGAACCTCTTGATCCTCTCCCTATCATTAAGGATCATCCATGTGGCATGCCTAGCCAACTGTGTGAATCTGAGCTCATACTGGGTCACAGACATGTCGCCCTGAACCAACCACTCGAACTGGCGACGTAGCTCCTCGCGACAAGACTGAGGTACATATTTCTCTAGAAAGAGAGTAGAGAACCGCTGCCATGTGAGAGGTGCTGCTCCTGCAGGCCTACGCCTCTCAAACTCTTCCCACCAATCAAATGCGGGACCAGTGAACTGAAAGGTAGTAAATGAAACTCCGCTGGACTCAAGAATACCAGCCGTCCGCAACATCCTCTCACACTTGTCCAAGAAACCCTGGGCATCCTCGCCCTCAACGCCACTGAAATGGGGTGGATGAAGTCTACCAAATCTCTCAAGACGACGTTGTTTGTCGTCGGGCATAACCTGAACCATATGCTCTGGAGCTGGAGCTGGTGCAGCTGGAAGAATAACCGGTGCAACCACCTGAGCGGGGACCGCCTCTGGCATCTGAAGTCCCTGAACAACCGCCTCGGGTGTGCGAGCTGCAGGGGTCTGCTGACCACCCCCTGACTGAGATGTCGCTACAGTAGCGGTAGCTGAAACTACCTGAGCCAAACCGGAACACACTGATAATATCTGAGCGAGAGTCTCCTGAAGACCAGGAATAGCAATAGATATAGTCTGGCCCTGAACTGGGGCTGCTGGAGCATCAACCACTGGGGGCTGCTCCTGAACTGGTACAACAGGCGGGTCAGCTGGCACTGCCTCAGCCGCCCTACCTCTACCTCTAGCACGACCGCGCCCACGGCCTCTAACAGGTGGCAATGGAGGTCGTCCACCTCGTCCCGATGCTCGCGTTCTCGCCATCTGCGAGAGAATAGAATATGGAAGTTCAGTTCTCGGAACAACAAGATCGCACGATAAGAATTCCAAGAAATGTGAAGTGTTTCCTAAAGGTTCGCAGCCTCCCGAGGATAAGTACGGGCGTCCCCGTACCGATCCACAAGACTCTACTAACCGGCTCAAGACTCATGAGGCCTAGTAAACCTAGGCTCTGATACCAACTTGTCACGACCCCAAATCCGGTCGTGATGGCGCCCAGCACATTGCTAAGCCAGCCCGACCAATCAATATCAACCACGGAGCTAGAAGCTCTCTTTAGCCCATTTAAGCATATTAATTCACGAAATAACAGCGATACAAATAACGAAAACAGGGAACCAAGTCCCATAATACATCAACTCCCATAGACCGAAGGGTCAAGAGTCATGAGCCTCTACTGAACATGAGTGTATAAGGTTTACAAGATACCCAGTGCGACAAGAAAAGTTAATACAAAATCAAGAGACAGTGAGAAGGAATATCGGGTCCTGCGGACTCTGCAGCTACCTCGAATATCCACAGACGTCGCCTCGCACAGCTACTAGATCACTGCTGAGAGGTACCTGGATCTGCACATAAGGTGCAGGGAGTAAAATGAGTACTACCAGACTTAGTGGTAATAAACAAGGGTAAGACAGCGCAGATAAGAAATCCGCAATAAAGCACTATGTAAAGCTGTAGTCAAATACCCTGTCACAGAATCAATATCAACTGTACCTGTACCATCAAGTACCAGCAAAACAGTATAACAGCTAGCATATGTAGCTAAAATGCAATGCAATGCATGATATGACCGCTACGGCGTGTAGCCCGATCCAATTTGGGTACTCGTGCTCACTGTGGGGTTTCAGACTCCGGAGGGGCTCCTACAGCCCAAGCACAATATCACTGCGGCGTGCAGTCCGATCCAACATATATACCGCTGCGGCGCGCAGCCCGATCCACTACCAGTCAGCTAATATGCAAATATAGCCTCGCAGGCTCAAAAGTAGTTTGAAAACCCTTTTCATCATTTTTCAGTTGGAAAACAGTAATACAAAGTTCCAGAGATTGGAAATAGCATGATAACAGGAATAGCTACGGACTGGTAGTAACTAACATGTCAATATGATAAGACAATGATAACGATCCTCGCGGGATCCAATAACTGGCTCACGGTCCACAATTATACTCAACCGCCCAAGAATGGGGTTCCTCGGCTCAAGAGTAGCCAATATTTCAATATATATAGTATGCAACCATCCGAGGAGGAGGTTCGACAACTCAAGAATAGCCAAATATCATAACACATTATTAACAAGTCGGACTAAGCCAGTCCCCAATCACAATCGACCCTGCACTCACATGAGAGTACGTGTCTCGCCGCTATAGAGCGTCACAAAGTGGTATACCGGGGTTTCGAACCAGCTGGTCATCACCCACATCTATTACTCACCTCAATACGGCGCGACGACTACTTCGCAATGCCCTTGCCACGAGAATCAAGCTCCGCACGCGTAGAATCTGATCAAATACAGTAGAAACACAACAAATTAGGCCAATGGGACGACACCCAATCAATACAACTCAATTTACACCAAAATTCCCAAAGTTGTCATAACCCGACTTTCGGTACGCTTGTCGAACAATTACAAAAGCCACATATTCGGAACCCTCATCTCGATACGAGTCTAGATATATCAATTTTACCAAATTCGGACTCCATTTGGCCATTCAAAACCTTGATTTTCTAAAGTTCAAGCCTAGGGCTAAATCTTCCATGAATCACCCCAAATTCCTCCATTTTCATGATATAATTGCATAATATTATCAATACTAATCATAGTTTAAGTCCATAGTTGATTACCTGATGATTTCCCTTGAGTTTCTCTTCAAAATCGCCCAAATCGCCTCTAAAGCGAAGACCCAAATGTGTGAAATGTTTCTGAAATTTTCTAACTTCGATACAATTAACTCACTGCGATTTTCGCTTCTGCGGATAGAATTCCGCTCCTGCGAGTCCGTATCCGCGACCAGATGGTCGCTTCTGCGATTCCAGGCCTAGCCGGTCAATTCCGCTTCTGCGAACATAAGACCGCTTCCGCGCGCCCGCTTCCGCGAAAACATAATCACTCCTGTGGTGACTTTCGCCTCTGCGCTCCATAGTCCGCTCTTGCGGACTCGCCCAGGCGATCAAGAATCCGCTTCTGCGGACTTTCCCCTTACTCATCAAGTCCGCTTCTGCGGTCACCCACTCGCACCAGCGACGCCGCTTCAGCGGAAAAGATTCCGCTTCTGCGAAGACAAGCGCTCCTGCGCCTCCTTGTCCGCTTCTGCGGACTCGCTCCTGCGCCCCCATTTCCGCAGGAGCGAAAACAACAGAACCAGAACACTTCCCTGCAACTTTCCACATTTTCTCCCGTTTAGCCATCCGAAAACACCCCGAGGCCCCCCGGACCTCGTCCAAACACACCAACACATCCTAATACCTTATTCGAACTTGCTCAAATCCTCAAAACACGTCTAACAACATCAAAACCCATAATTCACATCGAATTCAAGCCTGAAATACACCATCGGGCCTCCGATGCTCGTACTTAACCTCCTCCGCTGAGGCACCGTGCTACATGTCCGACAACGTCCATTTTCATCTTTCTCCACCAATAATCGTCGTTTCAAATCTTGATACATCTTCGCGGCTCCTGGATGGATAGAATATAGTAATGTCATAATCCTTCGAGCAACTCAAGCCATCTCCGCTTTCTCAAATTAAGGTCTTTCTGTTTGAACAAGTGCTGGAGACTACGATGGTCGGTATACACCTCACAAGACACACCGTACAAATAGTGCCTCCAAATCTTCAATGCATGAACAATGGCGGCTAGCTCCAAATCATGAACAGGATAGTTCTTCTCATGTGGCTTCAATTGCCGAGAAGCATAAGCAATTACCTTACCTTCCTGCATCAACACACAACCTATCCCCACTCTCGAGGCATCACAATAAACGGTATATGAACCTGAAGCTGATGGCAATACTAACACTGGAGCTGTGGTCAAAGCTGTCTTGAGCTTCCGAAAGCTCTCCTCGCACTCATCCGACCACACGAATGGTGCACCCTTCTGGGTCAATTTAGTCAATGAAGAAGCAATGGATGAAAATCCCTGAACAAACCGGCGATAATATCCCGCCAAACCAAGAAAACTCCTGATCTCTGTAGCTGAGGTCGGTCTAGGCCAACTCTGCACCGCCTCTATCTTTTTCTGATCAACCTGAATACCATCACGAGACACCACATGTCCCAGAAATGCTACGGACTCGAGCCAAAACTCACACTTGGAGAATTTAGCATATAGCTTCTCCTCTCTCAATCTCTGCAACACAATACTCAAATGCTGAGCATGCTCCTCCTGACTACGGGAGTAGACTAGAATGTCATCAATGAACACGATCACAAATGAATCCAAATAAGGCCTGAACACACTGTTCATCAGATGCATAAATGCTGCTGGGGCATTGGTCAGCCCAAACGACATCATAAGAAACTCATAATGACCATATCGGGTCCTGAATGCAGTCTTCGTAATATCCGAGTCCCTGATCTTCAGCTGATGATAGCCTGAACGAAGATCAATCTTAGAAAACACCCTCGCACCCCTGTAACTGATCAAACAAATCATTTATGCGCGGTAGAGGGTACTTATTCTTCACTGTCACTTTTTTCAATTGCCTATAATCAATACACATTCGCATGGAACCATCTTTCTTTTTAACAAATAATACCGGCGCACCCCACGGGGACACGCTAGGGCGGATGAAACCCTTATCCAGAAGCTCCTGAAGTTGCTCTTTCAGTTCTTTCAACTCAGCTGGTGCCATCCGATAAGGAGGAATGGATATAGGCTGAGTGCCCGGCACCAAGTCAATGCCAAAATCAATATCCCTGTCCGGCGGCATGCCCTGCAGGTCCGAGGGGAATACATCCGGGAAGTCCCTCACAACAGGTACAGAATCAATGCTAGGAGACTCAGCTCCCACATCTCTCACAAAAGCTAAGTACGATAAACACCCTTTTTCAACCATCTTCCGAGCTTTTAGGAACGAAATAACACGGCTAGGGACGAAATCGGTCGAACCCCGCCACTCAATCTGAGAAATACCAGGAATGGCCAACGTAACTGTCTTAGCATGACAGTCCAATATAGCATGGTACGGAGACAACCAGTCCATGCCCAATATAACATCAAAGTCCACCATCCCCAACAATAACAAATCTGCCTGGGTCTCCAGACCCCCAATAGATATAACACAAGATCTATAGACATGATCCACAACAATCGTATCACCCACGGGGGTGGATACATGGACAGGTAAATCAAGACTACCACGAGTCGCACCCAAATGATGTGCAAAATAAGAGGACACGTAAGAATATGTGGACCCTGGATCAAATAGAACAGAGGCATCTCTGTGACAGATAGAAATGATACCTGTAAACACTGCATCGGAGGCAACTGCATCACGCCTGTCAGGAAGTGCATAGAATCGCGCCTGGCCTCCACCAGATCGCTCCTTGCCCCTTGGGCGACCAAGAGAAGACTGACCTCTACCTCTACTAGACTGAGATGGTGCTGAAGAGGAAGGCTAATCCCTCTGCTGAGTCCTGTCCCTACGGAGTCGAGGGCACTGTCTCCTTATGTGGCCAAACTCACCACACTCATAACATGCACCTGGTGCTGGAGAAGGGGACTGAAGGGAACCCCTCGCCGCAGAAGAACCATGGGCTGATGAACTAGGCGTTGCACCCTGGGCTGGAAGGGCACTAAGCGATGACTGACCCTGCTGAAACCCATGTCGACCACGACCATAAGAACCTCCGCTCTGCTCTGGGCGGCCTGAATGAGAAGGTCTAGATGAGCGACCTCTGCTCTGCTGGGAATGCCCTCTAGATGGAGCACCACTGAAACTGCCCGAACCACGAGGCCTCTTGGCCTCCCGCTCCTCTCTCTCGGCGACGATCCGCCTCAATGGAGCGTGCCATATCAACAACCTGCTCAAATGATGATGACAAAACTCTCTCTCTGGTCATAAGAATGCGGATAGAGTAGTTGAGGCCATCAATGAACCTCCCGATCCTCTCCCTATCATTAGGGATCATCCATGTGGCATGCCTAGCCAACTGTGTGAATCTGAGCTCATACTGGGTCACAGACATGTCGCCCTGAACCAACCACTCGAACCGGCGACGTAGCTCCTCGCGACGAGACTGAGGTACATATTTCTCTAGAAAGAGAGTAGAGAACTGCTGCCATGTGAGAGGTGCTGCTCCTGCAGGCCTACACATCTCAAACTCTTCCCACCAATCAAATGCGGGACCAGTTACTACTCAAAGGAGCAGTAACGAGGGATCAATTGAGATCGTGAACTGGTAGTATATGAAACTCCGCTGGACTCAAGAATACCAGTCATCCGCAACATCCTCTGACACTTGTCCAAGAAACCCTAGGCATCCTCGCCCTCAACGCCACTGAAATGGGGTGGCTGAAGTCTACCAAATCTCTCAAGATGACGTTGTTCGTCGTCGGGCATAACCTGAACCATATGCTCTGGAGCTGGAGCTGGTGCAGCTGGAAGAATAACCGGTGCAACCACCTGAGCGGGGACCGCCTCTGGCGTCTGAAGTCCATGAACAACCGGCTCGGGTGTGCGAGCTGCAGGGGTCTGCTGACCACCCCCTGACTGAGATGTCGCTACAGTAGCGGTAGCTGAAACTACCTGAGCCAAACCGGAACACACCGATAATATCTCAGCAAGAGTCTCCCGAAGACCAGGAATAGCAATAGATACAGTCTGGCCCTGAACTGGGGCTGCTGGAGCATCAACCACTGGGGGCTGCTCCTGAACTGGTACAACAGGCGGGTCAGCTGGCACTGCCTCAGCCGCCCTACCTCTACCTCTAGCACGACCGCGCCCACGACCTCTAACAGGTGGCAATGGAGGTCGTCCACCTCGTCCCGATGCTCGCATTCTCGCCATCTGCGAGAGAATAGAATATAGAAGTTCAGTTCTCAGAAGAACAAGATCGCACGACAGAGTTCAAGAAAAGTGAAGTGTTTCCTAAAGGTTCGCACCCTCCCGAGGATAAGTACAGGCGTCCCCGTATCGATCCACAAGACTCTACTAACCGGCTCAAGACTCATGAGGCCTAGTAAACCTAGGCTCGATACCAACTTGTCACGACCCCAAATCCGGTCGTGATGGCGCCCAGCACATTGCTAAGCCAGCCTGACCAATCAATATCAACCACGGAGCTAGAAGCTCTCTTTAGCCCATTTAAGCATATTAATTCACGAAATAACAACGATACATATAACGAAAACGGGGAACCAAGTCCCATAATACATCAACTCCCATAGACCGAAGGGTCAAGAGTCATGAGCCTCTACCGAACATGAGTGTATAAGGTTTACAAGATACCCCAGTGCGAAAAGAAAAGTTAATACAAAATCAAGAGACAATGAGAAGGAATATCGGGTCCTCGCGGACTCGCAGCCTACCTCGAATATCCACGGACGTCGCCTCGCACGAGCCACCGGATCACCGCCGAGAGGTACCTCTGGATCCGCACACAAGGTGCGGGAAGTAAAATGAGTACTGCCAGACTCGATGGTAATAAACAAGGGTAAGACAGGCGCAGATTAAAAATCCGCAATAAAGCACTATGTAAAGCCGTAGTCAAATACCCTGTCACGGAATCAATATCAACCGTACATGTACCAGCAAGTACCGGCAAAAACAGTATAACAGCTAGCGGATGTAGCTAAAATGCAATGCAATGCATGATATGACCGCTACGGCGCGTAGCCCGATCCAATTTGGGTACCCGTGCTCACCATGGGGGTTCAGACTCCGAGGGGCTCCTACAGCCCAAGCACAATATCACTCGCGGCGTGCAGGTCCGATCCAACATATATACTCGTCGCGGCGTGCAGCCCGATCCACTACCGATCGCTAATATGCAAATACAGCCTCGCAGTTAAAAAGTAGTTTGAAAACCCTTTTCATCATTTTTCAGTAGGAAAACAGTAATACCAAGTTCCAGAGATTGGAAATAGCATGATAACAGAAATAGCTACGGACCGGTAGTAACTAACATGTCAATATGATAAGACAATGATAACGATCCTCGCGGGATCTAATAACTGGCTCACGGCCTAACTTGGTCAGTCTATCCACAATCACCCATACAGAATCAAACTTCCTCGCCGTCCGAGGGAGTCCAGTAACAAAGTCCATGGTGATCCTTTCCCATTTCCACTCAGGAATATCAATGCGCTGAAATACACCACCGGGCCTCTGATGCTCGTACTTAACCTGCTGGCAGTTGAGGCACCGTGCTACATGTCTGACAACGTCCATTTTCATCTTTCTCCACCAATAATGCTGTTTCAAATCTTGATACATCTTCGTGGCTCCTGGATGGATAGAATACCGCGAGCTTTGGGCCTCCTCCAGAATCAACTCCCGAAGGCCATCAACATTGGGCACACATATCCGGCCGTGCATCCTCAATACGCCGTCACTATCAATGGTGACATCCCTAGCATCATCATGCTGAACTCTGTCCCTAAGGACAGCCAAATGTGGATCATCATACTGGCGCTCACGAATACGATCATATAGAGATGACCGAGATACAACACAAGCCAATACCCTACTGGGCTCCGAAATATCTAACCTCACTAGCCGATTGGCTAGCACCTGAACATCATAAGCAAATGGTCTCTCCTCAGCTGGAATATATGCCAAGCTCCCCATACCGACCGCCTTCCGGCTCAAAGCATCGGCCACCACATTGGCCTTTCCCGGATGATATAAAATAGTAATGTCATAATCCTTCAGCAACTCAAGCCATCTCCGTTGTCTCAAATTAAGGTCTTTCTGTTTGAACAAGTGCTGGAGACTACGATGCTCGGTATACACCTCACAAGACACACCGTACAAATAGTGCCTCCAAATCTTCAATGCATGAACAATGGCGGCTAGCTCCAAATCATGAACAGGATAGTTCTTCTCATGTGGCTTCAACTGCCGAGAAGCATAAGCAATTACCTTACCTTCCAGCATCAACACACAACCTATCCCGACTCTCGAGGCATCACAATAAACAGTATATGAACCTGAAGCTGATGGCAATACTAACACTGGAGCTGTGGTCAAAGCTGTCTTGAGCTTCCGAAAGCTCTCCTCGCACTCATCCGACCACACGAATGGTGCACCCTTCTGGGTCAATTTAGTCAATAAAGAAGCAATGGATGAAAATCCCTGAACAAACCGGCGATAATATCCCGCCAAACCAAGAAAACTCCTGATCTCTGTAGCTGAGGTCGGTCTAGGCCAACTCTGCACCGCCTCTATCTTTTTCTGATCAACCTGAATACCATCACGAGACACCACATGTCCCATAAATGCTACGGACTCGAGCCAAAACTCGCACTTGGAGAATTTAGCATATAGCTTCTCCTCTCTCAATCTCTGCAACACAATACTCAAATGCTGAGCATGCTCCTCCCGACTACGGGAGTAGACTAGAATGTCATCAATGAACACAATCACAAATGAATCCAAATAAGGCCTGAACACACTGTTCATCAGATGCATAAATGCTGCCGGGGCGTTGGTCAGCCCAAACGACATCACAAGAAACTCATAATGACCATATCGGGTCCTGAATGCAGTCTTCATAATATCTGAGTCCCTGATCTTCAGCTGATGATAGCCTGAACGAAGATCAATCTTAGAAAACACCCTCGCACCCTGTAACTGATCAAACAAATCATTTATGCGCGGTGGAGGGTACTTATTCTTCACTGTCACTTTTTTCAATTGCCTATAATCAATACACATTCGCATGGAACCATCTTTCTTTTTAACAAATAATACCGGCGCACCCCACGGGGACACGCTAGGGTGGATGAAACCCTTATCCAGAAGCTCTTCAAGCTACTCTTTCAGTTCTTTCAACTCAGCTGGTGTCATCCGATAAGGAGGAATGGATATGGGCTGAGTGCCCGGCACCAAGTCAATGCCAAAATCAATATCCCTGTCCGGCGGCATGCCCGGCAGGTCCGAGGGGAATACATCTGGGAAGTCCCTCACAACAGGTACAAAATCAATGCTAGGAGACTCAGCTCCCACATCTCTCACAAAAGCTAAGTACGATAAACACCTTTTTTCAACCATCTTCTGAGCTTTTAGGAACGAAATAACACGGCTAGGGACGAAATCGGTCGAACCCCGCCACTCAATCTCAGAAATACCAGGAATGGCCAACGTAACTGTCTTAGCATGACAGTCCAATATAGCGTGGTACGGAGACAACCAGTCCATACCCAATATAACATCAAAGTCCACCATCCCCAACAATAACAAATCTGCCTGGGTCTCCAAACCCCCAATAGATATAACACAGGATCTATAGACATGATCCACAACAATCGTATCACCCACGGGGTGGATACATGAACAGGTAAATCAAGACTACCACGAGTCGCACCCAAATGATGTGCAAAATAAGAGGACACGTAAGAATATGTGGACCCTGGATCAAATAGAACAGAGGCATCTCCGTGACAGACAGAAATGATACCTGTAATCACAGCATCGGAGGCAACTGCATCACGCCTGTCAGGAAGTGCATAGAAACGTGTCTGGCCTCCACCAGATCTCTCCTCGCCCTGGGGCGACCACGAGAAGACTGACCTCCACCTCTACTAGACTGAGATGGTGCTGAAGATGAGGGCTGATCCCTCTGCTGAGTCCTGTCCCTACGGAGTCGAGGGCACCTGTCTCCTCATGTGGCCAAACTCACCACACTCATAACATGCACCTGGTGCTGGAGAAGGGGACTGAAGGGAACCCCTCGCCGTAGAAGAACCATGGGCTGATGAACTAGTTGCTGCACCCTGGGCTGGAAGGGCACTAAGCGATGACTGACCCTGCTGAAACCCCTGTCGACCACGACCAAAAGAACCTCCGCTCTGCTGTGGGCGGCCTGAATGAGAGGGTCTAGACGAGCGACCTCTGCTCTGCTGGGAATTCCCTCTAGATGGAGCACCACTGAAACTGCCAGAACCACGAGGCCTCTTGGCCTCCCGCTCCTCTCTCTCTTGGCGACGATCCGCCTCAACGGAGCGTGCCATATCAACAACCTGCTCAAATGATGATGACAAAACTCTCTCTCTGGTCATAAGAATACTGATAGAGTAATTGAGGCCATCAATGAACCTCCTGATCCTCTCCCTATCATTAGGGATCATCCATGTGGCATGCCTAGCCAACTGTGTGAATCTGAGCTCATACTGGGTCACAGACATGTCGCCCTGAACCAACCACTCGAACTGGCGATGTAGCTCCTCGCGACGAGACTGAGGTACATATTTCTCTAGAAAGAGAGTAGAGAACTGCTGCCATGTGAGAGGTGCTGCTCCTGCAGGCCTACGCATCTCAAAATCTTCCCACCAATCAAATGCGGGACCAGTGAACTGAAAGGTAGTAAATGAAACTCCGCTGGACTCAAGAATACCAGCCGTCCAACATCCTCTGACACTTGTCCAAGAAACCCTGGGCATCCTCGCCCTCAACGCCACTGAAATGGGGTGGCTGAAGTCTACCAAATCTCTCAAGACGACGTTGTTCGTCGTCGGGCATAACCTGAACCATATGCTCTGGAGCTGGAGCTGGTGCAGCTGGAAGAATAACCGGTGCAACCACCTAAGCGGGGACCGCCTCTAGCGTCTGAAGTCCATGAACAACCGGCTCGGGTGTGCGAGCTGCAGGGGTCTGCTGACCACCCCCTGACTGAGATGTCGCAATAGTAGCGGTAGCTGAAACTACCTGAGCCAAACCGGAACACACTGATAATATCTGAGCGAGAGTCTCCTGAAGACCAGGAATAGCAATAGATACAGTTTGGCCCTGAACTGGGGCTGCTGGAGCATCAACCACTGGGGGCTGCTCCTGAACCGGTACAACAGGCGGGTCAGCTGGCACTGCCTCAGCCGCCCTACCTCTACCTCTAGCACGACCGTGCCCACGGCGTCTAACAGGTGGCAATGGAGGTCGTCCACCTCGTCCCGATGCTCGCGTTCTCGCCATCTGCGAGAGAATAGAATATAGAAGTTCAGTTCTCAGAACAACAAGATCGCACGATAGAGTTCAAGAAAAGTGAAGTGTTTCCTAAAGGTTCGCAGCCTCCCGAGGAAAAGTACAGGCGTCCCCGTATCGATCCACAAGACTCTACTAACTGGCTCAAGACTCATGAGGCCTAGTAAACCTAGGCTCTGATACCAACTTGTCACGACCCCAAATCCGGTCGTGATGGCGCCCAGCACATTGCTAAGCCAGCCCGACCAATCAATATCAACCACGGAGCTAGAAGCTCTCTTTAGCCCATTTAAGCATATTAATTCACGAAATAACAGCGATACATATAACGAAAACAAGGAACCAAGTCCCATAATACATCAACTCCCATAGACCGAAGGGTCAAGAGTCATGAGCCTCTACTGAACATGAGTGTACAAGGTTTACAAGATACCAAGTGCGAAAAGAAAAGTTAATACAAAATCAAGAGACAGTGAGAAGGAATATCGGGTCCTGCGGACTCTGCAGCTACCTCGAATATCCACAAATGTCGACTCGCACAGCTACTGGATCACTGCTGAGAGGTACCTGGATCTGCACACAAGGTGCAGGGAGTAAAATGAGTACTGCCATACTCAGTGGTAATAAACAAGGGTAAGACAACGCAGATAAGAAATCCGCAATAAAGCACTATGTAAAGCTGAAATCAAATACCCTGTCACAGAATCAATATCAACTGAACCTGTACCAACAAGTACCAGCAAAACAGTATAACAGCTAGCAGATGTAGCTAAATGCAATGCAATGCATGAAATGACAGCTACGGCGCGTAGCCCGATCCAATTTGGGTACCCGTGCTCACCGTGGGGTTTCAGACTCCACAGGGGCTCCTACAGCCCAAGCACAATATCATGAATATATGCTGCGGTGTGCAGTCCGATCCACTACCAATCAGCGAGCGCAGCCCGATCCACTACCAGTCAGCTAATATGCAAATACAGTCTCGCAGGCTCAAAAGTAGTTTGAAAACCTTTTCATCATTTTTCAGTAGGAAAACAGTAATACCAAGTTCCAGAGATTGGAAATAGCATGATAACAGGAATAGCTACGGACTGGTAGTAACTAACATGTCAATATGATAAGACAATGATAACGATCCTCGCGGGATCCAATAACTGGCTCACGGTCCACAATTATACTCAACCGCCAAAGAAGGGGGTTCCTCGGCACAAGAGTAGCCAATATTTCAATATATATAGTATGCAACCATCCGAGAAGGAGGTTCGACGGCTCAAGAATAGCCTAATATCATAACACGGTATCAACAAGTCGGACTAAGCCATAGTCCCCAATCACAATCGACCCCGCACTCACATGAGAGTACGTGTCTCGCCGCTATACAGCGTCACAAAGTGGTATACCGGGGTTTCGAACCCGCCGGTCATCACCCACATCTATTACTCACCTCAATACGGCGCGACGACTACTCCGCAATGCCCTTGCCACGAGAATCAAGCTCCGCACGCGTAGAATCTCATCAAATACAGTAGAAACACAACAAATTAGGCCAATGGGACGACACCCAATCAATACAACTCAATTTACACCAAAATTCCCAAAGTTGTCATAACCCGACTTTCGGTACGCTTGTCGAAAAATTACAAAAGCCACATATTCGGAACCCTCATCTCGATACGAGTCTAGGCATATCAATTTTACCAAATTCGGACTCCATTTGGCCATTCAAAACCTTGATTTTCTAAAGTTCAAGCCTAGGGCTAAATCTTCCATGAATCACCCCAAATTCCTCCATTTTCATGATATAATTGCATAATATTATCAATACTAATCATAGTTTAAGTCCATAGTTGATTACCTGATGATTTCCCTTGAGTTTCTCTTCAAAATCGCCCAAATCGCCTCTAAAGCCGAGACCCAAATGTGTGAAATGTTTCTGAAATTTTCTAACTTCCGATACACTTAACTCACTACGATTTTCGCTTCTGCGGACCATTTTCCGCCCCTCCGAAACCGCTTCTGCGACCAAATGGTTGCTTCTGCGAACCCAGGCCTACTTGGCCATTTCCGCACCTGCGATCCAAGGACCGCTCCTGCGGGTCCGCTCCTGCAAATTCTTCCGCCCCTGCGGTCCTTTCCGCCTCTGCGATCAAGAGTCCGCTCCTGCGGACTCGCCTATGCAGTCAAGAATCCGCTTCTGCGGACTTTCCCCTTACTCATCAAGTCCGCTTCTGCGGTCACCCACTCGCACCAGCGATGCCGCTTCAGCGGAAAAGATTCCGCTTCTGCGATGCTAAGCGCTTCTGCGCCCCCTCGTCCGCTCCTGCGGACTCGCTCCTGCGCCCCCATTTCTGCAGGAGCAAAAACAACCGGACAATCTCCCGAATAAAGATCGCTGCCAACCGCTCCGACGAGTAGGTAGTACTAACTGGAATGAAGTGAGCTGACTTGGTCAGTCTATCCACAATCACCCATACAGAATCAAACTTCCTCGCCGTCCGAGGGAGTCCAGTAACAAAGTCCATGGTGATCCTCTCCCATTTCCACTCAGGAATAACAATGCGCTGAAATACACCACCGGGCCTCTGATGCTCGTACTTAACCTGCTGACAGTTGAGGCACCGTGCTACATGTCTGACAATGTCCATTTTCATCTTTCTCCACCAATAATGCTGTTTCAAATCTTGATACATCTTCGCGGCTCCTGGATGGATAGAATACCGCGAGCTATGGGCCTCCTCCAGAATCAACTCCCGAAGGCCATCAACATTAGGCACACATATCCGGCCCTGCATCCTCAATACGCCGTCACTATCAACACTATCAATGGTGACATCCCTAGCATCATCATGCTGAACTCCTGTCCCTAAGGACAGCCAAATGTGGATCATCATACTGGCGCTCACGAATATGATCATATAGAGATGACCGAGATACAACACAAGCCAATACCCTGCTGGGCTCCGAAATATCTAACCTCACTAGCCGATTGGCTAGCACCTGAACATCATAAGCAAATGGTCTCTCCTCAGCTGGAATATATGCCAAGCTCCCCATACCTGACCGCCTTCCGGCTCAAAGCATCGGCCACCACATTGGCCTTCCCCGGATGATATAATATAGTAATGTCATAATCCTTCAGCAACTCAAGCCATCTCCGCTGTCTCAAATTAAGGTCTTTCTGTTTGAACAAGTGCTGGAGACTACGATGCTCGGTATACACCTCACAAGACACACCGTACAAATAGTGCCTCCAAATCTTCAATGCATGAACAATGGCGGCTAGCTCCAAATCATGAACAGGATAGTTCTTCTCACGTGGCTTCAACTGCCGAGAAGCATAAGCAATTACCTTACCTTCCTGCATCAACACACAACCTATCCCCACTCTCGAGGCATCACAATAAACGGTATATGAACCTGAAGCTGATGGCAATACTAATACTGGAGCTGTGGTCAAAGCTGTCTTGAGCTTCTGAAAGCTCTCCTCGCACTCATCCGACCACACGAATGGTGCTCCCTTCTGGGTCAATTTAGTCAATGAAGAAGCAATGGATGAAAATCCCTAAACAAACCGGCGATAATATCCTGCCAAACCAAGAAAACTCCTGATCTCTGTAGCTGAGGTCGGTCTAGGCCAACTCCTGCACCACCTCTATCTTTTTCTGATCAACCTGAATACCATCACGAGACACCACATGTCCCATAAATGCTACGGACTCGAGCCAAAACTCGCACTTGGAGAATTTAGCATATAGCTTCTCCTCTCTCAATCTCTGCAACACAATACTCAAATGCTGAGCATGCTCCTCCTTGACTACGGGAGTAGACTAGAATGTCATCAATGAACACAATCACAAATGAATCCAAATAAGGCCTGAACACACTGTTCATCAGATGCATAAATGCTGCCGGGGCGTTGGTCAGCCCAAACGACATCACAAGAAACTCATAATGACCATATCGGGTCCTGAATGCAGTCTTCATAATATCCGAGTCCCTGATCTTCAGCTGATGATAGCCTGAACAAAGATCAATCTTAGAAAACACCCTCGCACCCTGTAACAGATCAAACAAATCATTTATGTGCGGTAGAGGGTACTTATTCTTCACTATCACTTTTTCAATTGCCTATATTCAATACACATTCGCATGGAACCAACTTTCTTTTTAATAAATAATATCGGCGCATCCCACGGGGACACGCTAGGGCGGATGAAACCCTTATCCAGCAGCTCTTGAAGCTGCTCTTTCAGTTCTTTCAACTCAGCTGGTGCCATCCGATAAGGAGGAATGGATATGGGCTGAGTGCCCGGCACCAAGTCAATGCCAAAATCAATATCCCTGTCCGGCGGCATGCCCGGCAGGTCTGAGGGGAATACATCCGGGAAGTCCCTCACAACAGGTACAGAATCAATGCTAGGAGACTCAGCTCCCACATCTCTCACAAAAGCTAAGTACGATAAACACCCTTTTTCAACCATCTTTTGAGCTTTTAGGAACGAAATAACACGGCTAGGGACGAAATCGGTCGAACCCCGCCACTCAATCTGAGAAATACCAGGAATGGCCAACGTAACTGTCTTAGCATGACAATCCAATATAGCATGGTACGGAGACAACCAGTCCATACCCAATATAACATCAAAGTCCACCATCCCCAACAATAACAAATCTGCCTGGGTCTCCAAACCCCCAATAGATATAACACAGGATCTATAGACATGATCCACAACAATCGTATCACCCACGTGGGTGGATACATGGACAGGTAAATCAAGACTACCACGAGTCGCACCCAAATGACGTGCAAAATAAGAGGACACGTAAGAATATGTGGACCCTAGGTCAAATAGAACAGAGGCATCTCTGTGACATACAGAAATGATACCTGTAATCACTGCATCGGAGGCAACTACATCACGCCTGTCAGGAAGTGCATAGAATCGCGCCTGGCCTCCACCAGATCGCTCCTCGCCCCTTGGGCAACCACGAGAAGACTGACCTCCACCTCTACTAGACTGAGATGGTGCTGAAGTGGAAGGCTGATCCCTCTGCTGAGTCCTGTCCCTACGGAGTCGAGGGCACTGTCTCCTCATGTGGCCAAACTCACCACACTCATAACATCCACCTGGTGCTGGAGAAGAGGACTGAAGGGAACCCCTCGCCGCAGAAGAACCATGGGCTGATGAACTAGGTGCTGCACCCTGGGCTGGAAGGGCACTAAGCAATTACTGACCCTGCTGAAACCCCTGTCGACCACGACCATAAGAACATCCGCTCTGCTCTGGGCAGCCTAAATGAGAGGGTCTAGATGAGCGACCTCTGCTCTGCGGGGAATGCCCTCTAGATGGAGCACCACTGAAACTTCCAGAACCACGAGGCCTCTTGGCCTCCCGCTCCTCTCTCTCTCAGCGACGATCCGCCTCAATGGAGCATGCCATATCAACAACCTGCTCAAATGATGATGACAAAACTCTCTCTCTGGTCATAAGAATGCGGATAGAGTAGTTGAGGCCATCAATGAACCTCCCGATCCTCTCCCTATCATTAGGGATCATCCATGTGGCATGCCTAGCCAACTGTGTGAATCTAAGCTCATACTGAGTCACAGACATGTCGCCCTGAATCAACCACTCGAACCGGCGACGTAGCTCCTCGCGACGAGACCGAGGTACATATTTCTCTAGAAAGAGAGTAGAGAACTGCTGCCATGTGAGAGGTGCTGCTCTTGCAGGCCTACGCCTCTCAAACTCCTCCCACCAATCAAATGCGGGACCAGTGAACTGAAATGTAGTAAATGAAACTCCGCTGGACTCAAGAATACCAGCCGTCCACAACATCCTCTGACACTTGTCCAAGAAACCCTGGCCATCCTCGCCCTCAACGCCACTGAAATGGGGTGGCTGAAGTCTACCAAATCTCTCAAGACGACGCTGCTCGTCGTCGGGCATAACCTGAACCATATGCTCTGGAGCTGGAGCTGGTGCAGCTGGAGGAATAACCGGTGCAACCACCTGAGCGGGGACCGCCTCTGGCGTCTGAAGTCCCTGAACAACCGGCTCGGGTGTGCGAGCTGCAGGGGTCTGCTGACCACCCCCTGTCTGAGATGTCGCTGCAGCAGCAGTAGCTGAGACTACCTGAGCCAAACCGGAACACACCGATAATATTTGAGCAAGAGTCTCCTGAAGACCAGGAATAGCAATAGATACAGTCTGGCCCTGAACTGGGGCTGCTGGAGCATCAACCACTGGGGGCTGCTCCTGAACTGGTACAACAGGCGGGTCAGCTGGCACTACCTCAGCCGCCCTACCTCTAACTCTAGCACGACCGCGCCCACGGCCTCTAACAGGTGGCAATGGAGGTCGTCCACCTCGTCCCGATGCTCGCGTTCTCGCCCTCTGCGAGAGAATAGAATATAGAAGTTCAGTTCTCAGAACAACAAGATCGCACGACAGAGTACAAGAAAAGTGAAGTGTTTCCTAAAGGTTCGCAGCCTCCCGAGGATAAGTACAGGCGTCCCCGTATCGATCCACAAGACTCTACTAACCGGCTCAAGACTCATGAGGCCTAGTAAACCTAGGCTCTGATACCAACTTGTCACGACCCCAAATCCGGTCGTGATGGCGCCCAGCACATTGCTAAGCCAGCCTGACCAATCAATATCAAAACGGAGCTAGAAGCTCTCTTTAGCCCATTTAAGCATATTAATTCACGAAATAACAGCGATACATATAACAAAAACAGGGAACCAAGTCCCATAATACATCAACTCCCATAGACCGAAGGGTCAGGAGTCATGAGCCTCTACTGAACATGAGTGTATAAGGTTTACAAGATACCCAGTGCGAAAAGAAAAGTTAATACAAAATCAAGAGTTAGTAAGAAGGAATATCGGGTCCTGCGGACTCTGCAGCTACCTCGAATATCCACAGACGTCGCCTCGCACAACTACTGGATCACTGCTGAGAGGTACCTGGATCTGCACACAAGGTGCAGGGAGTAAAATGAGTACTGCCAGACTCAGTGGTAATAAACAAGGGTAAGACAGCGGAGATAAGAAATCCGCAATAAAGCACTATGTAAAGCTGTAGTCAAATACCCTGTCACAGAATCAATATCAACTGTACATGTACCATCAAGTACCAACAAAACAGTATAACAGCTAGAAGATGTAGCTAAAATGCAATGCAATGCATGATATGACCGCTACGGCGCGTAGCCCGATCCAATTTGGTTACCCGTGCTCACTGTGGGGGTTCAGACTCCGGAGGGGCTCCTACAGCCCAAGCACAATATCACTGTGGCGTGCAGTCCGATCCAACATATATATCGCTGCGGCGCGCAGCCCGATCCACTACCAGTCAACTAATATGCAAATACAGCCTCGCAGGCTCAAAAGTAGATTTGAAAACATCTTTTTATCATTTTTCAGTTGGAAAACAGTAATACCAAGTTCCAGAGATTGGAAATAGCATGATAACAGGAATAGCTACGGACTGGTAGTAACTAACATGTCAATATGATAAGACAATGATAACGATCCTCGCGGGATCCAATAACTGGCTCACGGTCCACAATTATACTCAACCGCCAAAGAAGGGGGTTCCTCGGCTCAAGAGTAGCCAATATTTCAATATATATAGTATGCAACCATCCGAGAAGGAGGTTCGACGGCTCAAGAATAGCCTAATATCATAAAACAGTATCAACAAGTCGGACTAAGCCATAGTCCCCAATCACAATCGACCCCGCACTCACATGAGAGTACGTGTCTCGCCGCTATACATCGTCACAAAGTGGTATACCGGGGTTTCGAACCCGCTGGTCATCACCCACATCTATTACTCACCTCAATACGGCGCGACGACTACTCCGCAATGCCCTTGCCACGAGAATCAAGCTCCGCACGCGTAGAATCTGATCAAATACAGTAGAAACACAACAAATTAGGCCAATGGGACGACACCCAATCAATACAACTCAATTTACACCAAAATTCCCAAAGTTGTCATAACCCGACTTTCGGTACGCTTGTCGAAAAATTACAAAAGCCACATATTCGGAACCCTCATCTCGATACGAGTCTAGGCATATCAATTTTACCAAATTCGGACTCCATTTGGCCATTCAAAACCTTGATTTTCTAAAGTTCAAGCCTAGGGCTAAATCTTCCATGAATCACCCCAAATTCCTCCATTTTCATGATATAATTGCATAATATTATCAATACTAATCATAGTTTAAGTCCATAGTTGATTACCCGATGATTTCCCTTGAGTTTCTCTTCAAAATCGCCCAAATCGCCTCTAAAGCCGAGACCCAAATGTGTGAAATGTTTCTGAAATTTTCTAACTTCCGATACACTTAACTCACTACGATTTTCGCTTCTGCGGACCATTTTCCGCCCCTCCGAAACCGCTTCTGCGACCAAATGGTTGCTTCTGCGAACCCAGGCCTACTTGGCCATTTCCGCACCTGCGATCCAAGGACCGCTCCTGCGGGTCCGCTCCTGTGGAATTCCCTCCGCCCCTGCGGTCTTTCCCGCTTCTGCGGACAAGAGTCCGCTCCTGTGGACTCGCCTATGCGATCAAAAATCCGCTTCTGCGGACTTCTCCATCACGCCTCCAGACCGCTTCTGCGATTGCCCTCTCGCACCAGCGAAGCCGCCCCTACGGGCCAGGCTCCGCTTCAGCGGTCGCCTCCGCTTTTGCGCCTTCGTGTCCGCTCCTGCGGACTCGCTCCAGCGCTCCCATTTCCGCAGGAGCGAAAACAACATAACAGAATCACAAACCTGCAATTTTCCACATTTTCTCCCGTTTAGCCATCCGAAAACACCCTGAGGCCCCCGGGACCTTATTCAACCACACCAACACATCCTAATACCTTATTCGAACTTGATCCAATCCTCAAAGTCCAAAGTGATCCTCTCCCATTTCCACTCAGGAATATCAATGCGCTGAAATACGCCACCGGGCCTCTAATGCTCGTACTTAACCTGCTGACAGTTGAGGCACCGTGCTACATGTCCGACAATGTCCATTTTCATCTTTCTCCACCAATAGTGTTGTTTCAAATCTTGATACATCTTCGCGGCTCCTGGATGGATAGAATACCGCGAGCTATGGGCCTCCTCCAGAATCAACTCCCGAAGGCCATTAACATTGGGCACACATATCCGGCCCTGCATCCTCAATACGCCGTCACTATCAATGGTGACATCCCTAGTATCATCATGCTGAACTCTGTCCCTAAGGACAGCCAAATGTGGATCATCATACTGGCGCTCACGAATATGATCATATAGAGATGACCGAGATACAACACAAGCCAATACCCGACTGGGCTCCGAAATATCTAACCTCACTAACCGATTGGCTAGCACCTGAACATCATAAGCAAATGGTCTCTCCTCAGCTGGAATATATGCCAAGCTCCCCATACTGACCGCCTTCCGGCTCAAAGCATCGGCCACCACATTGCCCTTCCCCGGATGATATAATATAGTAACGTCATAATCCTTCAGCAACTCAAGCCATCTCCGCTGTCTCAAATTAAGGTCTTTCTGTTTGAACAAGTGCCTGGAGACTACGATGGTCGGTATACACCTCACAAGACACACCGTACAAATAGTGCCTCCAAATCTTCAATGCATGAACAATGGCGGCTAGCTCCAAATCATGAACAGGATAGTTCTTCTCACGTGGCTTCAACTGCCGAGAAGCATAAGCAATTACCTTACCTTCCTGCATCAACACACAACCTATCCCCACTCTCGAGGCATCACAATAAACAATATATGAACCTGAAGCTGATGGCAATACTAACACTGGAGCTGTGGTCAAAGCTGTCTTGAGCTTCTGAAAGCTCTCCTCGCACTCATCCGACCACACGAATGGTGCACCCTTCCGGGTCAATTTAGTCAATGAAGAAGCAATGGATGAAAATCCCTGAACAAACCGGCGATAATATCCCGCCAAACCAAGAAAACTCATGATCTCTGTAGCTGAGGTCGGTCTAGGCCAACTCTGCACCGCCTCTATCTTTTTCTGATCAACCTGAATACCATCACGAGACACCACATGTCCCAGAAATGCTACGGACTCGAGCCAAAACTCACACTTGGAGAATTTAGCATATCGCTTCTCCTCTCTCAATCTCTACAACACAATACTCAAATGCTGAGCATGCTCCTCCTGACTACGGGAGTAGACTAGAATGTCATCAATGAACACGATCACAAATGAATCCAAATAGGGCCTGAACACACTGTTCATCATATGCATAAATGCTGCTGGGGTGTTGGTCAGCCCGAAAGACATCACAAGAAACTCATAGTGACCATATTGGGTCCTGAATGCAGTCTCCATAATATCCGAGTCCCTGATCTTCAGCTGATGATAGCCCGAACAAAGATCAATCTTAGAAAACACCCTCGCACCCTATAACTGATCAAACAAATCATTTATGTGCGGTAGAGGGTACTTATTCTTCACTGTCACTTTTTTCAATTGCCTATAATCAATACACATTCGCATGGAACCAACTTTCTTTTTAACAAATAATATCGGCGCACCCCACGGGGACACGCTAGGGCGGATGAAACCCTTATCCAGCAGCTCTTGAAGCTGCTCTTTCAGTTCTTTCAACTCAGCTGGTGCCATCCGATAAGGAGGAATGGATATGGGCTGAGTGCCCGGCACCAAGTCAATGCCAAAATCAATATCCCTGTCCGGCGGCATGCCCAGCAGGTTTGAGGGGAATACATCTGGGAAGTCCCTCACAACAGGTACAGAATCAATGCTAGGAGACTCAGCTCCCACATCTCTCACAAAAGCTAAGTACGATAAACACCCTTTTTCAACCATCTTTTGAGCTTTTAGGAACGAAATAACACGGCTAGGGACGAAATCGGTCGAACCCCGCCACTCAATCTGAGAAATACCAGGAATGGACAACGTAACTGTCTTAGCATGACAGTCCAATATAGCATGGTACGGAGACAACCAGTCCATACCCAATATAACATCAAAGTCCTCCATCCCCAACAATAACAAATCTGCCTGGGTCTCCAAATCCCCAATAGATATAACACATGATCTATAGACATGATCCACAACAATCGTATCACCCACGTGGGTGGATACATGGACAGGTAAATCAAGACTACCACGAGTCGCACCCAAATGACGTGCAAAATAAGAGGACACGTAAGAATATGTGGACCCTGGATCAAATAGAACAGAGGCATCTCTGTGACAGACAGAAATGATACCTGTAATCACCGCATCGGAGGCAACTGCATCACGCCTGTCAGGAAGTGCATAGAATCGTGCCTGGCCTCCACCAGATCTCTCCTCGCCCCTGGGGCGACCACGAGAAGACTGACCTCCACCTCTATTAGACTGAGATGGTGCTGATGATGAGGGCTGATCCCTCTGCTGAGTCCTGTCCCTGCGGAGTCGAGGGCATTGTCTCCTCATGTGGCCAAACTCACCACACTCATAACATGCACCTGGTGCTGGAGAAGGGGACTGGAGGGAACCCCTCGCCGCAGAAGAACCCTGGGCCTGATGAACTAGGTGCTGCACCCTGGGCTGGAAGGGCACTAAGCGATTACTGACCCTGCTGAAACCCCTGTCGACCACGACCATAAGAACCTCCGCTCTGCTCTGGGCGGCCTAAATGAGAGGGTCTAGATGAGCGACCTCTGCTCTGTTGGGAATGCCCTCTAGATGGAGAACCACTGAAACTGCCAGAACCACGAGGCCTCTTGGCCACCCGCTCCTCTCTCTCTCGGCGACGATCCGCCTCAATGGAGCGTGCCATATCAACAACCTGCTCAAATGATGATGACAAAACTCTCTCTCCGGTCATAAGAATGCGGATAGAGTAGTTGAGGCCATCAATTAACCTCCTGATCCTCTCCCTATCATTAGGGATCATCCATGTGGCATGCCTAGCCAACTGTGTGAATCTGAGCTCATACTGGGTCACAAACATGTCGCCCTGAACCAACCACTCGAACTGGCGACGTAGCTCCTCGCGACGAGACCGAGGTACATATTTCTCTAGAAAGAGAGTAGAGAACTGCTGCCATGTGAGAGGTGCTGCTCCTGCAGGCCTACGCCTCTCAAACTCTTCCCACCAATCAAATGCGGGACCAGTGAACTGAAAGGTAGTAAATGAAACTCCGCCGGACTCAAGAATACCAGCCGTCCGCAACATCCTCTGACACTTGTCCAAGAAACCCTGGGCATCCTCGCCCTCAACGCCACTGAAATGGGGTGGCTGAAGTCTACCAAATCTCTCAAGACGACGCTGCTCGTCGTCGGGCATAGCCTGAACCATATGCTCTGGAGCTGGTGCAGCTGGAGGAATAACTGGTGCAACCACCTGAGCGGGGACCGCCTCTGGCGTCTGAAGTCCCTGAACAACCTGCTCAGGTGCGCGAGCTGTAGGGTCTACTGATCACCCCCTGTCTGAGATGTCGCTGCAGTAGCGGTAGCTGAAACTACCTAAGCCAAACCGGAACACACCGATAATATTTGAGCAAGAGTCTCCTAAAGACCAGGAATAGCAATAGATACAGTCTGGCCCTGAACTGGGGCTGCTGGAGCATCAACCACTGGGGGCTGCTTCAGAACTGGTACAACGGGCGGGTCAGCTTGCACTGCCTCAGCTGCCCTACCTCTACCTCTAGCACGACCGCGCCCATGGCCTCTAGCAGGTGGCAATGGAGGTCGTCCACCTCATCCTGATGCTCGCGTTCTCGCCATCTGCAAGAGAATAGAATATAGAAGTTCAGTTTTCAAGATAACAAGATCGCACGACAGAGTTGAAGAAATTTGATATTAATATTGATATAGTTGACTTCCCGAGGATAAGTACAGTGCGTCCCCGTATCGATCCACAAGACTCTACTAACCGGCTCAAGACTCACGAGGCCTAGTAAACCTAGGCTCTGATACCAACTTGTCACGACCCCAAATCCGGTCGTGATGGCGCCCAGCACATTGCTAAGCCAGCCTGACCAATCAATATCAACCACGGAGCTAGAAGCTCTCTTTAGCCCATTTAAGCATATTAATTCACGAAATAACAACGATACATATAACGAAAACGGGGAACCAAGTCCCATAATACATCAACTCCCATAGACCGAAGGGTCAAGAGTCATGAGCCTCTACTGAACATGAGTGTATAAGGTTTACAAGATACCCAGTGCGAAAAGAAAAGTTAATACAAAATCAAGAGACAGTGAGAAGGAATATCGGGTCCTGCGGACTCTGCAGCTACCTCGAATATCCCACAAATGTCGCCTCGCACAGCTAATGGATCACTGCTGAGAGGTACCTGGATCCGCACACAAGGTGCAGGGAGTAAAACGAGTACTGCCAGACTCAGTGGTAATAAACAAGGGTAAGACAGCGCAGATAAGAAATCCGCAATAAAGCACTATGTAAAGCTGTAATCAAATACCCTGTCACAGAATCAATATCAACTGTACTTGTACCATCAAGTACCAGCAAAACAGTATAACAAGCTAGCAGATGTAGCTAAAATGCAATGCAATGCATGATATGACCGCTACGGCGCGTAGCCCGATCCAATTTGGTTACCCGTGCTCACTGTGGGGGTTCAGACTCCGGAGGGGCTCCTACAGCCCAAGCACAATATCACTGCGGCGTGCAGTCCGATTCAACATATATACTGCTGAGGCGCGCAGCCCGATCCACTACCAGTCAGCTAATAAGCAAATACAGCCTCGCAGGCTCAAAAGTAGTTTGAAAACCCTTTTCATCATTTTTCAGTTGGAAAACAGTAATACCAAGTTCCAGAGATTGGAAATAGCATGATAACAGAAATAGCTACGGACTGGTAGTAACTAACATGTCAATATGATAAGACAATGATAACGATCCTCGCGGGATCCAATAACTGGCTCACGGTCCACAATTATACTCAACCGCCCAAGAATGGGGTTCCTCGGCTCAAGAGTAGCCAATATTTCAATATATATAGTATGCAACCATCCGAGAAGGAGGTTCGACGGCTCAAGAATAGCCTAATATCATAACATAATATCAACAAGTCGGACTAAGCCATAGTCCCCAATCACAATCGACCCCGCACTCACATGAGAGTACGTGTCTCGCCGCTATACAGCGTCACAAAGTGGTATACCGGGGTTTCGAACCCGCTGGTCATCACCCACATCTATTACTCACCTCAATACGGCGCGATGACTACTCCGCAATGCCCTTTCCACGAGAATCAAGCTCCGCATGCGTAGAATCTGATCAAATACAGTAGAAACACAACAAATTAGGCCAATGGGACGACACCCAATCAATACAACTCAATTTACACCAAAATTCCCAATGTTGTCATAACCCGACTTTCGGTACGCTTGTCGAAAAATTACAAAAGCCACATATTCGGAACCCTCATCTCGATACGAGTCTAGGCATATCAATTTACCAAATTCGGACTCCATTTGGCCATTCAAAACCTTGATTTTCTAAAGATCAAGCCTAGGGCTAAATCTTCCATGAATCACCCCAAATTCCTCCATTTTCATGATATAATTGCATAATATTATCAATACTAATCATAGTTTAAGTCCATAATTGATTAACCTGATGATTTCCCTTGAGTTTCTCTTCAAAATCGCCCAAATCGCCTCTAAAGCCGAGACCCAAATGTGTGAAATGTTTCTGAAATTTTCTAACTCTTGATACACTTAACTCACTGCGATTTTCGCTTCTGCGGACCATTTTCCGACCCTGCGGAACCGCTTCTGCGACCAATTGGTCGCTTCTGCGAACCCAGGCCTATTTGGCCATTTTCGCTCCTGCGATACACGGACCGCTCCTGCGCGTCCGCTTCTGCGGAAATTCTTCCGCCCCTGCGGTCCTTTCCGCCTCTGCGATCAAGAGTCCGCTTCTGTGGACTCGCCCAGGCGGTCAAGAATCCGCTTCTGCGGACTTTCCCCTTTTTCATCAAGTCCGCTTCTGCGGTCACCCACTCGCACCAGCGACGCCGCTTCAGCGGAAAAGATTCCGCTTCTGCGATGCCAAGCGCTCCTGCGCTCCTCAGTCCGCTCCTGCGGACTCGCCTCCGCGCCCACATTTCCGCAGGGGCGAAAATGACAGAACCAGAATACTTCAACTTGCTTCCAAATGCCGGATGATGGTCCGGATTCACCCCGAGGCCCCCGGACCCCAACGAAAACCACCAACATACCCCAAAACACGATACGAACTTGTTCCAATCATAAAAACACCATCCTAAACATCAAAATCACCAATTACACACGGATTCAAGCCTAAATTCCTTAAAACTTCCCGAATTACACATTCCATCAAATACCCGACCAAACGACGTCCGAATAACCTGAAATTTTGCAAGCACATCCAAAATCACCTAACGAAGCTACTGCAACTGTCGGAATTCCATTCCGACCCCCGGATCAAAATCTCACCTACCGTTCGGATTTCGCCAAAATTCAACCTTAGCCAATTCAAGCCTATTTCTACACCGGGCCTCCAAATTAAATTCCGATCGCTCCTCTAAGTCACAAATCACCTCCCGGAACTAACCGAATCATCAAAATCCAATTCCGAGCCCTCTAACCAAATAGTCAACTTCGGGTTGACTTTCCTTATTCAAGTTTCCTTCACAAAGGCTATATGCCTCATTTCCAATCCAAATCACTCCTAACTCACCCGATAGACTTTAACACTGGTATAAAAGCATAAAACATACAATTTCAACATAATGGGGTGGCAATTCCCATGACGACGGGCCGGGTCGTCACACAGCCAATAACTCATAATATCCAGATTAATCTAATCAACAGAATTAAATCTTACTTTCGTGGCTCAATTCTTTATTTTTCTTTTCATATCTCGTGGTAGGCGTACCACCCGCTCCCAACTGTATCAATAAATTATATCTTGTGGTAGGCGTACCACCCGCTCCCAACTGTATTAATAGGCTACCGGCAACTATGGCCAATGCCAAGATTCAAATCACTTTGTGGTCGGCGTGCCACACGATCCCATTTCTTATCATAAAAGTGTTCGGCGTGCCACACGATCCCATTTCTTATTATAAAAGTGGTCGGCGTGCCACACGATCCCATTTCTTATTATAAAAGTGGTCGGCGCGCCACACGATCCCAATTCTTTAATAAATATATTACCACAATTAACAAGAATTAAGCAAGTAATAACACACTAAGGAATATCTCAAAAGAACTCAACAATTAACAATAGTTAATAAATTCACAAGGAAAACAAAGAATAATGGAAACACAAGTAATGTCAAGTCAGGAAATAGCAAGTAGTTGCACGGCATCACCCTTCGTGCTTTTACTCTCATCCTCACCAAATAAGCAAATAAAGTGTACGGCATCACCCTTCGTGCCTTTACTCTCATCCTCACATCCGTAGTACGGCATGATCCTTCGTACATGGTTCAATAACAAGGCACGACATGATCCTTCGTGCATAATCAATAAAACATGGCACGGCCTTAACCTTTGTGCATAAATAATAAAACATGGCACGGCAGTAACCTTCGTGCATAATCAATAACAAGGCACGTCATTAACCTTCGTGCATAAATAATAAATCAAGGCACGGCATCACCCTTCGTGCATTATCACTCTTCCTCACCCAAATAACAATCACAAGTAAGGGAAAAGAATGAAAACAACAAATCATGAACCGTCCCGGCAAGGGACACAATAATCATTTCAACAAAGTCCCTACAAGGGCAGTTAATATCTCACTTCACAACAAGTCCCGACAAGGAAGAACAATAACAATTCTACAACCCGGCAATGGTTCAACAATTTATCTTCAAAATATCTCACAACAAGTATCAACAACGACTCACGGTCATGCTAGACGCCAGTGTATGGATGCTCATCACCACACCCCATACACCGCACTCGATCACATAGCACATAATCCTATTCCCTCAAGCTAGGATAGAACAAACACTTACAATTGTTTTGAAGAAGAGGGAATCCGTGAAGAATCGCAAATGGGTGTTTTTGGGTTGTGAAAAGTGAAGAAATGAACTGAAAATCGTGATTTACAGGTCTCTGTGTTCGCATTTGCGAACTGTCACGACCCCAAATCCGGTCGTGATGGCGCCCAGCACATTGCTAAGCCAGCCTGACCAATCAATATCAACCACGGAGCTTGAAACTCTCTTTTGACCATTTAAGCATATTAATTCACGAAATAACAGCGATACATATAACGAAAACGGGGAACCAAGTCCCATAATACATCAACTCCCATAGACCGAATGGTCAAGAGTCAGGAGCCTCTACTGAACATGAGTGTATAAAGGTTTACAAGATACCAAGTGCGGAAAGAAAAGTCAATACAAAATCAAGAGACAGTGAGAAGGAATATCGGGTCCTGCGGACTCTGCAGCTACCTCGAATATCCACAAATGTCGCCTCGCACAGCTACTGGATCACTGCTGAGAGAAACCTGGATCTGCACACAAGGTGCAGGGAGTAAAATGAGTACTGCCAGACTCATTGGTAATAAACAGGGGTAAGACAGCGCAGATAAGAAATTCGCAATAAAGCACTATGTGAAGCTGTAATCAAATACCCTGTCACAGAATCAATATCAACTGTACACGTACCAACCGGTACCAGCAAAATAGTATAATAGCTAGCGGATGTAGCTAAATGCAATGCAATGCATGATATGACCGCTACGGCGCGTAGCCCGATCCAATTTGGGTACCCGTGCTCACTGTGGGGGTTCAGACTCCGGAGGGGCTCCTACAGCCCAAGCACAATATCACTGCGGCGTGCAGTCCGATCCAACATATATACTGCTGCGGCGCGCAGCCCGATCCACTACCAGTCAGCTAATATGCAAATACAGCCTCGCAGGCTCAAAAGTAGTTTTGAAAACCTCTTTATCATTTTTCAGTTGGAAAACAGTAATACCAAGTTCCGGAGATTGGAAATAGCATGATAACAGAAATAGCTACGGACTGGTAGTAACTAACATGTCAATATCATAAGACAATGATAACGATCCTCGCGGGATCCAATAACTGGCTCACGGCCCACAAGTATACTCAACCGCCCAAGAAGGGGTTCCTCGGCTCAAGAGTGGCCATTATCACAATATATAATATGCAACCATCCGAGAAGGAGGTTCGACGGCTCAAGAATAGCCTAATATCATAATACAGTATCAACAAGTCGGACTAATCTATAGTCCCCAATCACAATCGACCCCGCACTCACAAGAGAGTACGTGTCTCGCCGCTATACAGCGTCACAAAGTGGTATACCGGGGTTTCGAACCCGCCGGTCATCACCCACATCTATTACTCACCTCAATACGGCGCGACGACTACTCCGCAATGCCCTTGCCACAAGAATCAAGCTCCGCACGTGTAGAATCTGATCAAATACAGTAGAAATACAACAAATTAGGCCAATGGGACGACACCCAATCAATACAACTGAATTTACATCAAAATTCCCAAAGTTGTCAAAACCCGACTTTCGGTACGCTTGTCGAAAAATTACAAAAGTCATATTCGGAACCCTCATCTCGATACGAGTCTAAGCATATCAATTTTGCCAAATTCGGACTCCATTTGCCCATTCAAAACCTTGATTTTCTAAAGTTCAAGCCTAGGGTTAAATCTTCCGTGAATCACCCCAAATTCCTCCATTTTCATGATATAATTGCATAATATTATCAATACTAATCATAGTTTAAGTCCATAGTTGATTACCTGATGATTTACCTTGAGTTTCTCTTCAAAATCGCCCAAATCGCCTCTAAAGCCTAGACCCAAATGTGTAAATGTTTCTGAAATTTTCAAACTTCTGATGCAATTAACTCACTGCGATTTTCACCCCTGCGGAACCGCTTTCTGCGACCAATTGGTCGCTTCTGCGAACCCAGGCCTATTTGGCCATTTCCACTCCTGCGATACACGAACCGCTCCTGCGGTCCGCTACTGCGGAAATTCTTCCGCCCCTGCGGTCCTTTCCGCCTCTGCGATCGAGAGTCCGCTCCTGCGGACTCGCCTATGCGATCCACAATCCGCTTCTGCGGTCGTCTCCATCACGCCTCCAGACCGCTTCGCGATATCCCTCTCGCACCAGCGAAGCCGCCCCTGCGAGCCAAGCTCCGCTTCAGCGGTCTCCTCCGCTTCTGCGCCTTCTCGTCCGCTTCTGCGCACTAGCTCCTGCGCCCCTACTTCCGCAGGAGCGAAAACAACAGAACCAGAACACAAGTCTGCAATTTTCCACATTTTCTCCCGTTTAGCCATCCGAAAACACCCCGAGGCCCCTGGGACCTCATCCAAGCACACCAACACATCTTAATACCTCATTCGAACTTGCTCCAATCCTCAAAACACGTCTAATAACATCAAAATCCATAATTCACATCGAATTCAAGCCTAACTTCCTTCAAAACTTCCGAATTGCACATTCCATCAAAAATCGGACCAAACGATGTCCGAATGACCTGAAATTTTGCAGGCACATCCAAAATCACCTAACGGAGCTATTGCAACTGTCGGAATTCCATTCCAACCTCCGGATCAAAATCTCACCTACCGTTCGGATTTCGCCAAAATTCAACCTTAGCCAATTCAAGCCTATTTCTACACCGGGCCTCCAAATTCAATTCCGATTGCTCCCCTAAGTCACAAGTCACCTTCCGGAACTAACCGAATCATCAGAATCCGATTCCGAGCCCTCTAACCAAATAGTCAACTCCGGGTTGACTTTCCTTATTCAAGTTTCCTTCAAAAAGGCTATATGCCTCATTTTCAATCCAATTCACTCCTAACTCACCCGATAGACTCTAACACCGATATAAAATCATAAAACATAAAATTTCAACATAACGGGGTGGTAATTCCCGTGACGACGGGCCGGGTCGTCACATTCTGCCCCTCTTAAGCAAACGCGCGTCCCCGAGCGGGTGAAGAAACATTCCTGAAATCTCAAACAAGTGAGGATATCTGCTCCGCATCTCCCGCTCGATCTCCCAAGTGGCCTCCCCCACAGGTCGACCTCTCCACTGAACCTTAGCTGATGCAATCTTCTTAGACCTCAATTTTCTTACCTGGCGACCCAAAAGAGCAATAGGCTCCACATCATATGATAGATCACCATCACGCTGAATGGTACTGAAGTCAAATACATGAGACGGATCTCCAATGTACTTCCGGAGCATAGACACATGGAATACTGGATGGACGCTGGATAAGCTGGGCGGCAAGGCTAACTCATATGCCACCTCTCCAACCCTCCCGAGTATCTCAAAAGGACCAATGTACCTAGGACTCAACTTTCCTTTCTTCCCAAACCTCATGACACCCTTCATAGGTGAAACCTTCAACAATACTCTGTCACCAACCATGAAAGACAACTCTCGAACTCTATGGTCCGCATAACTCTTCTGACGAGACTGTGCCGTACGAAGCCTCTCCTGGATCAACTTTGCTCTATCCAGAGCATCCTGGACTAACTCAGTCCCTATCAATCTAACCTCACCAGGCTCAAACCATCCCACGGGGGATCTACACCGCCTGCCATACAATGCCTCATACGGGGCCATCTGAATACTCGACTGATAACTGTTGTTGTAGGCAAACTCGGCAAGTGGTAGGAACTCATCCCACGAACCACCAAAGTCAATCACACAAGCTCGCAACATATCCTCCGGAATCTGAATAGTACGCTCAGACTGCCCATCTGTCTGGGGATGAAATGCTGTACTCAACTCAACCCGCGTACCCATATCTCGCTGAAATGCTCTCCAAAACTGAGAAGTGAACTGAGTACCCCTATCGGATATGATAGACACCGGGACTCCATGCAACCGAACAATCTCTCGAATAAAGATCGCTGCCAACCGCTCCGATGAGTAGGTAGTACTAACTGGAATGAAGTGAGCCGACTTGGTCAGCCTATCCACAATCACCCATACATAATCAAACTTCCTCGCCGTCCGAGGGAGTCCAGTACCAAAGTCCATAGTGATCCTCTCCCATTTCCACTCAAGAATATCAATGCGCTGAAATACACCACCGGGCCTCTGATGCTCGTACTTAACGTGCTGACAGTTGAGGCACCGTGCTACATGTCTGACAATGTCCATTTTCATCTTTCTCCACCAATAGTGTTGATACCGCGAGCTATGGGCCTCCTCCAGAATCAACTCATGAAGGCCATCAACATTGGACACACATATCCGGCCCTGCATCCTCAATACGCCGTCACTATCAATGGTGACATCTCTAGCGTCATCATGCTGAACTCTATCCCTAAGGATATCCAAATGTGGGTCATCATACCTGGCGCTCACGAATACGATCATATAGAGATGACCGAGATACAACACAAGCCAATACCCTGCTGGGCTCCGAAATATCTAACCTCACTAGCCGATTGGCTAGCACTTGAACATCATGAGCAAATGGCCTCTCCTCAGCTGGAATATATGCCAAGCTCCCCATACTGACCGCCTTCCGGCTCAAAGCATCGGCCACCACATTGGCCTTCTCCGGATGATATAATATAGTAATGTCATAATCCTTAAGCAACTCAAGCCATCTCCGCTGTCTCAAATTAAGATCTTTCTCTTTGAACAAGTGCCTGGAGACTACGATGGTCGGTATACACCTCACAAGACACACCGTACAAATAGTGCCTCCAAATCTTCAATGCATGAACAATGGCGGCTAGCTCCAAATCATGAACAGGATAGTTCTTCTCATGTGGCTTCAACTACCGAGAAGCATAAGCAATCACCTTACCTTCCTGCATCAACACACAACCTATCCCCACTCTCGAGGCATCACAATAAACAATATATGAACCTGAAGCTTATAGCAATACTAACACTGGAGCTGTGGTCAAAGCTGTCTTGAGCTTCTGAAAGCTCTCCTCGCACTCATCCGACCACACGAATGGTGCACCCTTCCGAGTCAATTTAGTCAATGAAGAAGCAATGGATGAAAATCCCTGAACAAACCGGCGATAATATCCCGCCAAGCCAAGAAAACTCCTAATCTCTGTAGCTGAGGACTGTCTAGGCCAACTCTGCACCGCCTCTATCTTCTTTGGATCAACCTGAATACCATCACGAGACACCACATGCCCCATAAATGCTACGGACTCGAGCCAAAACTCGCACTTGGAGAATTTAGCATATAGCTTCTCCTCCCTCAATCTCTGCAACACAATACTCAAATGCTGAGCATGCTCCTCCTGACTACGGGAGTAGACTAGAATGTCATCAATGAACACAATCACAAATGAATCCAAATAAGGCTTGAACACACTGTTCATCAGATGCATAAATGTTGCTGGGGCGTTGGTCAGCCCAAAAGACATCACAAGGAACTCATAATGACCATATCGGGTCCTGAATGCGGTCTTCATAATATCCGAGTCCCTGATCTTCAGCTGATGATAGCCTGAACGGAGATCAATCTTAGAAAACATTCTCGCACCCTGTAACCGATCAAACAAATCATCTATGCGCGGTAGAGGGTACTTGTTCTTCACTGTCACTCTATTCAATTGCCTATAATCAATACACATTCGCATGGAACCATCTTTCTTTTTAACAAATAATACCGGCGCACTCCACGGGGACACACTAGGGCGGATGAAACCCTTATCCAGAAGCTCTTGAAGCTGCTCTTTCAGTTCTTTCAACTCAGCTGGTGTCATCCGATAAGGAGGAACGGATATGGGCTGAGTGCCCGGCACCAAATCAATGCCAAAATCAATATCCCTGTCCGGCGGCATGCCCGGCAGGTCTGAGGGGAACACATCGGGAAAGTCCCTCACAACAGGTACAGAATCAATGCTAGGAGACTTAGCTCCCACATCTCTCACAAAAGCTAAGTACGATAAACACCCTTTTTCAACCATCTTCCGAGCTTTTAGGAACGAAATAACACGGCTAGGGACGAAATCGGTCGAACCCCGCCACTCAATCTGAGAAATACCAGGAATGGCCAACGTAACTGTCTTAGCATGACAGTCCAATATAGCATGGTACGGAGACAACCAATCCATACCCAATATAACATCAAAGTCCACCATACCCAACAATAACAAATCTGCCTGGGTCTCCAAACCCCCAATAGATATAACATAGGATCTATAGACATGATCCACCACAATCGTATCACCCACGGGGGTGGATACATGAACAGGTAAATCAAGACTACCACGAGTCGCACCCAAATGATGTGCAAAATAAGAGGACACGTAAGAATATGTGGACCCCGGATCAAATAGAACAGAGGCATCTCCTGTGACAGACAGAAATGATACCTGTAATCACCGCATTGGAGGCAACTGCATCACGCCTGTTAGGGAGTGCATAGAATCGTGTCTGGCCTCCGCCAGATCTCTCGTGCTCACAGGGGCGACCACGAGAAGACTGACCTCCACCTCTACTAGACCGAGATGGTGCTAAAGATGAGGGCTGGTCCCTCTGTTGAGTCCTGTCCCTACGTAGTCGAGGGCATCGTCTCCTCATGTGGCCAAACTCACCACACTCATAACATGCACCGGTGCCGGAGAAGGGGACCGAAGGGAACCCCTCGCCGCGAGAAGAACCTTGGGCCGAAGAAGTAGGTGCTGCACCCTGGGCCGGAAGGGCACTAAGCGATGACTGACCCCTGCTGAAACCCCTGTCGACCATGAACATAAGAACTTCCGCTCTGCTCCGGGCGGCCCGAATGAGAAGGTCTAGATGAGCGACCTCCGCTCTGCCGGGAATGCCCTCTAGATGGAGCACCACTGAAACTGCGAGAACCACGAGGCCTCTTGGCCTCCCGCTCCTCTCTCTCTCGGCGATGATCCACCTCAATGGAGCGTGCCATATCAACAACCTTGCTCAAATGATGATGACAAAACTCTCTCTCCGGTCATAAGAATGCGGATAGAGTAGTTGAGGCCATCAATGAACCTCCCGATCCTCTCCCTATCATTAGGGATCATCCATGTGGCATGCCTAGCCAACCGTGTGAATCCGAGCTCATACTGGGTCACAGACATGTCGCCCTGAATCAACCACTCGAACCGGCGACGTAGCTCCTCGCGACGAGACCGAGGTACATATTTCTCTAGAAAGAGAGTAGAGAACTGCTGCCATGTGAGAGGTGCTGCTCCTGCCGGCCTACGCCTCTCAAACTCTTCCCACCAATCAAATGCGGGACCAGTGAATTGAAAGGTAGTAAATGAAACTCCGCTGGATTCAAGAATACCAGCCGTACGCAGCATCCTCTGACACTTATCCAAGAAACCCTGAGCATCCTCGCCCTCAATGCCACTAAAATGGGGTGGATGAAGTCTACCAAACCTCTCAAGACAACGCTGCTCGTCGTCGGGCATAGCCTGAACCATATGCTCTGGAGTTGGAGCTGGTGCAGCTGGAGGAATAACCGGTGCAACCACCTAAGCGGGGACCGCCTCTGGCGTCTGAATCGCGTAGGTCTGGGATTTAAAGCAGCGCGATCGCGGGTGGATTCACGCGATCGCGAAGTGTTGAGGCATGAAGCAGTGCGATCGCGTAGGGTATGTCGCGATCGCGTAGAGTAATTTTGGAGCCAGAGTCTCCTGAAGACCAGGAATAGCAATAGATATAGTCTGGCCCTGAACTGGGGCTGCTGGAGCATCAACCACTGGGGGCTGCTCCTGAACTGGTACAACAGGCGGGTCAGCTGGCACTGCCTCAGCCGCCCTACCTCTACCTCTAGCACGACCGTGCCCACGGCCTCTAACAGGTGGCAATGGAGGTCGTCCACCTCGTCCCGATGCTCGCGTTCTCGCCCTCTGCGAGAGAATAGAATATAGAAGTTCAGTTCTCAGAACAACAAGATCGCACGACAGAGTACAAGAAAAGTGAAGTGTTTCCTAAAGGTTCGCAGCCTCCCGAGGATAAGTACAGGCGTCCCCGTATCGATCCACAAGACTCTACTAACCGGCTCAAGACTCATGAGGCCTAGTAAACCTAGGCTCTGATACCAACTTGTCACGACCCCAAATCCGGTCGTGATGGCGCCCAGCACATTGCTAAGCCAGCCTGACCAATCAATATCAACCATGGAGCTAGAAGCTCTCTTTAGCCCATTTAAGCATATTAATTCACGAAATAACAGCGATACATATAACGAAAATGGGGAACCAAGTCCCATAATACATCAACTCCCATAGACCGAAGGGTCAAGAGTCATGAGCCTCTACTGAACATGAGTGTATAAAGGTTTACAAGATACCAAGTGCGGAAAGAAAAGTCAATACAAAATCAAGAGACAGTGAGAAGGAATATCGCGTCCTGCGGACTCTGCACCTACATTGAATATCCACAAATGTCGCCTCGCACAGCTACTGGATCACTGCTGAGAGGTACCTGGATCTGCACACAAAGTGCATGGAGTAAATTGAGTACTGCCAGACTGAGTGGTAATAAACAGGGGTAAGACAGCACAGATAAGAAATCCGCAATAAAGCACTATGTAAAGCTGTAATCAAATACCCTGTCACAGAATCAACATCAACTGTACCTATACCAATTAGTACCAGCAAAACAGTATAACAGCTAGCAGATGTAGCTAAATGCAATGCAATGCATGATATGACCGCTACGGCGCGTAGCCCGATCCAATTTGGGTACCCGTGCTCACTGTGGGGGTTCAGACTCCGGAGGGGCTCCTACAGCCCAAGCACAATATCACTGCGGCATGCAGTCCGATCCAACATATATACTGCTGCGGCGCGCAGCCCGATCCACTACCAGTCAGCTAATATGCAAATACAGCCTCGCAGGCTCAAAAGTAGTTTTGAAAACCTCTTTATCATTTTTCAGTTGGAAAACAGTAATACCAAGTTCCGGAGATTGGAAATAGCATGATAACAGAAATAGCTACGGACTGGTAGTAACTAACATGTCAATATCATAAGACAATGATAACGATCCTCGCAGGATCCAATAACTGGCTCACGGCCCACAAGTATACTCAACCGCCCAAGAAGGGGGTTCCACGGCTCAAGAGTGGTCATTATCACAATATATAATATGCAACCATCCGAGAAGGAGGTTCGACGGCTCAAGAATAGCCTAATATCATAACACGGTATCAACAAGTCAGACTAAGCCATAGTCCTCAATCACAATCGACCCCGCACTCACAAGAGAGTACGTGTCTTGCCGCTATACAGCGTCACAAAGTGGTATACCGGGGTTTCGAACCCGCTGGTCATCACCCACATCTATTACTCACCTCAATACGGCGCGACGACTACTCCGCAATGCCCTTGCCACGAGAATCAAGCTCCGCACGTGTAGAATCTGATCAAATACAGTAGAAATACAACAAATTAGGCCAATAGGACGACACCCAATCAATACAACTCAATTTACATCAAAATTCCCAAAGTTGTCAAAACCCGACTTTCGGTACGCTTGTCGAAAAATTACAAAATTCATATATTCGGAACCCTCATCTCGATACGAGTCTAAGCATATCAATTTTACCAAATTCGGACTCCATTTGCCCATTCAAAACCTTGATTTTCTAAAGTTCCAGCCTAGGGTTAAATCTTCCATGAATCACCCCAAATTCCTCCATTTTCATGATATAATTGCATAATATTATCAATACTAATCATAGTTTAAGTCCATAGTTGATTACCCGATGATTTCCCTTGAGTTTCTCTTCAAAATCGCCCAAATCGCCTCCTTAAGCCGAGACCCAAATGTGTGAAATGTTTCTGAAATTTTCTAACTTCGATACAATTAACTCACTGCGATTTTCGCTTCTGCGGATAGAATTCCGCTCCTGCGAGTCCGTATCCGCGACCAGATGGTCGCTTCTGCGATTCCAGGCCTAGCCGGTCCCATTTCCGCTCCTACGATACACGAACCGCTCCTGCGGGTCCGCTTCTGCGGAACCTCTTCCTCCCCTGCGGTCCTTTCCGCCTCTGCGATCAAGAGTCCGCTCCTGCGGACTCGCTTATGCGATCCACAATTCGCTTCTGCGGTCTTCTCCATCACGCATCCAGACCGCTTCTGCGATATCCCTCTCGCACCAGCGAAGTCGCCCCTGCGAGCCAAGCTCTGCTTCAGCGGTCTCCTCTGCTTCTGCGCCTTCTCGTCTGCTTCTGCGGACTCGCTCCTGCGCCCCCACTTCTGCAGGAGCGAAAACAACAGAACCAGAACACAAGTCTGCAATTTTCCACATTTTCTCCCGTTTAGCCATCCGAAAACACCCCGAGGCCCCCGGGACCTCATCCAAACACACCAACACATCTTAATACCTCATTCGAACTTGCTCCAATCCTCAAAACACGTCTAACAACATCAAAATCCATAATTCACATCGAATTCAAGCCTAAATTCCTTCAAAACTTCCGAATTGCACATTCAATCAAAAACCCGACCAAACGATGTCCGAATGACCTGAAATTTTGCAGGCACATCCAAAATCACCTAACGGAGCTACTGCAACTATCGGAATTCCATTCCGACCTCCGGATCAAAATCTCACCTACCGTTCGGATTTCGCCAAAACTCAACCTTAGCCAATTCAAGCCTATTTCTACACCGGGCCTCCAAATTCAATTCCGATTGCTCCCCTAAGTCAAAAATCACCTCCCGGAACTAACCGAATCATCAGAATTCAATTCCGAGCCCTCTAACCAAATAGTCAACTCCGGGTAGACTTTCCTTAATCAAATTTCCTTCAAAAAGGCTATATGCCTCATTTTCAATCCAATTCACTCCTAACTCACCCGATAGACTCTAACACTGATATAAAATGATAAAACATACAATTTCAACATAACGGGGTGGTAATTCTCGTGACGACGGGCCGGGTCGTCACACGAACATGGTTTCACAATTGCGAACCCCGACCAATTTCTAGAGTTGAAAAATAAGCTAAGGCTGGGAAGTTCGCATTTGCGAACATTTGTTCGCATTTGCGAAGTCTAGGCAGTTGCTGGGGATTTCGCATTTGCGAAATTATGTTCGCATTTGCGAACAAGCTGGCTTCTGGGCTTTGTCGCAATTGCGACACATTCTTCGCAATTGCGAAGACAGGCAATATACTGAAGGCCTCGCATTTGCGAGGTTAAGTTCGCAATTGCGAACTATGGTCCGGGTGTGCCAGTGACGCATTTGCGACACTTTGTTCGCATTTGCGAACTTGGCTGGTTCTGGCAGGCATCGCATTTGCGATTATGGGTTCGCAACCTTGAACTGCCTTCTTCGCATTTGCGAGAAATTCTTCGCAAATGCGAAGCCAACAGCTGGGTGAAAAACCAGCAGTGCAAAAATTCAGAATTTAATCCAACGGCCTATCAAATCTTTACCCGAGCCCCCCGGGCTCCAAACCAAACATGTACATAACATCAAAAACACATTATGAACTTGTTCGTGCGATCACATCGCCAATATCACATCGTTTTCATAAAATCAAGCCTCAAATTCATGATTTTCATACTTTTGGTTTTCCAAACTTTCAAACTTGGAACTCAAGGTCCAAAACGTCTCAAACGACATCCGAATGTCACCAAACTTTACGAAATAACATATATAATATTTAAGACTTGTACCAGGCATCGGAACCAAAATACGAGCCCGATACCAAGGTCAATTAATTCATTTCCTTTAACAATTACATAAAAAACAATTTCATAGAAAAATTCATAACTTGGGCTCTAGGCCTCAGAATTCGACTCCGGACGCATGTCCAAGTCCCATATTTTCCTACGGACCTTTCGGGACCAGCAAATCTCGGGTCCGGATCCGTTTACCAAAAATGTTGACCGAAGTCAACCATATCAATATTAATATCATTTTTATCCACATTTCTCATAGTATTCATATTTTTTTATCACAAAAATCTTTCCGGCTACATGCTCGGATTGTGCACGTAAATCGAGGCAACATAGAATGAGGTTTTCAAGGCCTCGGAAGCTCGAAATGATTAATAAAATAAGTGATGACCCTTTGGGTCGTCACAATCTCCACCTCTAAAACAACCGTTCGTCCTCGAACGGACAAAAGAAAGAAGTACCGAGTCAGGAAACAAGTGTGGGTAACGGCTCCGCATATCAGACTCGGACTCCCAGGTCGATGCCTCAGGAGGCTGACCTCTCCACTGAACACGCACAGAAGGATAACTCTTCGACCTCAGCCCTTCATAGGCGACACTCGGGGCAATACTCGCTCCCCAATCATGAAAGTTATATCTCGAACCTTGCGATCTGCATAGCTCTTTTGTCTAGACTGAGCCGTGCGAAGCCTATCTTGAATAATCTTGACCTTATCTAAGGCCTCCTGAAATAAATCTATACCGAATAACCGAGTTTCTCCCGGTTCAAACCATCCAACAGGAAGAACGACACCGCCTACCATAAAACGCTTCATAAGGAGCCACCTGGATGCTCGATTGATAACTATTATTATAAGCAAACTCTGTCGAAGGCAGGAATTGATCCCATGAACCTCCAAAATCATTAACACACGCCCGAAGCATATCTTAGGATCCCATCAGCATCTAAGGTGACCTGCACCTCCTCGCTGAACCGTGTCCCTCACAAATTGATTGGCCCATGACTGAACATCCAAAGCAATTGGTCTCTGATTGACTGGAATATAAGCAAGACTGCCTATACTGGCTGACTCCCTACTCAAAGCGTCAGCCACCACGTTTTCTTTTTCCCTGATGATATAAAAAGGTGACATCATAATCTTTCCGCAATTCCAGCTACCTTCTCTGCCTCAAATTCAACTCTTTTTGTTTAAACAAATACTGAAGACTCTTATGATCGATGTATACTTCACATACTACACCATATAAATAATGCCTCCAGATCTTCAATGCGTGAATAATCGCCGCAAATTCTAGATCATGCACTGGGTAATTCTTTTCATGCATCTTCAACTGCCTCGAAGCATAGGCAATAACCTTGCCATCCTGCATTAACACTGCACCAAGCCCAATACGGGAAGCATCACAATAATCAGTATAAGGTCCCGTACCTGTGGGTAAAATCAATACCGGTGTTGTGGTCAAGGCTGTCTTGAGCTTTTGAAAGCTCGCCTCACGTTCATCTGACCATTCAAATTGAACACCTTTCTGTGTCAATCTGGTCGGTGGGGTTGCAATAGAAGAAAACCCCTCTACAAATCGACGGTAGTAACCTGCTAATCCCAAGAAACTCCGGATCTCAGTCACTGAAGCTGGTCGAGGCCAATTCTGGACTGCCTAAATCTTCTTTGGGTCCACCTGAATACCTTCCACTAATACAATGTGACCCAGAAATGCTACCGAACTCAACCAGAACTCACATTTCGAAAATTTGGCATATAGCTGATTATCTTTCAGAGTCTGCAAAGTCACTCTGAGATGTTGCACATGCTCCTCATGACTGCAGGAGTAGGTCAATATGGAAACAAGGAAGACCACAACGAACAAGTCTAATTAAGGCACGAACACCTCATGCGTATGCACATATCCATGACTCTGGAGTCTGGCCATAAGAGTTGTTCTTAAATTACAACATTGTCAATTAACCCTGTTATCAAATATCTTATTCCAAAACTCCCACTTTACTCACAGTGAGGTATGGAAACCTCATGATTACTTTCTCGAATTAATGCGTCATATTTATCCTTACCTGGTGCTCATCTCAAAGTCTAGAACTCAACGGTCACAAAATGGAAACGGCTAAATATGAATAGAAACTATACAAAATTGTCAAATAGTCCTAACGGACATGACTCTTATTTACGAATGCAATACGAAAATATTAATTCATAAAAGAAGAATTTTAAACACATAAACTCTTACTACCAGGACCCAGTCCTCATAGGATATCCACCGCAGCTTGAAGCTCGGCTTGGAAATATTTCACATTATGCCAAAAATTGGAGGATCTCATCCTCAACTCTGAATCACAGTGCTTGCACATCATATCATCTGAAAATTTTCATTTCCTTTCTTTCTTCCTTTCAATAATTGTCCGTCAAAGATAATCACGACATAAAATGAACCCTCATACTGATAGGACACACAATTAACAATTAAAAATAGTTATTCCGAGAATTATATCAAAACCCACTGTAATAAGTAATATAAAGTCACTCTTAGCCTCATGGATATTTAGTGACTAACACCTAACAATAGAGATGTCTATCCTCAGGTAATATCTCAACGGAAGTATTTCCCTACGTAGTATGATTACGATGCTCGCTCATGAATGGAGCATGTTAAACAGGCTCGCCTAAATTTCCTTACAAAAACCAAATCAAATTAAGGGAAAATTATTCTGTTTATAACAATCTGAATTATACACGTGATGACACCATCTGGTGTAGTGACCTCCCTCATACCATAAATATTATATCAACGGTTGGGTCTCCACCTCTAGGATTTTCACCTCCACCTCTAACATCCTGACCTATACATCTGGCTGGCCATGTAGGATAAATATTAACTGCAATGAAGCGCGTAGCCTGAGTGCTTTCCTAAAATTATATTTCTCCAAAATTCCACATTCACAGCAATTCATTTAAGGATCAGTTAACTTGTTGTTCATGACAATATATATTCGGACACAGTTATTGAGACCTGGTACAACCGTTCAAATCGCATATACTACATATTGCAGAGAATCTCGGGGGTGACGTCTTCATAACATTTTCTTAAAATAGAGTTTAGTAGATAGCGTTGCGTTGGCCGGCTTGCCCTCTTCGTAGGCTTGTCACAAACATCAACGGCCAATTTTCTCTTTTGCTATGTTGGCTTAACACTGCTGAGCTACTCCATTTACTCATATGCTCTTCGTCATTCTCTGGGGGTGATTCTTACCCCATGAAAAGAACCAACCTTAAATATGTATAAATTATTTGGAGGACCTTTCCATACCATATATATACATTCCAATAACTCATCATATTTGTCCTTCACGACTCCATCACATCGACCGGACGTCTAAGTCCGTTGAAACCCAACACGATTTATTAGGTGATCTCCTGATATAATTGTGTGACGACCTGGCTTGTCGTCATGGGAATTTCCACCCCGTTATGTTGTAATTTCATGTTTTAATGCTTTTATATCAGTGTTAGAGTCTATCGGGTGAGTTAGGAGTGAATTGGATTGAAAATTAGGCATATAGCCTTTTTGAAGGAAACTTGAATAAGGAAAGTCAACCCGGAGTTGAATATTTGATTAGAGGGCTCGGAATTGGATTCTGATGATTTGGTTAGTTTCGGGAGGTGATTTGTGACTTAGGGGAGCGATCGGAATTGAATTTAGAGGCCCGGTATAGAAATAGGCTTGAATTGGCTAAGGTTGAATTTTGGCGAAATCCGAACGGTAGGTGAGATTTTGATCCGGGGGTCGGAATGGAATTCCGACAGTTGCAGTAGCTCTGTTAGGTGATTTTGGATGTGCCTGCAAAATTTCAGGTCATTCGGACGTCGTTTGGTCGGGTTTTTGATGGAATGTGCAATTCGGAAGTTTTGAAGAAACTTAGGCTTGAATCCGTGTGTAATTGGTGATTTTGATGTTTAGGATGGTGATTTTATGATTGGAACAAGTTCGTATCGTGTTTTGGGGTATGTTGGTGGTTTTCGTTGGGGTCCCGGGGGCCTCGGGGTGAATCCGGACCATCATCCGGCATTTAGAAGCAAGAAATGGTCTGCTATAAATTGCAGATCACTGGGCAAAATTTTAGCCTTCGCGTTCGCGAGGGCTATGCCGCGTTCGCGTAGGCTGGGGCCAGGTGACTATCGCGTTCGCGAGGGGTGGTGCCGCGTTTGTGTAAGAGGAAACTGGGAAGGATCGCGTTCGCGATGGTCTGGGTCCCGTTCGCGTATAAGGAATTCATAAGGCATCGCGAACGTGTGAAGTATGTCGCGTTCGCATAGAGGAAAAGTCCGGGCTGGGGGAGAATGGTCTTCGCGGACGCGTGGCGGTGTGTCGTGTTCGCGATGAAGGACTGGAATAAGGCATCACGTTCGCGTGAGAGGCATCGCGAACGCGATGAAGAGATTTGAATGGCAGTGAGTTTAATTACATAACAGAACCAGTCGCGGGTTTAATACCCAAAACCTCCATTTTTGAGTTCCAAGAGAAGCTATTGACGGGAGATTGCTGGGAAATCATCGGGGTTTCGTCGGAGGTAAGTTTTGTGGCTTAATTACAACATTTTAACATGAAATCCTTGGTTAAATCCCTGTAAATGGAAGATTTAAGGTGGGTTTGAGCCCTAGGCCTAAATTGAAGAAAAACACCGATTTGAGTGGGCAAATGGAGTCCGATTTTGGTAAATTTTATATGCCTAGATTCGTATCGAGATGAGGATTCCGAATATGTGACTTTTGTAATTTTTCGAGAAGTGTACCGAAAGTCGGGTTTTGACAACTTTGGGAATTTTGATGTAAATTGAGTTGTATTGATTGGGTGTTGTCCCATTGGCCTAATTTGTGGTATTTCTACTGTATTTGATCAGATTCTACACGTGCGGAGCTTGATTCTCGTGGCAAGGGCATTGCGGAGTAGTCGTCGCGCTGTATTGAGGTGAGTAATAGATGTGGGTGATGACCAGCGGGTTCGAAACCCCGGTATACCACTTTGTGACGATGTATAGCAGCGAGACACGTACTCTCATGTGAGTGCGGGGTCGATTGTGATTGGGGACTATGGCTTAGTCCGACTTGCTGATACTCTGTTATGATATTAGGCTATTCATGAGCCGTCGAACCTCCTTCTCGGATGGTTGCATATTATACTGTGATATTGGCTACTCTTGAGCCGTTGAACCCCCTTCTTGGGTGGTTGAGTATACTTGTGGGCCGTGAGCCAGTTATTGGATCCCGCGAGGATCGTTATCATTGTCTTATCACATTGACATGTTAGTTACTACCAGTCCGTAGCTATTTCTGTTATCATGCTATTTCCAATCTCTGGAACTTGACAATACTATTTTCAACTGAAAAATGATAAAAGATGTTTTCAAATCTACTTTTGAGCCTACGAGGCTGTATTTGCATATTAGCTGACAGGTAGTGGATCGGGCTGCGCGCCGCAGTGGTATATATGTTGGATCGGACGGCACGCCGCAGTGATATTGTGCTTATGCTGTAGGAGCCCCTCCGGAGTCTGAACCCCCACAGTGAGCGCGGGTACCAAAATTGGATCGGGCTACGTGTCGTAGCGGTCATATCATGCATTGCATTTCATTTAGCTACATCTGCTAGCTGTTATACTGTTTTGCTGGTACTTGTTGGTACAGGTACAGTTGATATTAATTCTGTGACAGGGTATTTGACTACAGCTTTACATAGTGCTTTATTGCGGATTTCTTATCTCGCTGTCTTACCCTTGTTTATTACCACTGAGTCTGGCAGTACTCATTTTACTCCCTGCACCTTGTGTGCAGATCCAGGTACCTCTCAGCAGTGATCTAGTAGCGGTGCGAGGCGACATTTGTGGATATTCGAGGTAGCTGCAGAGTCCGCAGGACCCGATATTCCTTCTTACTGTCTCTTGATTTTGCATTGACTTTTCTTTCCGCACTTGGTATCTTGTAAACCTTTATACACTCATGTTCAGTAGAGGCTCATGACTCTTGACCCTTCGGTCTATGGGAGTTGGTACATTTTGGGACTTGGTTCCCCGTTTTCATTATATGTATCGCTGTTGCTTCGTGATTTGATATGCTTAATTGGGATAAAGCGAGCTTCTAGCTCCGTTATTGTTATTGATTGGTCAGGCTGGCTTAGCAATGTGCTGGGCGCCATCATGACCGGATTTGGGGTCGTGACAAATTGCATCTTCCGTTGGGACCATAACTGGTGTGGTAAATACATTATCTTCCCACTACTTCTATTTGCCCTCCGTAGCACAGTAAAATAAACCCCCTCGCATTCGACTATTCCCACGTTCTGTAATTCCTCATAACAGCGGTCAAGCACGATCCTGTGGGTTCTCAAAAGATGCACCACTGAAGGTGGTAGGGAAAAGTTTGGTGAAACATATCCGTCCTCCGTAAAACTTTTGAATTCATAGTTGATCTATCACCAGCATGTGCCATTTTCGGCTGAAGAAGCAGTACATGCCTTCGACGTTCATGGGAAGACAAGAGTAGAAATTCAACATAACATTTTGAAGAACTAATTCGCACGATAAGAAAGAACAAATGAGAAACTTATTCCTAACTCAATAGACTCTGGAGGACAAGTACAGACGTCTCCGTACTTACCTCTCAAACTCTACTAAGCTTGTTCGTGAGTGGTGAGACCTATGTAACCTAGAGCTCTGATACCAACTTGTCACGACCCAGAATTCCCACCATCGGGGGTCATGATGGCGCCTACTCGTGGTAGCTAGGCAAGCCACTGTATTCATACTATCCTGTTTTTAATAATGTTTCATAATTAATTTATCAACAAAACTATAACTTTGATTAAATAAGTACGGAAGACTTTATCGAAATAAAATAACCAGTTTCAAGGAAAAATCATACTGAAATCCTCTACCCAAGACGTGGAGTCACCAACTCACGAACTACTACTGAATACTACACATAAAGTCTGAAAGAAATATAACATAATCTGTTTGTCTCGGAACAAAGAGACTACAGCTAGTAACATAAATAAAATGAAGAGACGCCGGGCCTGCGGACGCCTGCAAGCTACCTCGGTCTCAATATGATCAACTCCCACACAAAAGATCTACTGCTGCTGCTCCTGATCGAAACCTGGACCTGTGCAAAAACGCACAGAAGTGCAGTATCGGCACAACCGACCCCATGTGCTGGTAAGTGCCTGGCCTATCCCGGCGAAGTAGTGACAAGCCTAGGACCAGACACCCACATAAACCTGTGCAGTTCTATATATATGTACACTACGAGATAACGAGAAATAACCAAGTAACAACGCAATAAGGAATGTCACAGAAGAACTATGTACATAAACATTTATAAGGAAATACTCTGCTCTGCAATAATAGCCAATAACTCATAATATCTAGATTAATCTAATCAACAGAATTAAATCTTACTTTCGTGGCTCAATTCTTTATTTTTCTTTTCATATCTCGTGGTAGGCGTACCACCCGCTCCCAACTGTATCAATAAATTATATCTTGTGGTAGGCGTACCACCCGCTCCCAACTGTATTAATAGGCTACCGGCAACTATGGCTAATACCAAGATTCAAATCACTTTGTGGTCGGCGTGCCACACGATCCCATTTCTTATCATAAAAGTGGTCGGCGTGCCACACGATCCCATTTCTTATTATAAAAGTGGTCGGCATGCCACACGATCCCATTTCTTATTATAAAAGTGGTCGGCGCGCCACACGATCCCAATTCTTTAATAAACATATTACCACAATTAACAAGAATTAACCAAATAATAACACACTAAGGAATATCTCAAAAGAACTGTCACGACCCAAATCCCGGCCGTGATGGCGCCCAACACAACTGCTAGGCAAGCCCGACCATTCACACTCTCATCGCGAGCATGAAGCTCAAATCAATTACCTGAACATTTATATCAACAATAAAGCTAAACTGTATAATCACCCCAAAGATCTAGGGTCACGAGTCTAGAGCCTCTACACATGATCGGATAACAATATCTAAACCAAACACTCAAGTATGAATAATGTATATAAAAAGGAAAACTAGAATAAGAAGAGAAGCTAGGTCCTGCGAACGCCAGCAGCTACCTCAGCAACTCGGATAAATACTGATAAAAGCTGGAGTGCTCGTCTATCCCTCATGTGTACCTGAATCTGCACACAAAGGTGCAGGGAGTAGGGGTGAGTACTAAGTACTCAGTGAGTAATAAATATATACAAGCAGCTGAAAGTAAGAAATCCACAAAATACCACATAATGAAGCTAAACTACAATCCGATTCCTCCTACGAACTAGCAACAACAGTACAGTACAACCATCACAGATAATTCAACAGATAAAGATGCAATACAATGCACATAACCGCTACGGCGTGTAGCCCAATCCATTTAACGTCGACGGCGCTCACTGGGGGTGTGTACAGACTCCGGAGGGGCTCCTACAGCCCAAGCGCAATACCGCTGCGGCGTGCAGCCCGATCCTCATATCAACCGCTGCGGCGTGCAGCCCGATCCTCATATCATAATAACCGCTGCGGTGTGCAGCCCGATCCATCCTCAGACCACAATAATTAGATAAGTCACAAAACAATTCATTTTTCTTAATTCCAGTTTCGAGTTCATAATTTATGAAAAATACTTTAACTTTTATTTAATTTGCAAAAACCGGTGACTTAGCATTTCAATACTGTGATTTCAAATTCCAGGACTGAGATCGGTGATTAAGCAAGTATAGCTATCACATAAATACTATCCCCTAGGGATGCTACGGGTCGGCACAAGGCCCCAAACAAGGCTTACAACCCACAAATTTGCAAACACAGCGTATTTCCATCACTAATAGCATATTTTCCATATCCGGGATGAACCAAGTCTCAATCCCCAGTCACAATCAGTCCCGCACCCGCCACGGGGTGCGAGCCACGCCCTACTAGCGTCACAATGTGCTAAGCCGGGGTTTCGAACCCTCAGGCTACCATATACACAAACTACTCACCTCTAGCCAGTCGTAGACTCGTCCGCAATGCCTTTTCCTTTGAATTTCGCCTCCACGTGCGTATAATCTAGTCAAACCACAACGATTATATCAAATACGGGTCAAAGAAACATAACCCAATTCAATTTACATGAAAAACTCATAATTACGCTAAGTTGGTAAAACCCGACTTTTGGTACGCTGCTCAAAAAATTACGACATTCATACCAACGTGTTCCTCGTCTCTCCACGAGTCCGTGCATATAAAATTTATCGAAATCGGAGTTCGAATGGCCTTTCAAACCCCAAAAATTCGTTTTCATGATTTAGGCCCTAATTCTTCACATATTCTACCCAATTTCAGAAATTTTGGTGCTGATTCTAGCATAAAATCATGTTTTTGATTCAAGAAACTTACCTCCAGCGATTACCCATTGATTTCTCTCTTAAAAATCGCCTCAGAAGCTTCTTCCCGTTCCAAAATTGGAAGAAACCTCGGCCTGCTCATTATCGGTATACTTTTCATGCATTTTACTGCTCCCTGTGGATTCCTTCTGAAATTCTAATGAATTTAGGCTTTTGAATCACTCAATTTGACCTTATAATGAAGGAGATATGTAGGTTTTAAGATTTGCAAATAGTGCAGGTTTTTAATACGCCGTCAGGGGCAATTTCGTCATTAACCTGAAAAATCTGGCCAACCTTAATAAAATAGCCATAAAATCCTCATACGATGTCCAAATTCGATGATTCTTTTTGCTACGGGTCCGTAATTACGATACGGATTTACTGCTTCATTCAAAAAAGTAATAAAGTGCTTATTTGTTCAATATGATACCCCTTTATGTCCAAAAATAAGACGTTGAAACATTAATTAAGAGCGTGATCACAACCCGAAACACATCCGAGGCCTCCGGAACCTCAACCAAAGGCACCAACATATCCAAAAATATCATCCAAACTTTTTCCAATCATCAAAACACACCTAACAACACTGAAATCATCAATTCACATCGGATTCAGGCCTAAGTTCTTTAAAAACTTCCGAAACTAACATTTGATCTAAAACCCGACCTAAACACCTCCACATGACCTGAAATTTTGCACGCATATCCAAAATCACATAACGGAGCTACTGCAACTCTTGGGATTTCGTTCTGAGCCCCGGATCAAAATCTCACCTACCGTTCGGATTTCGCCAAAAATTCAACCTTAGCCAATTCAAGCCTAAAACTACACCGGACCTCCGAATTCGATTCAGATTGCTCTCCTAAGTCATAAATGATCCCCCAAAACTAGTCGAATCATCAGATTTCTATTCCAAACTATCTAACTCATCGGTCAACATTCAGTTGACTTTTCCAACCTATTCTTCTCATAAAGAGATTTATGGCCTTATTTCTATCTAAATTCTCACCGATTTGCTTCTAACTCTCCAAACACATATAAATTAGCATATTAAAGTGTTAAATGAAGAAAATGGGGCACTAACTCCCGTAACGACGGGTCGGGTCGTTACATTCTCCCCAACTTAAACATACGCTCGTCCTCGAGCGTACCCAAGAGTTGTACTAGAAGCAACCCAATAGCTGAATGACCTTACCAAGCATATATTCGGGGTGGTACCACGTCACCCTATCTATCATAAGTCCGATAACACAATATAGCTGAACTTCCGCAGTCCATCTGAACCATAGACCGCATTGCACTTTCCGAAATCATATACCAAATTCGACTCCCACGTCTATACTCAGAATACACCCGAACCAACTGTAATAGCCCATACTCTCTACTCCGGGTGAGATCTTATGGTGTACCAAACAATCCAATCACTCGAGACGATGGCCTCTAATCGCAACAATTTCCCACGATAACCAAATATTACTGAAAAACCTTTCTCGTTAGCTAAATTCTTGTTCCAATATCTTCATATACTGCCCACGGCAGCTGAAACACACGATATATCAAATCCATTTCTCAGGTCATCCATGCATGATTCCATTTCCCTTTTAACTAACACCATAATAGATTTCGGAGCAAAACCTCGATATTACATTTCTAACGAACTGAAATCACATATGCCCGCACTCATTAATGGCTCCAACGATCATTTCGATTATTACACACCGCACTGGTGATATGACACCTCAACACCGGCCTAATCCACGACGAGCACAACACAGGCTCAAATAGGAGACGACTGAACATACTCAACTCATGACAACTAACTCAAACACAAGAGTTGTAATTCAATTCCTCAGTACCATCATAACATAGGACTGAGATCCCGTCTCACATTACAGAAATAGAGTACCTAAACTCTCCTCGAGAGGTCATAACATCATATGGCCTTGCCACAACTTATGATTCCATCCAAACACTATTACCCATGAAGCACCTCAAGTCATCTCATCATGCTCAAAACAGTTAGCCACGCACGGATCTAGGTCTGAACTAAAGCAATCAATCTCACCCATGGTGAAACAATTAATATACACCAGCAAATCTTGTAAGGACACAACCGATGCGCCATTTGCCGAGCAACACCCAACACTGACTTTCCTCAAAGACTAGGAAGTATTGTACATAAGGCAGCGTACAGAAAAGCTATTCTCCATATCACACGGTTGCGGCGTGCAACCTACTCAAAATAACCTACCTGTGGCGGCGTGCCACCCGATCCAGATACCATACCTATGGCGGCGTGCCACCTGATCCAAATAACCCGTGGCGGCGTGCCGCCCGATCCATGGAAAACTCTCGCAAAAAGAAATGCACACCGAGTCAAATTGCTCATTACAATAGATATAGCCTCAAGCTCGGCCACAAGAAACGCATCCGACAAGGTTCCCCAATACCAAAACTGAATCAATAGTAGAAACATCTGTACTGATATCCGCCACAAAGGCCCAACTGACAAAACCATACCTACCAGCCGCCTGCTAGTCCTGGGTACAACTACCCTGCTTGAGCATACTCTAATGCACTTTGCTATGCAATTTGTGCCATTTCCGACATAGTCCATGTCACATTAGTGTAGGCAACCTGACTTATGACAACCAGTCTGCAATCAAGTCTCATAACCCAAATTCATCATATCAAGCTAAGAGAGAGCCACTAGGGATACATACGATATACCACCACTGCGTAGGTAGATTACAAGAAATTCTAGTCTCCAACACATACGTAACACATGAATCACTATGCCTGATTCCACACTCCACCGTGCGAATACATAACACACATCAAGCATCCATTCATACCACGTAAGCCATTCAGAAATTTCCCTATGCCATCAACAACTTAATCATCACAGTCGATCCAACACGAGAATACCACCCTACCACTAGATATTATTAGTTTACATTACCTTGTCCCTTTTTTACCATATACCCCGCCAAATCACTAGAATAGCGGTACCATTTTTCCCTTAATCGCCAGAAAGATCGATTCTTATATCACCTGCAGCTGCCCGCGCTGCTCATTAATTTTTAATGACTTCCCATATATTATGAACTGATTTCAAAACCTTGAACATGCCATTATCAACTTTCCATAACACATTGCATATACCATACCACACTAAGATAACATGGAAACTTCTATCCTTTTTGAGCCGCAAACATCGACGCACTCAACTAGTCAAGGACTTTCATAATCCCATATAGAAGAAAAGTCATTACACATTCCATGCCTCGCATACCGACAGGAATATACTCACTTTCAAACCACGGTAGAACACATCCCAAACTCTTTCTCCCAATCCATTGCATAAATTTAATTGTCAGGACTGAGTCCTTCTACCCACATCGAGCTACGCAACTGCCAGCACTCAAGAGCTTTGTTGCACAATATCTGCAAGACTCATTACTTCGAACACATACCAGGAATTAATCGTATCCTTATCACACCGTTTTAATTTATCAACAAGTTGTTCCATTTACCCAATTTCCTTTCTGATTCATCTTTAATTTAATATTACCCTTTACTGTAGCACTACAATATCTCAACTCATGTTACCACACGAGACTCATACACAAGACTACACGGTCTCAGGCTCATAGGCCGCTGAATACTCTCTCAATGTTTCCCAGAAGTACCACATTCTACAATGATTTATTTTGAAGAACTTCCCGCGATTTGGAATTCGTTATCATTACCTCCCAATACGAATACATAGAATCCCATCAATCACATAACATAACACAAGTCTTGATTCCTTCTAACAAAACCACCGTCTTTAGCCATATACACAATCTTAATACACCTGACTATTACAAGCAAAATCTTGAACACCGCAAAACCATTCTCGGGCATCATTTACCCTTATTCAATTATAATTCAGTTGTCTTATTAAACATAACCACTCGTTCCTTGTTAGAACTCCGGCACCGCAGAACATGATTACATATAGAAGCATTTAGCTAACTTTCTTTCCTATAAACCAAACATTCTTTACCAGCAGCAGTTCAAACCATCCTATTATTTCTTCATATCTACGAAGCACCATAACCTTTATAATAATTTCCCAACATACTTAGAAACTGAATCAACATAGCACACAATAGTGCAATTAGTTAATCAATAACAACCTCCCCAACTTGGGTCGGAGCCATACATCAAAGCACTTTTAGCCGCTCATAACATTCTTTACTCAAATGATGCCACAATGTTATGGTGAGATTAAACTCAAGTCATTTACAAGCTTGACAAAGACTCAAATCATCAGAGACCTTAACCCTTCTGCAATTCTTGCATTTATACACACACCACAGTTAAGCCTACTCTCTTTAGGTGACAGAAATCTTTTCTATGTCCCAAATTTTTCAAAAATTTCGGCAGAATTTCCTTTGTAATTTAGCCTATCCACCTGCCAGAGAATCACCAAACCATCCTAACAATACATACACAACTCAACAAGACAATACAATGTATATCAACAACATTAATCTCAATACTACACGAGTTATATTATCAAAATTGATGCATGGACATGCGATGCACCTCTCGAATTATAACATATATCAAATACCCTTCAATTACACATCAGAATCAACCCACCTACTTTGCCTCAATCTAGTATTCAGTACAACACCTTCCACCAGGGTACACATAGCATAATCACTTTAGTCTTTCTGAGTCTAAACTCGTTTTACTATACGTAAGGCACTTTACCTTCCAACTAAGAGATATGATAAATATTCACCACGCCCATAGCTCAGGGCTACACAATAGATTACAATAAGGATCTAAAACCTGACAGCTCGTACATTATTAAGCCACCATTTCCACAGTTAGGGACAATACCGGTCATATAAGTTTCATAATACTAGCTCACAAAATCCGCACCTTGGTGCTCATGTCATAGACAAAGATCTGGCCTCAAGTCCTCCCGACTGGCCCAACATGAACTCGCAGAGATTATATCTCGCCCTCGACCAGGGAATCACAAGCCATCAAGGCAATTATATTACTGAGCGTTCGAGTGCGCGTATAGGCGTATGGAAGGAATTTCCAAGAATTATATCTCAAGCTGAATCAAGTACGCACGATAAGAATTCCAAGAAATGTGAAGTGTTTCCTAAAGGTTTGCAACCTCCCGAGGATAAGTACAGGCGTCCCCGTACCGATCCACAAGACTCTACCAACCGGCTCAAGACTCATGAGGCCTAGTAACCTAGGCTCTGATACCAACTTGTCACGACCCCAATCCCGGTCGTGATGGCGCCCAACACAACTGCTAGGCAAGCCCGACCATTCACACTCTCATCCCGAGCATGAAGCTCAAATCAATTACCTGAACATTTATATCAACAATAAAGCTAAACTGTATAATCACCCCAAAGATCTAGGGTCACGAGTCTAAAGCCTCTACACATGATCGGATAACAATATCTAAACCAAACACTCAAGTATGAATAATGTATATACAAAGGAAAACTAGAATAAGAAGAGAAGCTAGGTCCTGCGAACGCCAGCAGCTACCTCAGCAACTCGGATAAATACTGATAAAAGCTGGAGTGCTCGTCTATCCCTCATGTGTACCTGAATCCGCACACAAAGGCGCAGGGAGTAGGGGTGAGTACTAAGTACTCAGTGAGTAATAAAAATATACAAGTAGCTGAAAGTAAGAAATCCACAAAATACCACATAATGAAGCTAAACTACAATCCGATTCCTCCTATGAACTAGCAACAACAACAGTACAGTACAACCATCACAGATAATTCAACAGATAAAGATGCAATACAATGCACATAACCGCTACGGCGTGTAGCCCAATCCATTTAACGTCGACGGCGCTCACTGGGGGTGTGTACAGACTCCGGAGGGGCTCCTACAGCCCAAGCGCAATACCGCTGCGGCGTGCAGCCCGATCCTCATATCAACCGCTGCGGCGTGCAGCCCGATCCTCATATCATAATAACCGCTGCGGTGTGCAGCCCGATCCATCCTCAGACCACAATAATTAGATAAGTCACAAAACAATTCATTTTTCTTAATTCCAGTTTCGAGTTCATAATTTATGAAAAATACTTTAACTTTTATTTAATTTGCAAAAACCGGTGACTTAGCATTTCAATACTGTGATTTCAAATTCCAGGACTGAGATCGGTGATTAAGCAAGTATAGCTATCACATAAATACTATCCCCTAGGGATGCTACGGGTCGGCACAAGGCCCCAAACAAGGCTTACAACCCACAAATTTGCAAACACAGCGTATTTCCATCACTAATAGCATATTTTCCATATCCGGGATGGACCAAGTCTCAATCCCCAATCACAATCAGTCCCGCACCTGCCACGGGGTGCGAGCCACGCCCTACTAGCGTCACAATGTGCTAAGCCGGGGTTTCGAACCCTCAGGCTACCATATACACAAACTACTCACCTCTAGCCAGTCGTAGACTCGTCCGCAATGCCTTTTCCTTTGAATTTCGCCTCCACGTGCGTAGAATCTAGTCAAACCACAACGATTATATCAAATACGGGTCAAAGAAACATAACCCAATTCAATTTACATGAAAAACTCATAATTACGCTAAGTTGGTAAAACCCGACTTTTGGTACGCTGCTCAAAAAATTACGACATTCATACCAACGTGTTCCTCGTCTCTCCACGAGTCCGTGCATATAAAATTTATCGAAATCGGAGTTCGAATGGCCTTTCAAACCCCAAAAATTCATTTTCATGATTTAGGCCCTAATTCTTCACAAATTCTACCCAATTTCAGAAATTTTGGTGCTGATTCTAGCATAAAATCATGTTTTTGATTCAAGAAACTTACCTCCAGCGATTACCCATTGATTTCTCTCTTAAAAATCGCCTCAGAAGCTTCTTCCCGTTCCAAAATTGGAAGAAAACACGGCCTGCTCATTATCGGTATACTTTTCATGCATTTTACTGCTCCCTGTGGATTCCTTCTGAAATTCTAATGAATTTAGGCTTTTGAATCACTCAATTTGACCTTATAATGAAGGAGATATGTAGGTTTTAAGATTTGCAAATAGTGCAGGTTTTTAATACGCCGTCAGGGGCAATTTCGTCATTAACCTGAAAAATCTGGCCAACCTTAATAAAATAGCCATAAAATCCTCATACGATGTCCAAATTCGATGATTCTTTTTGCTACGGGTCCGTAATTACGATACGGATTTACTGCTTCATTCAAAAAAGTAATAAAGTGCTTATTTGTTCAATATGATACCCCTTTATGTCCAAAAATAAGACGTTGAAACATTAATTAAGAGCGTGATCATAACCCGAAACACATCCGAGGCCTCCGGAACCTCAACCAAAGGCACCAACATATCCAAAAATATCATCCAAACTTTTTCCAATCATCAAAACACACCTAACAACACTGAAATCATCAATTCACATCGGATTCAGGCCTAAGTTCTTTAAAAACTTCTGAAACTAACATTTGATCTAAAACCCGACCTAAACACCTCCACATGACCTGAAATTTTGCACGCATATCCAAAATCACATAACGGAGCTATTGCAACTCTTGGGATTTCGTTCTGAGCCCCGGATCAAAATCTCACCTACCGTTCGGATTTCATAAAAATTCAACCTTAGCCAATTCAAGCCTAAAACTACACCGAACCTCCGAATTCGATTCTGATTGCTCTCCTAAGTCATAAATGATCCCCCAAAACTAGTCGAATCATCAGATTTCTATTCCAAACTATCTAACTCATCGGTCAACATTCAGTAGACTTTTCCAACCTATTCTTCTCATAAAGAGATTTATGGCCTTATTTCTATCTAAATTCTCACCGATTTGCTTCTAACTCTCCAAACACATATAAATTAGCATATTAAAGTGTTAAATGAAGAAAATGGGGCACTAACTCCCGTAACGACGGGTCGGGTCGTTACAAGAACTCAACAATTAACAACAGTTAATAAATTCATAAGGAAAACAAAGAATAATGGAAACACAAGTAATATCAAGTCAAGAAATAGCAAGTAGTTGCACGGCATCACCCTTCGTGCTTTTACTCTCATCCTCACCAAATAAGCAAATAAAGTGCACGGCATCACCCTTCGTGCTTTTACTCTCATCCTCACATCCGTAGTACGGCATGATCCTTCGTACATGGTTCAATAACAAGGCACGGAATGATCCTTCGTGCATAATCAATAAAACATGGCACGGCCATAACCTTCGTGCATAAATAATAAAACATGGCACGGCATTAACCTTCGTGCATAATCAATAACAAGGCACGTCATTAACCTTCGTGCATAAATAATAAATCAAGGCACGGCATCACCCTTCGTGCATTATCACTTTTCCTCACCCAAATAACAATCACAGTTAAGGGCAAAGAATGAAAACAACAAATCATGAACCGTCTCGGCAAGGGACACAATCATCATTTCAACAAAGTCCCTGCAAGGGAAATCAATATCTCACTTCACAACAAGTCCCGACAAGGGAGAACAATAACAATTCTACAACCCGGCAATGGTTCAACAATTTATCTTCAAAATATCAACAAGTATCAACAACGACTCACGGTCATGCTAGACGCCAGTGTATGGATGCTCGTCACCACAGCTCATACACTGCACTCGATCACATAGCACATAATCCTATTCCCTCAAGCTAGGAAAGAACAAACACTTACAATTGTTTTGAAGAAGAGGGAATCCGTGAAGAATCGCAAATGGGTGTTTTTGGGTTGTGAAAAGTGAAGAAATGAACTGAAAATCATGATTTACATGTCTCTGTGTTCGCATTTGCGAATATGGGTTCGCAATTGTGAACCCCAACCAATTTCTGGAGTTGAAAAATAAGCTAAGGCTGGGAAGTTTGCATTTGCGAACATTTGTTCGCATTTGCGAAGTCTAGGCAGTTGCTGGGGATTTCGCATTTGCGAAATAATGTTCGCATTTGCGAACAAGCTGGCTTCTGGGCTTTGTCGCAATTGCGACACATTCTTCGCAATTGTGAAGACAGGCAATATACTGAAGGCCTCGCATTTGCGAAGTTAAGTTTGCAATTGCGAAATCTGGTCCAGGTGTGCCAGTGTCGCATTTGCGACACTTTGTTCGCATTTGCGAACTTGGCTGGTTCTGGCAGGCATCACATTTGCCATAATGGGTTCGCAAATTGCGAACCCAGCCTTGAACTGCTTTCTTCGCATTTGCGAGAAATTCTTCGCAAATGCAAAGCCAACAGCTGGGTGAAAAACCAGCAGTGCATAAATTCAGAAATTGATCCTACGGCCTATCAAATCTTTACCCGAGCCCCCGGGCTCCAAACCAAACATGTACACAACATCAAAAACACATTATGAACTTGTTCGTGCGATCACATCGCCAATATCACATCGTTTTCATCAAATCAAGCCTCAAATTCATGATTTTCATACTTTTGGTTTTCAAAACTTTCAAACTTGGAACTCAAGGTCCAAAATGTCTCAAACGACATCCGAATGTCACCAAACTTTACAGAAATCACATATATAATATTTAAGACTTGTACCGGGCATCGGAACCAAAGTACGAGCCCGATACCAAGGTCAATTAATTCATTTCCTTTAACAATTACATCAAAAACAATTTCATAGAAAAATTCATAACTTGGGCTCTAGGCCTCGGAATTCGACTCCGGACGCATGTCCAAGTCCCATATTTTCCTACGGACCTTTCGGGACCAGGAAATCTCGGGTCCGGATCCGTTTACCAAAAATGTTGACCGAAGTCAACCATATCAATATTAATATCATTTTTATCCACATTTCTCATAGAATTCATATTTTTTTATCACAAAAATCTTTCCGGCTACATGCTCGGATTGTGCACGTAAATCGAGGCAACATAGAATGAGGTTTTCAAGGCCTCAGAAGCTCGAAATGATTAATAAAATGAGTGATGACCCTTTGGGTCGTCACAGTTTTGAAGTAGGACAAACATCATCAAATAAAACAAGCATATTAGATAAGGTAGGATATAAAATACCTAAACTTATAGAGCAATTACCAAAAGAAATAAAACATCATCATTATTACATAACAGGAGTAATGAATGAAAGAAAATACTTAATACTAATAAATACAGGACAAGAAGAAAACTATATAACAAGAGAATTAATCACAGAAGATGAGATACTAACAAGTGAAAAATTATACCCCGAATTACCTAAAGGAATGATAATTAGTGAAGAAATAGCGGAAAAAAAATAATTATAGGAGGAATAATTATGATAATAAGATTTAAATATATCAGGGAGATAAAAAATATTATATTAGGAATAAAATGGTTAGAAAAAGTTAAGCCATACAACTTAGATAATGAACAACTAATCATACATTATGAAAATAAGAAAGTAACAATAAAAAGAACTATATTATAAATATGAAAATACATATACGAGTAAAAATAATAGTGGAAGGATATTACAATAGATACTGCACACCTATGATAGACACGGGATCAGAAGTAAATTTATGTAGATATAATTGCCTACCAGAAGAGAAATGGGAAAAACTTAGAACACCCTTACCAGTAACATGATTTAACAATGAAGGAAGTATAATTACCCACAAAGCAAAAAATATAAAAATACAAATATGGGATAAAATACTTACTATAGAAGAAATATACAATTTTGAATTACCCACAAGAGATATTTTACTAGGAATACCATTCTTAGATAAACTATACCCACACGTAATAACTAAAACACATTGGTGGTTTACAACACCATGTAAACAAAAAATAGGAGCAAAAAGAGTTCTAAAAAAGAAAAGAAAAACAATTGATTGGATAAAAGGAAGTGAGAAAATAACACAAAAATTAGAAAATGAAAAAGAAGATGATAATAAAATAGAATTAATTATTTTTTCAATAAATACAATTAAAATAATCCAAGAAAAACTAGAACCATTGTATAGTGAAAACCCATTACAAGGTTGGGAAAAACATAAAACAAAGGTAAAAATAGAGCTAATTGATGAAAATAGTATAATAACACAAAAAACTTTAAAATACAATTTCAAAGATTTAAATGAATTTAAAATACATATTGACGAATTACTAGAACAAGGTTATATACAAGAGAGCAATAGTAAACATACAAGTCCAGCATTTATAGTAAATAAATATAGTGAACAAAAAAGAGGAAAAAGTAGAATGGTTATTGATTGTAGAAATCTAAATGCAAAAACTAAGACATATAATTACCCAATACCAAATAAAATACTAAAAATAAGACAAATCCAAGGATATAACTATTTTAGTAAATTTGATTGTAAATCAGGATTTTATCACTTAAAGTTAGAAGAAGAATCCAAAAAATTAACAGCATTTACCGTACCCCAAGGATTTTATGAATGGAATGTATTACCTTTCGGATATAAAAATGCACCAGGTAGATATCAACATTTTATGGATAACTATTTCAAACAATTAGAAAATTGCATAATATATATTGATGATATATTATTATATTCAAAAACACAAGATGAGCATACACGATTATTAGAAAAATTTATACATATTATAGAAATATCGGGAATAAGCTTAAGTAGAAAAAAGGCAGAAATAATGAAAAATCAAATAGAATTTCTAGGAATAGAAATAGATAAAAGTGGAATTAAAATGCAAACTCATATAGTACAAAAGATAATAAATTCAAACGAACAATTAGATACAAAAAAGAAACTACAATCATTTTTAGGATTAGTAAACCAAGTAAGAGAATATATACCAAAATTAGCAGAGACTTTAAAACCATTGCCAGAAAAATCTAAAAAAGGATATAGAGTATCACTTTAGTGAAGAAGATAAAAAACAAGTAAGAAAAGTTAAACAAATATGTAAAAATCTACCAAAACTATACTTCCCGGATGAAAATAAAAAATTTTCATATATAGTAGAATCAGACGCAAGTGAAAAAAGTTATGGAGGAGTATTAAAATACAAGTATGATAAAGAAAAAATAGAACATCACATTAGGTATTATTTAGGAACATTCACAAACCCAGAGATAAAATGGGAAATTAATAGAAAAGAATTATATGCAGTATATAAATGTTTATTGGCATTCGAACCATATATTGTATATAATAAGTTTATTATAAGAACAGATAATACACAAGTAAAATGGTGGCTAACCAGGAAGATACAAGATTCAATTACAACAAAGGAAATACGAAGGCTTGTATTGAATATACTGAATTTTACATTTACAATTGAAGTAATTAGTACTAACAAAAATATGATTGCAGACTACCTATCAAGACAAAGCTACTCAAACTGAAGAAATAGATACAACAAAAGATATGATCTCAATCCTTGAGAAATTATCCTCTCAAATGGATAATATGGGAACGAGAATACAAAAGCTAGAAGATGCCAAAAATCTAGGTCAGCAGCATGACTCTAAAGATGCGGATATAAGTCAATCGGAAGACTATAAAATTCCAGAGCTACAAGGTGACGTTGGGAAACACCTTAAAACCCATAACATGTATTTTGATACAGCTGCAGGAAGTTCATCTACAATGAAAGGAGTTAGAAATACGAACATGAACAAGATATTTGACAAACCATATACACCCAAAATACCAAAAGACCCATTATTCATACCTCCACAAATGACATCATATTTAGAAAGCCTAAACCAAGAAAAGAAAGCTTACAATCATATAACCGGATCATATATAGAAAATATTCACAAAATACAGACATATCTAAACCTCAACCCAAGATCGAAAACTACCAGAGAACCAACCCAAGACTTCATAACCCAAAAACTACAAGGATATAATAGGCTAATAGCACAACCAAAAACAAATGCCAACCTAGTAAAAACATGTTATAGTTATGGACTATTAAGTACAGTATACACATACGATGGAGAAGAGATATCGACTATACCAGAATTATACAAGGCATTTACAAACTTCAAAAGAGTTACAAAAGGAAACTTATTCTTTATAAAATTCTATACCGCACCAGCAGAAATATTATATGACGAAATAAAACCAGTCATACAAGTAATCAAAATAGGACTCACAAAAGATATGCTTATACCATAGGAGATAGGACAACAACAAGAAATACCAAAATGTGAAATACCCAGCTTCTATGCAAACAAAAGGATTATTGGAAGATCTATAATCATCGATGAGCTAGCACACAATTATCTAAACGGAAATGCCATTTGGAGTTATTATTCAAGAGACCAGTTATTAATATATTCAAATTCAAAGGAACAACGACAATCAGATATCGAAGAAATCCAAAAATGGATTATGTCTCTACTAAATCCAGAAAGACAACCTACAACCAGAGCATTAAGGAAAGGATTTATCTCAGAAGATTTATTAGCAGGATACTGTAGAATAATCAATCAGAAATATCCAGACCATTTATGTTCAAAATGTCACGGAGAAGATAATGTAATTCGAGAAGTCTAGTTAGAATAATTGAAGAAGATAGTAGAAGACAATGCAAAAAGACGAGATAGTCGTAAAGAAAAAGAAGAAAGAGACATAAAGAAGAAATGATCAAAAGAAGACAAAGCAGCCGACAAGATACAAAGAAGAAGATAAAGCAGAAAAAGATATAAAGAGAAAGAAGACAAAGCGGATAATAATGTAGAAGAAATATTTACTTTTCTTTATGTAAAGTTCTTTGTTTTTATGTAAAAATGTCAGAGTCGTAGAAGTCATAGTCGTAAATAGTAAGAGTCAAGTTACTATTCATGAATAATAAAGGCCAATGTGTGACGACCCGGCCCGTCGTCACGGGAATTACCACCCCGTTATGTTAAAATTGTATGTTTTATCCTTTTATATCAGTGTTAAAGTCTACCGGGCGAGTTAGGAGTGATTTGGATTGGAAATGAGGCATATAGCCTTTTTGAAAGAAACTTGAATAAGGAAAGTCAACCCGGAGTTGACTATTTAGCTAGAGGGCTCAGAATTGGATTCTGATGATTCAGTTAGTTCTGGGAGGTGATTTGTGACTTAGGGGAGCAATCGGAGTTGAATTTGGAGGCCCGGTGTAGAAATAGGCTTGAATTGGCTAAGGTTGAATTTTGGCGAAATCCGAACGGTAGGTGAGATTTTGATCCGGGGATCGGAATGGAATTCCGACAATTGCAGTAGCTCCGTTAGGTGATTTTGGATGTGCCTCTGCAAAATTTCAGGTCATTCGGGCATCGTTTAGTCGGGTTTTTGATTGATTGTGTAATTCGGAATGTTTTAAGGAATTTAGGATTTAATTCGATGTGAAATATGGGTTTAGATGTTGTTAGACGTGTTTTGAGGATTGGAGGAAGTTTGAATAAGGTATTAGGATGTGTTGGTGTGTTTGGATGGGGTCCCGGGGGCCTCGCGGTGTTTTCGGATGGCTAAACGGGAGAAAATGCGGAAAATTGCAGGTTTGGGATTCTGGTTCTGTTGTTTTCGCTCCTGCGGAAATGGGGGCGCAGGAGCGAGTCCGCAGGAAGCGGACAAGAGGGCGCAGGGGTGAGTGACTTCGCAGAAGCGTAATCGTCTCCACTGAAGCGGCGTTGCAGGAGCGAAGATGAGACCGCAGAAGCGGTCAAGAGAGAAATGGGGGAAAACCGCAGAAGCGGATTTATTGACCGCATAGGCGAGTCCGCAGGAGCGGACTCTTGATCGCAGAGGCGAAAAGGACCGCAGGGGCGGAATGTTATCCGCAGAAGCGGACCCGTAGGAGCGGTCCGTGTATCGCAGGAGCGGAAATGGCCAAATAGGCCTGGGTTCGCAGAAGAGACCAATTGGTCGCAGAAGCGGTTCCGCAGGGGCGGAAAATGGTTCGCAGAAGCGAAAATCGCAGAGAGTTAAGTGTATCAGAAGTTCGAAAATTTCAGAAACATTTCACACATTTGGGTCTCGGCTTTAGAGGCGATTTGGGCGATTTTGAAGAGAAACTCAAGGGAAATCATCAGGTAATCAACTATGGACTTAAACTATGATTAGTATTGATAATATTATGCAATTATATCATGAAAATGGAGGAATTTGGGGTGATTCATGGAAGATTTAACCCTAGGCTTGAACTTTAGAAAATCAAGGTTTTGAATGGGCAAATGGAGTCCGAATTTGGTAAAATTGATATGCTTAGACTCGTATCGAGATGAGGGTTCCGAATATGTGACTTTTGTAATTTTTCGAGAAGTGTACCGAAAGTCGGGTTTTGTCAACTTTGGGAATTTTGATGTAAATTGAGTTGTATTGATTGGGTGTCGTCCCATTGGCCTAATTTGTTGTATTTCTACTGTATTTGTCACGACCCCAAATCCGGTCGTGATGGCGCCCAGCACATTGCTAAGCCAGCCTGACCAATCAACATCAACAACGGAGCTAGAAGCTCTCTTTAACCCATTTAAGCATTTCAAACTATGAAACAATAATAATACTTATAGCGAACAACGGGAAACCAAGTCCCATAATACATCAACTCCCATAGACCAAGGGTCAAGAGTCATGAGCCTCTACCGAACATGAGTACAAAAAGGTTTACAAGAATACCAAGTGCGGAAAGAAATGTCAATACAAAATCAAAAGACAGTAGGAAGGAGTATCGGGTCCTGCGGACTCTGCAGTTATTTAATCAAAATGGTGTTAAAAACAGGATAGTATGAATACAGTGGCTTGTTTAGCTACCACGAGTAGGCGCCATCACGATCCTGATGTTGGGGGAAAATCCAGGTCGTGACAAGCGCAGATAAGAAATCCGCAATAAAACACTATGTAAAGCTGTAATCAAATACCCTGTCTTAGAATCAATATTCACTGTACCTGTACCAACAAATACCAATAAATAGCATAACAGCTAGCAGATGTAGCTAAATGCAATGCAATGTATGATATGACCGCTACGGCGTGTAGCCCGACTCCAATTTTGGGTACCCGTGCTCACCTGTGGGGGTTCAGACTCCGGAGGGGCTCCTACAGCCCAAGCACATCTCATAGAGATATCCCTGCGGCGTGCAGTCCGATCCAACATATATCTCGCTGCGGCGTGCAGCCCGATCCACTACTAGTCGGCTAATATGCAGATACAGCCTCGCAGGCTCAAAAGTAGTTTTTGAAAACTCTTTTATCATTTTTCAGTTGGAAAACAAGTAATATCAAGTTCCAGAGATTGGAATTAGTATAATAACAAAAATAGCTGCGGACTAGTAGTAAACTAGCATGTCTATGTGATAAGACAATGATAACGATCCTCGCGGGATCCAATAACTGGCTCACGGCCCACATGTATAATCAACCGCCCGAGAAGGGGGTTCCTCGGCTCAAGAGTGGCCATTATCACAATATATATATATATATACAACCATCCGAGAAGGAGGTTCGACGGCTCTAGAATAACCAATAATATAATATCAACAGGTTGGACTAATATGTAGTCTCCAGTTCATGATCGACCCCGCACTCTCAAGAGTGTGCGTGTCTCGCCGCTATACAGCGTCACAAAGTGGTATACCGGGGTTTCGAACCCGCCGGTCATCACCCACATCTATTACTCACCTCAATACAGCGCGACGACTATTCCGCAATGCCCTTGCCACGAGAATCAAGCTCCGCACGCGTAGAATCTGATCAAATACAGTAGAAATACAACAAATTAGGCCAATGGGACGACACCCAATCAATACAACTCAATTTACATCAAAATTCCCAAAGTTGTCAAAACCCGAGCCCCGGGCCCACATTCCGAAAATTTACGAAATTCACATTTCTGGAACCCTCGCCTCAATACGAGTCTAAGCATATCAATTTTACCAAAATCGGACTCCATTTGCCTACTCAAATCCTTGTTTTTCTTCAATTTAGGCTTAGGGCTCAAACCCACAATTAATCTTCCATTTACAGGGAATTAACCAAGGATTTCATGTTAAAATGATGTAATTAAGCCACAAAACTTACCTCCGACGAAACCCCGATGATTTCCCAGCAATCTCCCGTCAATTTCTCCTCTTGGAACTCAAAAATGGAGTTTTGGGTTAATGAACCCGAGAGCCCTCTGTTCTGTGATTTTAATTCACTGCCAGACGATTTTACCCTACGCGTTCGCGATGGTCTCCACGCGAACGCGATGCCTTGCTCCGTTCCTTCATCGCGAACGCGACGTACAGTCACGCGTTCGCGAAGACCAATCTTCCTAGCCCGGATTTTTCCTCTACGCGTTCGCGTCCCAGACCACGCGAACGCGATGCTTCGTCTTTTCCTCTTACGCGTCCGCGTCCTTCACCCACGCGAACGCGATGCGTTCCAACCTTCTCCTTCGCGAACGCGGCATGTCACCTCGCGAACGCGATGGCCAACTGGCCCCAGCCTACGCGAACGCGGGCCTAGCCCTCGCGAACGCGAAGGCCTAACTGGTGCCCAGTGGTCTGCAATTTACAGCAGACCATTCCTTGTTCCAAAGTGCCGGATGATGGTCCGGATTCACCCCGAGGCCCCCGGGACCCCAACGAAAACCACCAACATACTCCAAAACACGATACGGACTTGTTCCAATCATAAAAACACCATCCTAAACATCAAAATCATCAATTACACACGGATTCAAGCTTATGTTTATTCAAAACTTTCAAAACTAACATTCAATCCAAAACCCGATCAAACGATGTCCGAATGACCTGAAAATTTGCAGGCATATCCAAAATCACCTAACGAAGCTACTGCCACTGTTGGAATTCCATTCCGACCCCCGGATCAAAATCTCACCTACCGTTCGGATTTCGCCAAAATTCAACCTTAGCCAATTCAAGCCTATTTCTACACCGGCCTCCAAATTCAATTCCGATCGCTCCCCTAAGTCACAAATCACCTCCCGGAACTAACCGAATCATCGAATCCGATTCCGAGCACTCTAACTCAATAGTCAACTCTTGGTTGACTTTTCATATTCAAGCTTTCTTCAAACATGCTATTTGTTTCATTTTCAATCCAAATCACTCCTAACTCACCCGATATACTCTAATACCGTTTTAAAAACATAATATATGCAAATTCAAGGTAACGGGGTGATAATTCCCGCAACGACGGGCCGGGTCGTTACATTCTCCCCAACTTAAACAAACGCTCGTCCGCGAGCGGGTTAAGAAACATACCTGGAGCATCAAATAAGTGTGGATATCTGCTCCGCATTTCCTGCTCGGTCTCCCAAGTTGCTTCCTCCACAGGACGACCTCTCCACTGCACTTTCACTGAAGCTATATCTTTGGATCTCAACTTACGAACCTGTCGACCCAAAATGGCTACCGGCTCCACATCATAGGTCAAGTCCTCATCTAGCTGTATCGTGCTGAAGTCCAACACATGAGACGGGTCTCCGACATACTTCCGGAGCATAGATACATGGAACACCGGGTGAACTCCCGACAAACCGGGTGGCAAAGCAAGCATATAAGCCACCTCCCCAACTTTCCTAAGCACCTCAAAAGGTCCAATGAACCTTGGGCTCAATTTTCCTTTCTTTCCAAATCTCATAACACCCTTCATAGGCGAAACTTTCAACAACACCTTCTCACCTACTGAATAAGACACATCTCGGACCTTTCGGTCTGCATAACTCTTCTGACGCGACTGAGCTGTGCGAAGTCTCTCCTGAATCACCTTCACCTTATCTAAGGCATCTTGGACTAACTCTGTCCCTAACAACCTAGCCTCGCCGGGCTCGAACCAACCAACCGGAGACCTACACCGCCTCCCATATAAAGCTTCATACGGCGCCATCTGAATGCTGGACTGATAGCTATTATTATAAGCAAACTCCGCCAAAGGCAAGTAATCAGCCCATGAACCACCAAAATCAATGACACAAGCACGCAACATGTCTTCCAATAACTGAATAGTACGCTCAGACTGCCCATCCGTCTGTGGATGAAATGCTGTGCTCAGCTCCACCTGTGAACCCAACTCTCGCTGAAATGTCCTCCAGAACTGAGATGTGAACTGGGTACCTCTGTCCGATATAATGGAAATAGGAACTCCATGCAATCTCACTATCTCACGGATGAATATCTCTGCCAACCGCTCTGAGGTATAGGTAGTACACACTGGGATGAAGTGAGCTGACTTAGTCAACCTATCCACAATCACCCAAACTGAATCAAACTTCCTCGCTGTCCGAGGGAGTCCACTAACAAAGTCCATAGTTATTCTTTCCCACTTCCACTCCGGAATATCAATACGTCGGAATACACCACCAGGTCTCCGATGCTCATACTTGACCTGCTGACAGTTTAGACACCGAGCCACATGGCTCACAATATCTTTCTTCATCTTTCTCCACCAGTAATGCTGCTTCAAATCCTGATACATATTCGCGGCTCCTGGATGAATAGAATACCGCGAACTGTGGGCCTCCTCCAATATCAACTCACGAAGGCCATCAACATTAGGCACGCATATCCGGCCCCGCATCCGCAACACACCATCACTATCAATAGTGACATCCCTAGCATCATCATGCTGAACTCTGTCCTTAAGGACAAGTAAGTGTGGATCATCATACTGGCGCTCTCGAATACGATCATATAAAGAAGAACGAGCTACTACATAAGCCATCACCCGACTGGGCTCAGAAATATCCAGCCTTACCATCTGGTTAGCTAACGCCTGAACATCAACTGCTAGGGGTCTCTCCCCAACTGGAATATACGCCAAACTGCCCATACTAATAGCCTTCCGGCTCAATGCATCAGCCACTACATTGGCTTTTCCGGGATGATACAAGATAGTAATATCATAGTCTTTAAGCAATTCAAGCCATCTCCGCTGCCTCAAATTTAGATCTTTCTGCTTAAACAAATGCTGAAGGCTACGGTGGTCCGTATATACATCACAAGATACACCATATAGATAATGCCTCCAAATCTTCAAGGCATGAACAATAGCAGCTAATTCCAAATCGTGAACAGGGTAGTTTTTCTCGTGGGGCTTCAACTGACGAGAAGCATAAGCAATGACCCTACCCTCCTGCATCAACACACAACCAATGCCCACTCCCGAGGCATCACAATATACAGTATAAGAACCTGAAGCTGTCGGTAGAATCAAGACTGGTGCTGTGGTCAGTGCTGTCTTGAGCTTCTGAAAGCTCTCCTCGCACTCCTCGGACCATAAGAAAGGAACACCCTTCCGAGTCAATCTAGTCAAGGGTGAAGCAATAGAAGAGAATCCCTGAACGAATCGGCGATAATACCCTGCCAATCCCAGAAAGCTACGGATCTCAGTAACTGAGGTCGGTCTGGGCCAACTCTGCACTGCCTCGACCTTCCTCGGATCTACCTGAATACCATCACAGGACACCACGTGCCCTAAGAATGCCACGGACTCAAGCCAGAACTCACATTTGGAGAACTTGGCATACAGCTTCTCCTCTCTCAATCTCTGCAACACAACACTCAAGTGCCGAGCATGCTCCTCCTGGCTACGAGAGTAGACAAGTATGTCATCAATGAATACGATCACAAATGAATCAAGATACGGCCCGAATACACTGTTCATCAGATGCATAAATGCTGCTGGGGCGTTGGTCAGCCCAAAAGACATCACAAGGAACTCATAGTGACCATATCTGGTCCGGAATGCAGTCTTCATAATGTCAGACTCTCTAATCTTCAGCTGATGGTAGCCCGAACGAAGATCAATCTTCGAGAACACCCTAGCTCCCTGGAGCTGATCAAACAAATCATCAATACGAGGCAGAGGATACTTATTCTTCACCGTTGCTTTGTTTAGCTGCCTATAGTCAATACACATCCTCATAGATCCGTCCTTCTTCTTAACAAACAGGACCGGTGCACCCCACGGCGACACACTCGGCCGAATAAACCCCTTATCTAGGAGTTCTTGGAGCTGCTCCTTCAATTCTTTCAACTCAGCTGGTGCCATCCGATACGGAGGAATAGAAATGGGCTGAGTGCCTGGCACCAAGTCAATGCCAAAATCAATATCCCTGTCCGGCGGCATGCCCGGCAGGTCTGAGGGAAATACATCTGGAAAATCCCTCACAACAGGTACATAATCAATGCTAGGAGACTCAGCTCCCACATCTCTCACAAAAGCCAAGTACGATAAACACCCTTTTTCAACCATCCTCTGAGCTTTTAAGAACGAAATAACACGGCTAGGGACGAAATCGGCCGAACCCCGCCACTCAATCTGAGAAATACCAGGAATGGCCAACGTAATTGTCTTAGCATGACAAGTCCAATATAGCATGGTACGGAGACAACCAGTCCATACCCAATATAACATCAAAGTCCACCATGCCCAACAATAGCAAATCCGCCTGGGTCTCCAGACCCCCAATAGATATAACACAGGATCTATAGACATGATCCACAACAATCGTATCACCCACGGGGGTGGATACATGAACAGGTAAATCAAGAATACCACGAGTCGCACTCAAATGATGTGCAAAATAAGAGGACACGTAAGAATATGTGGACCCCGGATCAAATAGAACAGAGGCATCTCCGTGACAGACATAAATGATACCCGTAATCACGAGCATCGGAGGCAACCGCATCACGCCCGTCACGAAGTGCATAGAACCGTGCCTCGGCCTCCACCGTATCTCTCCTCGCCCCCGGGGCGACCACGAGAAGACCGACCTCCACCTCTACTAGACCGAGATGGTGCCGAAGAGGAGGGCTGATCCCTCTGCTGAGTCCCGCCCCTACGTAGTCGAGGGCAATGTCTCCTCACGTGGCCAAACTCACCACACTCATAACATGCACCCGGTGCCGGAGAAGGGTACTGAAGGCTGGGCTGGGAGGGCACTAAGTGATGACCGACCCTGCTGAAACCCCTGTCGACCACGACCATAAGAACCTCCGCTCTGCTCCGGGCGGCCTGAATGAGAAGGTCTAGATGAGCGACCTCTGCTCTGCTAGGAATGCCCTCTAGATGGAGCACCACTGAAACTGCTCGAACCACGAGGCCTCTTGGCCTCCCGCTCCTCTCTCTCTCGGCGACGATCCGCCTCAACGGAGCGTGCCATATCAGCCTACCTGCTCAAATGATGATGATAGAACTCGCTCGCCGGTCATAAGAATACGGACAGAGTAGTCGAGGCCATCAATGAACCTCCTGATCCTCTCCCTCTCACTGGGGATCATCCATGTGGCATGCCTAGCCAACTGAGTGAATCTAAGCTCATACTGAGTCACAGACATGTCGCCCTGAATCAACCACTCGAACCGGCGACGTAGCTCCTCGCGACGAGACCGAGGTACATATTTCTCTAGAAAGAGAGTAGAGAACTGCTGCCATGTGAGAGGTGCTGCTCTTGCAGGCCTACGCCTCTCAAACTCCTCCCACCAATCAAATGCGGGACCAGTGAACTGAAATGTAGTAAATGAAACTCCGCCGGACTCAAGAATACTACTATACGAATCATATTATCACAATTTATACCTGAACCTGCGTTGTATCTGCTCGAATCATAACACATATCAAATACCTCTCAATTACACATGAGGATCAACCCTCCTACTTCTTCTAAATTTAGCATTTCATCACGATACCTTCCACCGGGATACACATAGCAAAGTCACTTTAGTCTTCCTGATTTTAAACTCGTTCCACTACACATTGTGCACTTTACATTTCAGCTAAGAGGCAGTGAACATATTTCTTACACCCATAGCTAGGGCTACATATCAAATCACAATAAAGATCAATACCGATCGTATGAACTTCGTAATACCGGCTCGCGAAATTAGTACCTTGGTGCTCAATCCATAGACAAGGATCTGGCCTTAAGTCCTCCCGACTGACCCAACATGAATTCACGGAGATTATATCTCGCCCCTCGACCGGGGAAATCACAAACCATAAGGCAATCATATTACCCGGCGATCGAAGCGTACTCAGACGTGCGGAAGGAGTTTCAAAAATTATATCTCAAGCTGCATCAAGTACGCACGATAAGAATTCCAAGAAATGTGAAGTGTTTTCTAAAGGTTCGCAGCCTCCCGAGGATAAGTACGAGCGTCCCCGTACCGATCCACAAGACTCTACTAACCGGCTCAAGACTCATGAGGCCTAGTAAACCTAGGCTCGATACCAACTTGTCACGACCCCAAATCCGGTCGTGATGGCGCCCAGCACATTGCTAAGCCAGCCTGACCAATCAACATCAACAACGGAGCTAGAAGCTCTCTTTAACCCATTTAAGCATTTCAAACTATGAAACAATAATAATACTTATAGCGAACAACGGGAAACCAAGTCCCATAATACATCAACTCCCATAGACCAAGGGTCAAGAGTCATGAGCCTCTACTGAACATGAGTACAAAAAGGTTTACAAGAATACCAAGTGCGGAAAGAAATGTCAATACAAAATCAAAAGACAGTAGGAAGGAATATCGGGTCCTGCGGACTCTGCAGCTACCTCGAATATCCACAAACGTCGCCTCGCACAACTACTGGATCACTGCTGAGAGGTACCTGGATCTGCACACAAGGTGCAGGGAGTAAAATGAGTACTGCCAGACTCAGTGGTAATAAACAAGGGTAAGACAGTGCAGATAAGAAATCCGCAATAAAACACTATGTAAAGCTATAATCAGCTACCCTGTCATAGAATTAATATTCCCTGTACCTGTACCAACAAATACCAATAAAAAGCATAACAGCTAGCAGATGTAGCTAAATGCAATGCAATGTATGATATGACCGCTACGGCGTGTAGCCCGACTCCAATTTTGGGTACCCGTGCTCACTGTGGGGGTTCAGACTCCGGAGGGGCTCCTACAGCCCAAGCACATCTCATAGAGATATCACCGCGGCGTGCAGTCCGATCCAACATATATCTTGCTGCGGCGTGCAGCCCGATCCACTACTAGTCGGCTAATATGCAGATACGGCCTCGCAGGCTCAAAAGTAGTTTTTGAAAACTCTTTTATCATTTTTCAGTTGGAAAACAGTAATATCAAGTTCCAGAGATTGGAATTAGCATAATAACAAAAATAGCCGCGGACTAGTAGTAAACTAGCATGTCTATGTGATAAGACAATGATAACGATCCTCGCGGGATCCAATAACTGGCTCACGGCCCACATGTATAATCAACCGCCCGAGAAGGGGGTTCCTCGGCTCAAGAGTGGCCATTATCACAATATATATATATATACAACCATCCGAGAAGGAGGTTCGACGGCTCTAGAATAACCAATAATATAATATCAACAGGTTGGACTAATATGTAGTCTCCAGTTCATGATCGACCCCGCACTCTCAAGAGTGTGCGTGTCTCGCCGCTATACAGCGTCACAAAGTGGTATACCGGGGTTTCGAACCCGCTGGTCATCACCCACATCTATTACTCACCTCAATACAGCGCGACGACTATTCCGCAATGCCCTTGCCACGAGAATCAAGCTCCGCACGCGTAGAATCTGATCAAATACAGTAGAAATACAACAAATTAGGCCAATGGGACGACACCCAATCAATACAACTCAATTTACATCAAAATTCCCAAAGTTGTCAAAACCCGAGCCCCGGGCCCACATTCCGAAAATTTACGAAATTCACATTTCTGGAACCCTCGCCTCAATACGAGTCTAAGCATATCAATTTTACCAAAATCGGACTCCATTTGCCTACTCAAATCCTTGTTTTTCTTCAATTTAGGCTTAGGGCTCAAACCCACAATTAATCTTCCATTTACAGGGAATTAACCAAGGATTTCATGTTAAAATGATGTAATTAAGCCACAAAACTTACCTCCGACGAAACCCCGATGATTTCCCAGCAATCTCCCGTCAATTTCTCCTCTTGGAACTCAAAAATGGAGTTTTGGGTTAATGAACCCGAGAGCCCTCTGTTCTGTGATTTTAATTCACTGCCGGACGATTTTACCCTACGCGTTCGCGATGGTCTCCACGCGAACGCGATGCCTTGCTCCGTTCCTTCATCGCGAACGCGACGTACAGTCACGCGTTCGCGAAGACCAATCTTCCTAGCCCGGATTTTTCCTCTACGCGTTCGCGTCCCAGGACCACGCGAACGCGATGCTTCGTCTTTTCCTCTTACGCGTCCGCGTCCTTCACTCACGCGAACGCGATGCGTTCCAACCTTCTCCTTCGCGAACGCGGCATGTCACCTCGCGAACGCGATGGCCAACTGGCCCCAGCCTACGCGAACGCGGGCCTAGCCCTCGCGAACGCGAAGGCCTAACTGGTGCCCAGTGGTCTGCAATTTACAGCAGACCATTCCTTGTTCCAAAGTGCCGGATGATGGTCCGGATTCACCCCGAGGCCCCCGGGACCCCAACGAAAACCACCAACATACTCCAAAACACGATACGGACTTGTTCCAATCATAAAAACACCATCCTAAACATCAAAATCATCAATTACACACGGATTCAAGCTTATGTTTATTCAAAACTTTCAAAACTAACATTCAATCCAAAACCCGATCAAACGATGTCCGAATGACCTGAAAATTTGCAGGCATATCCAAAATCACCTAACGAAGCTACTACCACTGTCGGAATCCCATTCCAACCCCCGGATCAAAATCTCACCTACCGTTCGGATTTCGCCAAAATTCAACCTTAGCCAATTCAAGCCTATTTCTACACCGGCCTCCAAATTCAATTCCGATCGCTCCCCTAAGTCACAAATCACCTCCCGGAACTATCTGAATCATCGGAATCCGATTCCGAGCACTCTAACTCAATAGTCAACTCTTGGTTGACTTTTCATATTCAAGCTTTCTTCAAACATGCTATTTGTTTCATTTTCAATCCAAATCACTCCTAACTCACCCGATATACTCTAATACTGTTTTAAAAACATAATATATGCAAATTCAAGGTAACGGGGTGATAATTCCCGCAACGACGGGTCGGGTCGTTACAGTATTTGATCAGATTCTATGCGTGCGGAGCTTGATTCTCGTGGCAAGGGCATTGCGGAGTAGTCGTCGCGCCGTATTGAGGTGAGTAATAGATGTGGGTGATGACCAGCGGGTTCGAAACCCTGGTATACCACTTTGTGACGCTATATAGCGGCGAGACACGTACTCTCTTGTGAGTGCGGGGTCGATTGTGATTGGGGACTATGGCTTAGTCCGACTTGTTGATACTCTGTGTTATGACATTGGCTATTCTTGAGCCGTCGAACCTCCTTCTCGGATGGTTGCTGTCACGACCCCAAATCCGGCCGTGATGGTGCCCAGCTAGGCCAGCCCGACCAATCAATAACAATCACGGAGCCACAAGCTCACTTTATCCAATTTAAGCATAACAGTGATAGATATATTAAAAATAGGGAACCAAGTCCCAACACGTGCCAACTCCCATAGACCGAAGGGTCAAGAGTCATGAGCCTCTACAGAGTATACAAAGTATAAATAGTGAATATAACCGTGCACAAGTGTGGGATGATCAGAACAAAAATACAGACAAACTGGAGAATCAGGTCCTGCGAACGCTGGCAGCTACCTCGACTGTCCAAAAGCACTCCCGAGCCGCAATAGAATCAGCCCTGCTGTGATGTACCTGAATCTGCACACAAGGTGCAGGGAGTCGAGTGTGAGTACTTCCAACTCAGCAGTAATAAAAGTAAATAATGCTGAAGGGAAGAAAACCACGATAGGCACTATCTCATGCTACACAATACATAACTATCTTTTTATTCCTTTCAAGCATATGTGAGTAGATTATTTAGAAATCTCAATTTTAGCTACTTTCTTTCATAATAATATACCAATACCTGGATACAATCTCAAGCAATGCAAGTCCGCACTCAAATCAGCCCTTCGGGCTCAGCACTCCTTATCAATTTACACCAGGAGATCTGGTCAATAAGGCAACTAATGCATGTGTGCCAGTAATGTATGAGTGCTAAATGTTATGCCACGTAGTACACGTAAACCAATGTATGTATGCCATGCAACGCATATGACCGCTACGGCGCGTAGCCCGATCCAATCTGGGTACCCGTGCTCACTATAGGGGTTCAGACTCCGGAGGGGCTCCTACAGCCCAAGCACAATATTAATATCACACCTGCTGCGGCGCGCAACCCGATCTGTATACCACTGTGGCGTGCAGTCCGATCCATGCATGTGTATGCATATGCTCACATGAAATGTCATGTCCTAACATATGGACCCCGACCCAATCAGTCTAACAAATAATCAAGAAAGCCCTACGGGCAACAATATCACATTAGCTCAAAGCTAAAATATTATTAAGACCTTGTTCAAGTTTTTAATAACCTTATAAGAATGCTGAATAGCAAAATACCATTTAAAACCTTAAATTTAGATAAAAATATGTACAGTGTTATCAAGACAATGATACTAATCCCTGAAAGATTCAAATAATCGGCACGAAGCCCAAACATGATAATTAGTCCAATTCATTTCAATAATTAGATGTTATTATTTATTACGCGGGATGGACCAAGTCACAATCCCCAATGGTGCTCTACCCCACGCCCGTTATCCGGCGAGCAAGTCACCTCGACACAGCACTAAGATGTGCAAGTCCGGGGTTTACTAACCCTCAGGACATCATTTACAAGTATTACCCACCTCGAACCGACGAAAGCTCATGCCCGCGACGCCTTAGCTCCTTGAACCGGCATCCACGCACGTCAAAACTAGCACAAATCAGCACAAATATATCAAAATAGGCTAATGGAACATAACCCAATCGAAAGAACTCGAAAAATATCAAAAATCACGAAATTGGCAAAACCCGAGCCCCGGGCCCACATCTCGAAAAATCTCGAAACTCATATTTCCAGAATCTTCATCTCGCCACGAGTCCGCACATATAAAATTTACCAAAATCGGAGTTCGATTGGCCTTTCAAAACCCAAATTTTCGTTTTCTATATCTAGGCCACAATCCTTCACAATTTCTACCCAAATTCATGAAGATTGATGTTAATTCTACCATAAAATGATGTTTTTGAATCAAGAAACTTACCTCCGATGAATACCCGATGATTTCCAAGTGTTTTCCCGTGATTTCTTCTCTCTAGGGCTCAAAAATAGGGGTTTATGAAATGAAACCCGTATGTGAAATGTTTCTGGTTTTAATTCACTGCCTGGGACTTTTCTTCTACGCGTTCGCGTTCCTTGCCACGCGTTCGCGATGCCCAGCTCCGGATTGACCTTCGCGAACGTGACCTCCCCAACGCGTTCGCGATGCACTAGCTCCCAGCCGTCTGATTTTCCTTCTACGCGTTCGCGATAACCCTCACGCGAACGCGATGCACACCCTCACAAACCTACGCGAACGCGACACCCTGAATGCGATCGCGAAGCTCAAGAATCTTGACCTACGCGAACGCGGTAACCTGTCTCGCGATCGCGATGCTTGACTCGCCCGGCCTTCGCGAACGCGGCCCATGCCACGCGAACGCGAAGGCTTGGATTTTGCCCAGTGATCTGCAATTTTTCTGCAGATTTTTAAGTTCCAAAAGTGCCGGATGATGGTCCGGATTCACCCCGAGGCCCCCGGGACCCCAACGAAAACCACCAACAAACTCCAAAACATGATACGAATTTGTTCCAATCATAAAAACACCATCCTAAACATCAAAATCACCAATTACACACGGATTCAAGCCTAAGTTTCTTCAAAACTTCCAAATTACACATTCCATCAAAAACCCGACCAAACGACGTCCGAATGACCTGAAATTTTGCAGCACATCCAAAATCACCTAACAGAGCTACTGCAACTATCGGAATTCCATTCCGACTCACGGATCAAAATCTCACATACCGTTCGGTTTTCGCCAAAATTCAACCTTAGCCAATTCAAGCCTAAAACTACACCGGACCTCCAAATTCAATTCCGATTGCTCTCCTAAGTCATAAATGATCCCCCGAAACTAGTCGAATCATCAGAATTCTGATTCCAAGCACTCTAACTCGATAGTCAACTCTAGGTTGACTTTCCATATTCAAACTTCCGTCAAGCATGCTATTTGCTTCATTTTCAATTCAATTCACTCCTAACTCACCCGATAGGCTCTAACATTGATATAAAAGAATAAAACATGTAATTGCAACATGACGGGGTGGTAAATTCCCGTAACGACGGGCCGTGTCGTTACATTCTCCCCAACTTAAACAAACGCTCGTCCTCGAGCGGACTCAGAGTTGTACTAGAAGCAACCCAATAACTGAATGACCTTACCAAGCATATATTCGGGTGATCACACGTCACCCTATCTCTCATAAGTCCGAAAACACCATATAGCTGAAATCTCACAGACCATCTGAACCATAAACCACATTGCACTTTCTGAAATCATATACCAATTGTTAATCCCATGCCTATACTCAGGATACACTAGAATCCACTGCAATAACCCATACTCACCACTCCGGGTGAGATCATATGATGTATCAAACAATCCAATCACTCGAGACAATAGTCTCTAATCACACAATTTCCCATGATAACCAAATACCAACTGAAAAACCCTCTTCATTAGATAGAATCTTGTTCCAACACCTTCATATCATGCCCACGGCAACCGAACACGCGATATATCGAACCCATCTCTCAGGTCAACCATTCATGAATCCATTTCACTTTTAACTGATACCACAACAGATTTCGGACCCAAATCTCGGTATTACCTTTCTAACCAGCTGAAATCACATATACTCACACTCACTAATGGCTCCAACGCTCATTTCGATCATAACACACCGCACTGGTGATTTGACACCTCAACACCGACCTAAGCCACGACGAGCACAACATAGGCTCCAATAGAAACGTCCGAACACACTCGAATCGTGACAGCTCAAATCCTGACAACTGTCTCCAGCAAAGAGCTGCAATTCAATTCCTATGTGCCATCATAACATAGAACTGAGATCGCGTCTCGCATTATAGAAATAGAGTACCTGAATCATCCTCGAGAGGTCATAATATCACATGGCCTTGCCACGATTCGTGATTCTATCCCAACGTTATTACTCATGAAGCAACTCAAGCCACTAAGCTCAAAACAGTTAGCCACGCACATATCTAGGTGTTGAACCCAAGCAATCAACCTCACCCACGGTGAAACAATTAATGTATGCTATCAAATCCTGAAAGGACACAACCGACGTGCCATTTGCCAAGCAATACTCAAAACGGACTTTTCCTCAGAAGTGGGGAAGTATTGTATACCCAGTAGCATATAACTAACTATATTTTCACAATATTCTGTTGCGGCGTGCAACCCGCTCCAATGACATACCCGTGGCGGTATGCCACCCGATCCAAATAACAGTACCTGTGGCGGCGTGCCACCCGATCCACGCATAATCTCGCAAAAAGAAATGCACATCGAGTCGAATTGCTCATTATAGTAAACATATATAGCCTCAAGATCGGCCACAAAAAACGCATCCGACAAAGTTCCTCAATACCAGAACTAAGTCAATGGTAGAAACCTCTGCACTCACATCTGCCACAAAGGCCCAACTGACAAAGCAAAACCTACCAACCTCCACTGGTCCTGGGGTGCAACTACCCTGCTGGAGCATACTCTGATGCACTCTGCTAGCAATTTGTGTCATTTTCCGACATAGTCCATATCACATTAGCCTAGACAATCCAACCCATGACAACCAGTTAGCAATCAAGTATCATAATCCGAATTCGTCTTATCAAGTTAAGAGAGAGCCTCTAGGGCTTCCGATTTCCAATAATCACAAAACGGTGCCGATGCACACGATATACAACCACATAGGCGGACTAACGAGAACTTCAAGTATCCCACATATATATAACACATGAATCACCATGCCTGATTTCCGTACTTCACTGTACAAATACATAACGCACATCAAGCGTCCATTCATACCACAAATGCCATTCAGAAATTTCATTGTGCCATTAGCGACTCAATTATTACAGTCGATTCAACAAGAGAATGCTACCATACGACTAGATATTATTACATTACCTTGTCCTTTTGGACCATATTCCCTGCCAATTCACTAGAATAGATGTACCATTTTCATTAATCACCAGAAAGATCGATTCTTAAATCACCTGCAGCTGCCCCGCGCTGCTCAATAATTTTTATGACTTCCCATATATTATGAACTGATCTCAAAACCTTGAATATGCCATTATCAACTTTTCCATAACACATCGCATATACAATACCATACTAAGATAACATGGAAATTCTTATCCCATTCCTACGCCGCAAACATCGACACACTCAACTAGTCAAGGACTTTCATGATCCCATATAGAAGAAAACTCATTACACATTCCACGCTTCGCATACTGGCAATAATATACTCATCTTCAAACCATGATAAAACACATCACACACTATTTCTTCCCATTCGCTGCATAAGTTTAACTGCCAGGACTGAGTCCTTATACCCATATCAAGTTACACCACTGGCAGCACTCAAGAGCTTTGCTGCAATGTCTGCAAGACTCATTACTTCAACCACATACTAGGAATCAATCGTATTCTTTTATTTATACCATTCTGTTTGTTAACAAGTTGTTCCATTTACCAAGTTTCCTTTCTGATTCATCTCTAATTTCATATCAGTCTTTACCGTAGTACGACAATGCCTCAACCCTTTTTACCACACAAGACTCGTACGCAAGACCACACGGTCTAAGACCCATAGGCCACCGAATACTCTCTCAATGTTTCCCAGAGGTACCACAATCTACAACATTTACCTTGAAGAACTTTCTACAATTTTGAATTCGTTATCATTGCTCTCCAATATAGATTCATAGAATCTCATCATTCACATAACATAACGAAAGTCTCGATTTCTTCTAACAAAACCACAATCTTTAGCCACATGCACAATCTTAAGACACCTGACTGTTGCAAGCGTAAATCTTGAACACCGCAAGGCTATCCTCGAGCGTCATTCACCCTTAACCAGTTATAATTCAACTGCCTTGTTGAACAGAACCACTCGTGCCTTACTAGAACTCTAACACCGCAGAACATGATTATATTCAGATACAATTAGATATCTTTCTTTTCTATACCCCGAACATTCTTTGCCAACATAAGTTCGAACATCCTAGTATTTCTTCACATCTACGAAGCACCATAACCTTTATCAAAATTTCCCAACATACCTAGAGACAGAGCCAACACAGCACACGACAGTGCAATCGGTTAATCAATAACAACCTCCCCAACTTAGCTCGGAGTCATACATCAAAGCACTTTTAGCTACTCATAGCATTCTTACTCAAATGATTCCACAAAGTTCTAGTTAGATTAAACTCAAGTCATTTACAAGCTTCGGCGGAGATTCGAATCATCAGAAATATTAACTCTTTTGCAATTCTTGCATTCATTCACACACAACAGTTACGCCCCCTATTTAGGTGACAGAAATCTTTCTAAGTCCCAAATTTTCCAAAAATTTCGGCAGAGTTTCCTTTGTAAATTGGCCTATCCACCTGCCAGAGAATCACCAAACCATTCTAACAATACATCTACAACTGAACAAGATATCACAATGTATTTCAACAACATTAAGTCTCAATATTATACGAATCATATTATCATAGTTTATACTTGAACATGCGCTGTACCTGCTCGAATCATAACACATATCAAAATCACTTTAGTCTTCTTGAGTTTAAACTCGTTCCACTACATATAAGGCACTTTACCTTCCAATTACGAGATATGATAATTATTTCTCACGCCCATAGCTAGGGCTACATATCAAATCACAATAAGAACTGAATACCTTACAGCTCTCCCATTATCAAACTGCCATTTACACAATAAGGATCAGTACCGATTGTATGAACTTCATAATACCGACTCGCAAAATTAATACCTTGGTGCTCAAGCCATAGACAAGGATCCGGCCTCAAGTCCTCCCGACTGGCCCAACATGAACTCATGGAGATTATATCTCGCCCCTCGATCGGGGAATTGCATGCCATAAGTCAATTATATTACTGAGCGCTCGATGCGTACACAGACGTGTGGAAGGAATTTCAAAAATTATATCCCAAGCTGAATCAAGTGCGCACGATAAGAATTCCGAGAAATGTGAAGTGTTTCTTAAAGGTTCGCAGCCTCCCGAGGATAAGTACAGGCGTCCCCCTACCGATCTACAAGACTCTACTAACCGGCTCAAGACTCATGAGGCCTAGTAAACCTAGGCTCTGATACCAACTTGTCACGACCCCAAATCCGGCCGTGATGGCGCCCAGTACACTGCTAGGCCAGCCCGACCAATCAACAACAATCACAGAGCCACAAGCTCACTTTATCCAATTTAAGCATAACAGTGATAAATATATTAAAAATAGGGAACCAAGTCCCAACACGTGCCAACTCCCATAGACCGAAGGGTCAAGAGTCATGAGCCTCTACAGAGTATACAAAGTGTAAATAGTGAATATAACTGTGCATTAGTGTGGGATAATCAGAACAAAATACAGACAAACTGGAGAATCGGGTCCTGCGAACGCTGGCAGCTACCTCGACTGTCCAAAAGCACTCCCGAGCCGCAATAGAATCAGCCCTGCTGTGATGTACCTGAATCTGTACACAAGGTGCAGGGAGTCGGGTGTGAGTACTTCCAACTCAGCAGTAATAAAAGTAAATAATGTTGAAGGGAAGAAGACCACGATAGGTACTATCTCATGCTACACAATACAGAACTATCTTTTTATTCCTTTCAAGCATATGCGAGTAGATTATTTAGAAATCTCAATTTTAGCTACTTTCTTTCATAATAATATACCAATACCTGGATACAATCTCAAGAAGTGCAAGTCCGCACTCAAATCAGCCCCTCGGGCTCAGCACTCCTTATCAATTTACACCAGGAGATCTGGTCAATAAGGCAACTAATGCATGTGTGCCAGTAATGTATGAGTGCTGAATGTTATGCTACGTAGTACACGTAAATCAATGTATGTATGCCATGCAATTCATATGACCGCTACGGCGTGTAGCCCGATCCAATTTGGGTACCCGTGCTCACTGTGGGGGTTCAGACTCCGGAGGGGCTCCTACAGCCCAAGCACAATATTAATATCACACCTGCTGCGGCGCGCAGCCCGATCCGTATACCACTGCGGCGTGCAGTCCGATCCACGCATGTGTATGCATATGCTCACATGAAATGTCATGCCCTAACATATGGACCCCGGCCCAATCAGTCTAACAAATAATCAAGAAAGCCCTACGGGCAACAATATCACATTAGCTGATAGCTAAAATATTATTAAGACCTTGTTCAAGTTTTTAATAACCTTATAGGAATGCTGAATAGCAAAATACCATTTAAAACCTTAAATTTAGATTAAAATATGTACAGTGTTATCAAGACAATGATACTAATCCCTGAAAGATTCAAATAATCGGCACGAAGCCCAAACATGATAATTAGTCCAATTCATTTCAACAATTAGGTGTTATTATTTATTATGCGGGACGGACCAAGTCACAATCCCCAATGGTGCTCTACCCCACGCCCGTTATCCGGCATGCAAGTCACCTCGACACAACACTAAGATGTGCAAGTCCGGGGTTTACTAACCCTCAGGACATCATTTACAAGTATTACCCACCTCGAACCGACGAAAGCTCATGCCCGCGATACCTTAGCTCCTCGAACCGGCATCCACGCACGTCAAAACTAGCACAAATCAGCACAAATATATCAAAATAGGCTAATGGAACATAACCCAATCGAAAGAACTCGAAAAATATCAAAAATCACGAAATTGGCAAAACCCGAGCCCCGGGCCCACATCTCGAAAAATTTCGAAACTCATATTTCCAGAACCCTCGTCTCGCCACGAGTCCATACATATAAAATTTACCAAAATCGTAGTTCGATTGGCCTTTCAAAACCCAAATTTTCGTTTTCTATATCTAGGCCACAATCCTTCACAATTTCTACCCAAATTCATGAAGATTGATGTTAATTCTACCATAAAATGATGTTTTTGAGTCAAGAAACTCACCTCCGATGAATACCCGATGATTTCCCAGCGTTTTCCCGTGATTTCTTCTTTCTAGGGCTCAAAATGGGGGTTTATGAAATGAAACCCGTATGTGAAATGTTTCTGGTTTTAATTCACTGCCTGGGACTTTTCTTCTACGCGTTCGCGTTCCTTGCCACGCGTTCGCGATGCCCAGCTCCGGATTGCCATTCGCGAACGCGACCTCCCCAACGCGTTCGCGATGCACTAGCTCCCAGCCCTCTGATTTTCCTTCTACGCGTTCGCGATAACCCTCACGCGAACGTGATGCACACCCTGACAAACCTACGCGAACGCGACATCTTGAACGCGATCGCGAAGCTCAAGAATCATGGCCTACGTGAACGCGATACCCTGTCTCGCGATCGCGATGCTTGACTCGCCTGGCCTTCGCGAACGCGGCCCATGCCACGCGAACGCGAAGGCTTGGATTTTTGCCCAGTGATCTGCAATTTTTCTACAGATTTTTAAGTTCCAAAAATGCCGGATGATGGTCCGGATTTACCCCGAGGCCCCCGGGACCCCAACGAAAACCACCAACAAACTCCAAAACATGATACGAATTTGTTCCAATCATAAAAACACCATCCTAAACATCAAAATCACCAATTACACACGGATTCAAGCCTAAGTTTCTTCAAAACTTCCAAATTACACATTCCATCAAAAACCCGACCAAACGACGTCCGAATGACCTGAAATTTTGCAGCACATCCAAAATCACCTAACAGAGCTACTGCAACTATCGGAATTCCATTCCGACTCCTGGATCAAAATCTCACCTATAGATCGGATTTCGCTAAAATTCAACCTTAGCCAATTCGAGCCTATTTCTACACCGGACCTCCAAATTCAATTCCGATTGCTCTCCTAAGTCATAAATGATCCCCCGAAACTAGTCGAATCATCGAATCTGATTCCGAGCACTCTTACTCGATAGTCAAATCTAGGTTGACTTTCCATATTCAAACTTCCTTCAAGCATGCTATTTGCTTCATTTTCAATTCAATTCACTCCTAACTCACCCGATAGGCTCTAACACTGATATAAAAGCATAAAACATGTAATTGCAACATGACGGGATGGTAAATTCCCGTAACAACGGGCCGGGTCATTACAGTTGCATACTAAATATTGAGATATTGGCCACTCTTGAACCGAGGAACCCCCTTTCTTGGGCGGTTGAGTATACTTGTGGGCCGTGAGCCAGTTATTGGATCCCGCGAGAATCGTTATCATTGTCTTATCATATTGACATGTTAGTTACTACAAGTCCGTAGCTATTTCTGTTATCATGCTATTTCCAATCTCTGGAACTTGGTATTACTATTTTCCAACTGAAAAATGATAAAAAGGGTTTTCAAAACTACTTTTGAGCCTGCGAGGCTGTATTTGCATATTAGCTGACTGGTAGTGGATCGGGCTGCGCGCCGCAGCGAGATATATGTTGGATCGGACTGCACGCCGCAGGAATATCTCTATGAGATGTGCTTGGGCTGTAGGAGCCCCTCCGGAGTCCGAACCCCCACAGCGAGCACGGGTACCCAAAATTGGAGTCGGGCTACGCGCCGTAACGGTCATATCATGCATTGCATTGCATTTAGCAACATCTGATAGTTGTTATACCGTTTTGCTGGTACTTGTTGGTACATGTACAGTTGATATTGGTTCTGTGACAGGGTATTTGATTACAGCTTTACATAGTGCTTTATTGCGGATTTCTTATATGCGCTGTCTTACCCCTGTTTATTACCACTGAGTCTGGCAGTACTCATTTTACTCCCTGCACCTTGTGTGCAGATCCAGGTACCTCTCAGCAGTGATCTAGTAGCTGTGCGAGGCGACGTCTATGGGATATACGAGGTAGCTGCAGAGTCCGCAGGACCCGATATTCCTTCTTACTGTTTTGATTCTGTATTGACATTGCTTTCCGTACTTGGTATCTTGTAAACTATCAAATACTTTTGTTCATTAGAGGCTCATGACTCTTGACCCTTCGGTCTATGGGAGTTGGTGTATTATGGGACTTGGTTCCCCGTTCGTTATATGTATCGTTGTTGCTTCGTGATTTGATATGCTTAAATGGGCTAAAGTGAGCTTCTAGCTCCGTTATTGTTATTGATTGGTCAGGCTGGCTTAGCAATATGCTGGGCGCCATCACGACCAGATTTGGGGTCGTGACACAATGAATAGTAAAGGCCAATGAATAGTAAGAGTTAAATGTGAATAGTAAGAGTAACCTTACTTCTCTATATAAAGAAGTAAGTAGATAGAAGAAAGATATCCTCAGAATTCGAAATATCATCAGAAATAAAAATTCTCTCTTTTCATAAACTCTCTCAAATAAGCTATAAAGATTCAACAAAATATGTCGAAGGAAATACAAAGTCAGGTAAAATCATTTATGATTATGTCTAGCTAAATTTCTTATATTCCTGATAATCATCTTATAATACTATAGTTTTCATCATGTTATAGTAATGTTATAAAAAATAATTTCAGTAAGTTTGTCATGGAAGTATGCTTTTAGTAGTAACCTAGGCTAAGTCACTCCTAATGGGAAACCAGTGAGGCGAGGAGATGCCGTTTAGGGGAGTACCGCAGTTGAGGACATTGCTAGGGTAAATGATTAGAGCAAAGGGCCATGGTAGTGACCAGAAAAATTATTTTTTATATCTTATTATTATATGATGAATATGATAGTAAAATAAGAAGATTAGAAGGAATATCATAAGAATAATAGCAATACATAAAATAATGATAACATACCTACTAGATGTAATGGCAGATAATTATAAGATATTAATCTTTTACGCACTTAGAAAGATAACTGAACCTGAAATTAGAAGAAATATATGGAATCAAATTCAAGAATATGAAAATCTAGTTTTAATAGAAATAATTAACCAAGAATGGAGAGAAGAACTAGAAGAAGCCTATGATAATGACGAACTAGAAAGAGTATATAATTATGACTATACAAATACATAAATTACGAATATTTAAGTTATTGGACAGAAACTATGCTTGAAATAGCTAAAACCGAACAAAATATGAAAAATGACTTAGATAATTATATGCAAACTAAGAAAATCACACACATAGAATCACTAAATAAAAATATAGAAAAATTATTGTTATTAAAAACTTTAGCTAAAGAAAATTATAACTTAGCATTTAACCAGCAATGAATCAAAAATATAATCAATTACCAACACAGTTAGTAACTAATCAATCTAAAAGACCTATAACAGAGCTAATCGGAGCTATACCCTACCCCAACCCCCAATTTGGTATATAATAATAAGATATAAAAAACAATTTTTCTGGTCACTACCATGGCCCTTTGCTCTAATCATTTACCCTAGCAATGTCCTCAACTGCGGTACTCCCCTAAACGACATCTCCTCGCCTCACCGGTTTCCCATTAGGAGTGACTTAGCCTAGGTTACTACTTAAAGCATACTTCCATGGCAAACTTACTCAAATTATTTTTTATAGCATTACTATAACATGATGAAAATGATAGTAAAAATAAGAGGATTAGAAGGAATACTATAAGAACTGTAACGACCCGGCCGGTCATTTTAGAAAATTACGCCCCAATCCCCAATTTAACTGTTCCCCAAAGTTCATTTTTGCTATTGTGGTTTGCCGGGAGAGTCGGTTCTGAAATTTGGAGCGTTTTGGGACACTTAGTCCCTAAATGGGAGCTTTAAAGTTGGAAAATGGTCAATAGTCGGAACAACTTTAAGACGACCTCGGAACGGAAATCTGATGGTTCCATTAGCTCCGTTAGGTGATTTCGAGGTTGGGAGCGCGTTCGGAATGTATTTTTGAGGTCCGTAGCTCAATTAGGCTTGAAATGCCGAAGTATGAAATTTTGGCGAATCCGAAGGATAGGTGAGATTTTGATCCGGGGGTCGGAATGGAATTCCGACAATTTCTGTAGCTTCGTTATGTGATTTTGGATATGTCCGCAAATTTTCAGGTCATTCGGACGTCGTTTGGTTGGGTTTTAGATCGAATGTGCAATTCGGAAAGTTTTAAGAAATTTAGGCTTGAATTCGATGTGAATTATGGGTTTTGATGTTGTTAGACGTGTTTTGAGGATTGGAACTAGTTCGAATAAGGTATTAGGATGTGTTGTTGTGGTTGGGTTAGGTCCCGGGGGCCTCGGGGTGTTTTCGGATGGTTAAACGGGAGAAAACATGAAAAATTGCAGGTTTAGGAGTTCTGTTATGTTGTTTTCGCCCCTGCGGAAATGGAACCGCAGAGGCGAGTCCGCTGAAGCGGAAATGGAATCGCGAAGGTGGGTTTGTTTGCAGGAGCGGACTCTTGTCCGCTGAGGCGGCATCGCGGGTGTGAGGATGGGGACCGCAGAAGCGGTCAGGAGACGAGTTGGGGAATTCCGTAGAAGCGTACAAGTCTCCGCTTAGGCGAGTCCGCAGAAGCGGACTGCTGTTCGTAGGAGCGGAGATTTCCGCAGGAGCAGAACTTTGTCCGCAGGAGCGTCCTCGCGGAAGCGGCTTTAGGCTCGCAGAAGCGGAATGGGCCAGCCAGGCCTGGGCTTCGCAGAAGCGACAAAATGTCGCGGAAGCGGATCCGCAGAAGCGGAAACTAGTCCGCAGGAGCGAAAATCGCAGTAGATTAATTGTATCAGGAGTTAGAAAATTTCAGAAACATTTCACATTGGGGTCTCGGCTTAAGAGGCGATTTGGGCAATTTTTGAGGGAGATTCAAAGGAAATCATTAGGTAATCAACTATGGACTCATCTTATGATTAGTATTGGTAATATTATGCAATTATATCATGAAAATGGAGGAATTTGGGGTAATTTATGGAGGATTTAGCCCTAGGCTTGAACTTTAGAAAATCAAGGTTTTGAATGGGCAAATGGAGTCCGAATTTGGTAAATCTTATATGCTTAGACTCGTATTGAGACGAGAGTTCCGAATATGTAACTTTCGTGAATTTTCGATAAGCGTACCGAAAGTCGGGTTTTAGCAACTTGTGGGTTTTAGCGTATTTGAGTTGTTTTGATTGGGTAATGCCCAATTGACCTATTTTGATATGATTCTCTTGATTTTTATCAGGTACTACACTTGTGGAGGCCGACATTCGCGCCAAGAGAGTTGTTTCATGGCGGTTTTGTACCGGAGTAGAGGTAAGTGGCTTGTCTAACCTCGTGTGGGGGAATTTTCACCCCTAGGATATTATGTGATAGTTTAAATGCCTTGTACGCGAGGTGACGGGTGTGTACATGCGCTGGTTGTTGAACACATACTTTATTTAAAATGTTCGATGAGTGATATTCCTTCTTTTAGCTGTCAATTCGATATTATTACCCGGTAGTAGTTAGAAAAGCATGATTAGGTAGTATTTAACTGCCTAGTTCCCTAATTGTCTTATTTGAGCTTCTTGATAATTATTGGCACTATTTTTCGGTGAAGTTATAGTTAATCATATTATATTCTCTCTGTGTACTCCTTTATTTGCTGTGTTTGTGGACTGCGGGTTCAATTCCCGGAGACCCATGGCTGTGGGTTCGATTCCCAGAGACCTGGAGTGATATTGGTAGGGACTGCGGGTTCGATTCCCGAGATCCTGAGTTATTGGTAGGAACCTGTGGGTTCGATTCCCGAGATCCCGAGTTATTGGTAGGGACTGCGGGTTCGATTCCCGAGATCCCGAGTTACTGGTAGGGACTGCGGGTTCGATTCCCGAGATCCCGAGTTATCGGTAGGGACTGCGGGTTCGATTTCCGAGATCCTGAGTTATTGGTAGGGACCGCGGGTTCGATTCTCGGAGATCCCGAGTTATTGATTATTTATTGAGACATGGGCCGCGGGTTCGATTCCCGGAGACCCGTAGGTACTGTCAATGGGACCGTGGGTTCGATTCCCACAGGTCCCGGACTTGTTTTATTGAGTTGGCTATTTGTTGTTAGCTTAATTGTAGACGATTGCAGTAATCATCTTATTGTTGTGTCACGACCCCAAATCCGGTCGTGATGGCGCCCAGCACATTGCTAAGCCAGCCTGACCAATCAATATCAACAACGGAGCTAGAAGCTCTCTTTAACCCGTTTAAGCATATTAATTTACGAAATAACAGCGATACATATAATGAAAGCGGGGAACCAAGTCCCATAATACATCAACTCCCATTGACCGAAGGGTCAAGAGTCATGAGCCTCTACTGAACATGAGTATATGATAGTTTACAAGATACCAAGTACGTAAAGCAATGTCGATACAGAATCAAACAGTAAGAAGGAATATCGGGTCCTGCGGACTCTGCAGCTACCTCGTATATCCCACAGACGTCACCTCGCACAGCTACTGGATCACTGCAGAGAGGTACCTGGATCTGCACACAAGGTGCATGGAGTAAAGTGAGTACTTTCAGACTCAGTGGTAATGAACAGGGGTAAGACAGCGTAGATAAGAAATCACAATATAGCACTATGTAAAGCTGTAATCAAATACCTTGCAACAGTCTCAATATCAACAGTAACTATACCAGCAAGTACCAGCAAAACAATATAACAGCTATCATATGTAGCTAAATGCAATGCAATGCATGATATGACCGCTACGGCGCGTAGCCCGATCCAATTTGGGTACCCGTGCTCACCGTGGGGGTTCAGACTCCGGAGGGGCTCCTACAGCCCAAGCACAATATCACTGCGGCGTGCAGTCCGATCCAACATATGTACCGCTACGGCGCGCAGCCCGATCCACTACCAGTCAGCTAATATGCAATTACAGCCTCGCAGGCTCAAAAGTAGTTTTTGAAAACATCTTTTATCATTTTTCAGTTGAAAACAATAATATCAAGTTCCAGAGATTGGAAATAGCATGATAACAGAAATAGCTACGGACTGGTAGTAACTAACATGTAAATATGATAAGACAATGATAACGATCCTCGCGGGATCCAATAACTAGCTCACGGCCCACATGTATACTCAACCGCCCAAGAAGGGGGTTCCTCGGCTCAAGAGTGGCCATTATCACAATATATAATATGCAACCATCCGAGAAGGAGGTTCGACGGCTCAAGAATAGCCTAATATCATAACACAATATCAACAAGTCGGACTATCCATAGTCCCCAATCACAATCGACCCCGCACTCACATGAGAGTACGTGTCTCGCCGCTATACAACGTCACAAAGTGGTATACCGGGGTTTCGAACCCGCTGGTCATCACCCACATCTATTACTCACCTCAATACGACGCGACGACTACTCCGCAATGCCCTTGCCACGAGAATCAAGCTCCGCACGCGTAGAATCTGATCAAATACAGTAGAAACACAACAAATTAGGCCAATGGGACGACACCCAATCAATACAACTCAATTTACATCAAAATTCCCAAAGTTGTCAAAACCCGACTTTCAGTACACTTGTCGAAAAATTACAAAAGTCACATATTCGGAACCCTCATCTCGATACGAGTCTAGGCATATAAAATTTACCAAAATCGGACACCATTTGCCCACTCAAATCAGTGTGTTTCTTCAATTTAGGCCTAGGGCTCAAACCCACCTTTAATCTTCTATTTACAGAAATTTAACCAATGATTTCATGTTAAAATGATGTAATTAAGCCACAAAACTTACCTCCAACGAACCCCGATGATTTCCCAGCAATCTCCCGTCAATTTCTTCTCTTGGAACTCAAAAATGGAGGTTTTGGGTATTAAACCCGCGACTGGTTCTGTTCTGAACTTAAACTCACTGCCAGCCATTTTTACCTTACGCGTTCGCGATGTACCCTACGCGAATGCGATGCCTTGCTTATTTCCTTCATCGCGAACGCGACATGAAGTCACGTGTCCGCGAAGACCATTCTCCCCAACCACGGATTTTTCCTCTACGCGTTCACGTCCCATTCCACGTGAACGCAAGGCTTCTCTTTTTCCTCTTACGCGAACGCGAGCCTACCCCACGCGAACGCGATGATCAAAACCTTCCTCTTACGCGATCGCGTCCCCCAGTAACGCGAACGTGATGACCATTTTCCCTCAGCCTACGCGAACGTGGGCCTAGCCCTCGCGAGCGCGAAGGCTTAACTGGTGCCCAGTGATCTGCAGATTTCAGCAGACCTTTTCTTCTTTCAAAGTGCCGGATAATGGTCCGGATTCACCCCGAGGCCCCCGGACCCCAACGAAAACCACAAACATACCCCAAAACACGATACGAACTTGTTCCAATCATAAAAACACCATCCTAAACATCAAAATCACCAATTACCCACGGATTCAAGCCTAAATTTCTTAAAACTTTCCGAATTGCACATTCCATCAAAAACCCGACCAAACGACGTCCGAATGACCTGAAATTTTGCAGGCACATCCAAGATCACCTAACGGAGCTACTGCAACTGTCGGAATTCCATTCCGACCCCCGGATCAAAATCTCACCTACCGTCCGGATTTCGCCAAAATTCAACCTTAGCCAATTCAAGCCTATTTCTACACCGGGCCTCCAAATTCAATTCCGATTGCTCCCCTAAGTCACAAATTGCCTCCCGGAACTAACCAAATCATCAGAATCCGATTCCGAGCCCTCTAACAAAATAGTCAACTCCGGGTTGACTTTCCTTATTCAAGTTTCCTTCAAAAAGGCTATATGCCTCATTTTCAATCCAAATCACTCCTAAATCACCCGATAGACTCTAGCACTGATATAAAAGCATAAAACATGTTTTTACAACATAACGGGGTGGTAATTCCCGTGACGACGGGCCGGGTCGTCACATTCTCCCCCTCTTAAGCAAACGCTCGTCCTCGAGCGGGTCAAGAAACATACCTGAAGTCTCAAACAAGTGAGGATATCCGCTCCGCATCTCCCGCTCGATCTCCCAAGTGGCCTCCTCCACGGGTCGACCTCTCCACTGAACCTTAACTGATGCAATCTCCTTAGACCTCAATTTTCTCACCCGACGTCCCAAAATGGCAATAGGCTCCACATCATAGGATAGATCACCATCAAGCTGAATGGTACTGAAGTCTAATACATGAGACGGATCTCCAATGTACTTCCGGAGCATAGACACATGGAATACTAGATGGACGCTGGATAAGCTGGGCGGCAAGGCTAACTCATATGCCACCTCTCCAACCCTCCCGAGTATCTCAAAAGGACCAATGTACCTAGGACTCAACTTTCCTTTCTTCCCAAACCTCATGACACCCTTCATAGGTGAAACCTTCAACAATACTCTGTCACCAACCATGAAAGACAACTCTCGAACTCTACGGTCCGCATAACTCTTCTGGCGAGACTGTGCTGTACGAAGCCTCTCCTGGATCAACTTTTCTCTATCCAGAGCATCCTGGACTAACTCAGTCCCTATCAATCTAACCTCACCAGGCTCAAAGCATCCCACGGGTGATCTACACCGTCTGCCATACAATGCCTCGTACGGGGCCATCTGAATACTCGACTGATAACTGTTGTTGTAGGCAAACTCAGCAAGTGGTAGGAACTCGTCCCACGAACCACCAAAGTCAATCACACATGCTCGCAACATATCCTCCAGAATCTGAATAGTATGCTCAGACTGCCCATCTGTCTGGGGGTGAAATGCAGTACTCAACTCAACCCGCGTACCCATCTCTCGCCTGAAATGCTCTCCAAAACTGAGAAGTGAACTGAGTACCCCTGTCGGATATGATAGACACTGGAACTCCATGCAACCGAACAATCTCTCGAATAAAGATCGCCGCCAACCGCTCCGATGAGTAGGTAGTACTAACTGGAATGAAGTGAGCTGACTTGGTCAGTCTATCCACAATCACCCATACAGAATCAAACTTCCTCGCCGTCCGAGGGAGTCCAGTAACAAAGTCCATGGTGATCCTTTCCCATTTCCACTCAAGAATATCAATGCGCTGAAATACACCACCGGGCCTCTGATGCTCGTACTTAACCTGCTGACAGTTGAGGCACCGTGATACATGTCCGACAATGTCCATTTTCATCTTTCTCCACCAATAGTGTTGTTTCAAATCTTGATACATCTTCGCGGCTCCTAGATGGATACAATACCGCGAGCTATGGGCCTCCTCCAGAATCAACTCACGAAGGCCATCAACATTGGGCACACATATCCGGCCCTGCATCCTCAATACGCCGTCACTATCAATGGTGACATCTCTAGCATCATCATGCTGAACTCTGTCCCTAAGGACAGCCAAATGTGGATCATCATACCGGCGCTCACGAATACGATCATATAGAGATGACCGAGATACAACACAAGCCAATACCCGACTGGGCTCCGAAATATCTAACCTCACTAACCGATTGGCTAGCACCTGAACATCATAAGCAAATGGTCTCTCCTCAGCTGGAATATATGCCAAGCTCCCCATACTGACCGCCTTCCGGCTCAAAGCATCGGCCACCACATTGGCCTTCCCCGGATGATATAATATAGTGATGTCATAATCCTTCAGCAACTCAAGCCATCTTCGCTGTCTCAAATTAAGGTCTTTCTGCTTGAGCAAGTGCTGGAGACTACGATGGTCGGTATACACCTCACAAGACACGCCGTACAAATAGTGCCTCCAAATCTTCAAGGCATGAACAATGGCGGCTAGCTCCAAATCATGAACAGGATAGTTCTTCTCACGTGGCTTCAACTGCCGAGAAGCATAAGCAACCACCTTACATTCTGCATCAACACACAACCTATCCCCACTCTCGAGGCATCACAGTAAACAGTATATGAACCTGAAGCTGATGGCAATACTAACACTGGAGCTGTGGTCAAAGCTGTCTTGAGCTTCCGAAAGCTCTCCTCGCACTCATCCGACCACACGAATGGTGCACCCTTCTGGGTCAATTTAGTCAATGAAGAAGCAATGGATGAAAATCCCCGAACAAACCGGCGATAATATCCCGCCAAGCCAAGAAAACTCCTAATCTCTGTAGCTGAGGACGGTCTAGGCCAACTCTGCACCGCCTCTATCTTCTTTGGATCAACCTGAATACCATCACGAGACACCACATGCCCCATAAATGCTACGGACTCGAGCCAAAACTCGCACTTGGAGAATTTAGCATATAGCTTCTCCTCCCTCAATCTCTGCAACACAATACTCAAATGCTGAGCATGCTCCTCCTGACTACGGGAGTAGACTAGAATGTCATCAATGAACACAATCATAAATGAATCCAAATAAGGCCTGAACACACTGTTCATCAGATGCATAAATGCTGCTGGGGCGTTGGTCAGCCCAAAAGACATCACAAGAAACTCATAGTGACCATATTGGGTCCTGAATGCAGTCTTCATAATATCCGAGTCCCTGATCTTCAGCTGATGATAGCTCGAACGAAGATCAATCTTAGAAAACACCCTCGCACCCTGTAGCTGATCAAACAAATCATCTATGCGCGGTAGAGGGTACTTGTTCTTCACCTGTCACTTTGTTCAATTGCCTATAATCAATACACATTCGCATGGAACCATCTTTCTTTTTAACAAATAATACCGGCGCACCCCACGGGGACACGCTAGGGCGGATGAAACCCTTATCCAGAAGCTCCTGAAGTTGCTCTTTCAGTTCTTTCAACTCAGCTGGTGCCATCCGATAAGGAGGAATGGATATGGGCCGAGTGCCCGGCACCAAGTCAATGCCAAAATCAATATCCTTGTTCGGCGGCATGCCCGGCAGGTCTGAGGGGAATACATCTGGAAAGTCCCTCACAACAGGTACAGAATCAATGCTAGGAGGCTCAGCTCCCACATCTCTCACAAAAGCTAAGTACGATAAGCACCCTTTTTCAACCATCTTCTGAGCTTTTAAGAACGAAATAACACGGCTAGGGACGAAATCGGTCGAACCCCGCCACTCAATCTGAGAAATACCAGGAATGGCCAACGTAACTGTCTTAGCATGACAGTTCAATATAGCATGGTACGGAGACAACCAGTCCATACCCAATATAACATCAAAGTCCACCATACCCAACAATAACAATTCTGCCTGGGTCTCCAGACCCCCAATAGATATAACACATGATCTATAGACATGATCCACAACGATCGTATCACCCACGGGGGTGGATACATGAACAGGCAAATCAAGACTACTACGAGTCGCACCCAAATGATGTGCAAAATAAGAGGACACGTATGAATATGTGGACCCCGGATCAAATAGAACAGAGGCATCTCTCGTGACAGACATAAATGATACCCGTAATCACCGCATCGGAGGCAACCGCATCACGCCCGTCACGAAGTGCATAGAATCGTGCCTCGGCCTCCACCACATCTCTCCTCGCCCTCGGGCCACCACGAGAAGTCCGACCTCCACCTCTACTAGTCTAAGATGGTGCCGAAGATGAGGGCCGATCCCTCCGCTGAGTCTCGTCCCTACGGAGTCGAGGGCACTGTCTCCTCATGTGGCCAAACTCACCACACTCATAACATGCACCCGGTGCTGGAGAAGGGGACTGAAGGGAACCCCTCGCCGCAGAAGAACCCTGGGCCGATGAAGTAGGTGCCGCACCCCGGGCTGGAAGGGCACTAAACGATGACTGACCCTGCCGAAACCCCTATCGACCACGACCATAAGAACCTCCGCTCCGCTCCGGGCGGCCCGAATGAGAAGGTCTAGACGAGCGACCTCTTGCTCCGCCGGGAATGCCCTCTAGATGGAGCACCACCGAAACCGCCAGTGAACCACGAGGCCTCTTGGCTTCCCGCTCCTCTCTCTCTCGGCGACGATCCGCCTCAACGGAGCGTGCCATATCAACAACCTGCTCAAATGATGATGACAAAACTCGCTCGCTGGTCATAAGAATACGGATAGAGTAGTCGAGGCCATCAATGAATCTCCTGATCCTCTCCCTATCATTAGGGATCATCCATGTGGCATGCCTAGCCAACCGTGTGAATCCGAGCTCATACTGGGTCACAGACATGTCGCCCTGAATCAACCACTCGAACCGGCGACGTAGCTCCTCGCGACGAGACCGAGGTACATATTTCTCTAGAAAGAGAGTAGAGAACTGCTGCCATGTGAGAGGTGCTGCTCTTGCAGGCCTACGCCTCTCAAACTCCTCCCACCAATCAATTGCGGGACCAGTGAACTGAAAGGTAGTAAATGAAACTCCGCCGGACTCAAGAATACCAGCCGTCCGCAACATCCTCTGACACTTGTCCAAGAAACCCTGGGCATCCTCGCCCTCAACGCCACTGAAATGGGGTGGCCGAAGTCTACCAAATCTCTCAAGACGACGCTGCTCGTCGTCGGGCATAACCTCAACCATATGCTCTGGAGCTGGAGCCGGTGCAGCTGGAGGAATAACCGGTGCAACCACCGAGCGGGGACCGCCTCCGGCGTCCGAAGTCCCCGAACAACCGGGTCGGTGTGCGAGCTGCAGGGGTCCGCCGACCACCCCCGACCGAGATGTCGCTACCGTAGCGGTAGCCGAAACTACCCGAGCCAAACCGGAACACACCGATAATATCCGAGCAAGAGTCTCCCGAAGACCAGGAATAGCAATAGATACGATCTGGCCCTGAACTGGGGCCGCCGGAGCATCAACCACCGGGGCCTGCTCCTGAACCGGTACAACGGGCGGGTCAGCTGGCACTGCCTCGGCCGCCCTACCTCTACCTCTAGTACGACCGCGCCCACGGCCTCTAACAGGTGGCAATGGAGGTCGTCCACCTCGTCCCGATGCTCGCGTTCTCGCCATCTGCGAGAGAATAGAATATAGAAGTTCAGTTCTCATAACAACAAGATCGCACGATAGAGTTCAAGAAAAGTGAAGTTTTCCTAAAGGTTCGCAGCCTCCCGAGGATAAGTACAGGCGTCCCCGTACCGATCCACAAGACTCTACTAACCGGCTCAAGACTCACGAGGCCTAGTAAACCTAGGCTCTGATACCAACTTGTCACGACCCCAAATCCGGTCGTGATGGCGCCCAGCACATTGCTAAGCCAGCCTGACCAATCAATATCAACAACGGAGCTAGAAGCTCTCTTTAGCCCATTTAAGCATATTAAATCACGAAGCAATAGCGATACAAATAACAAAAACGGGAAACCAAGTCCCATAATACATCAACTCCCATAGACCGAAGGGTCAAGAGTCATGAGCCTCTACTGAACTTGAGTATATGATAGTTTACAAGATACCAAGTACGGAAAGCAATGTCGATACAGAATCAAATAGTAAGAAGGAATATCGGGTCCTGCGGACTCTGCAGCTACCTCGTATATCCCACAGACGTCGCCTCGCACAGCTACTGGATCACTGCTGAGAGGTACCTGGATCTGCACACAAGGTGCATGGGGTAAAATGAGTACTGCCAGACTCAGTGGTAATAAACAAGGGTAAGACAACGCAGATAAGAAATCCGCAATAAAGCACTATGTAAAGCTGTAATCAAATACCCTGTCACAGAGTCAATATCAACTGTACCTGTACCAACAAGTACCAGCAAAACAGTATAACAGCTAGCGTATGTAGCTAAATGCAATGCAATGCATGATATGACCGCTACGATGCGTAGCCCGATCCAATTTGGGTACCCGTGCTCACTGTGGGGGTTCAGACTCCGGAGGGGCTCATACAGCCCAAGCACAATATCACCGCGGCGTGCAGTCCGATCCAACATATATACCGCTGCGGCGTGCAGCCCGATCCACTACCAGTTAGCTA